>CM036542.1:18141618-18316618 GCA_020745685.1 Tautogolabrus adspersus | reverse complement strand
GTATACAGGCATGGTGTTTGTCGCTAAAACACAAACTGTAGCAAAGCTCCAGTGCCAGAACTTGCTTACATACTGTATTTGCATGTAGGACAATTGAACAAGTCATAGCTTTACTTAAATATGAATTTTAGCGACTCTTCAGAAACTTTTAAGACTTTTATCCGAAACATGAAGTGGCCACACAAAGGTTTTGCACTGGAGACGTCATGAGTTTGATCCTCAAACTGGAAGGATAAATCTACATTAGAGAAGTACAAGAACAGCACTTAGGTAACCTTAACCCAATAAGGTGACATACAGTAGGTGACCCTATAAGAATATAATCCCAGTATGCTGAAGTGAGTAGTTTATGTGTGAAGGTGGGCAAAGAGAGTATATAACGTGTTCTTTTAAGGTTAAAAAAAGGTGTGCATTTGTATATATATGTGCATATGTGCAATTAAACATGCAGGAAAAAAGGCCTTTAGCTGGACACACCCTCTTCCCAGTTGTTCACCCAGTATAACAGCATCCCCCTGTGGGTCACTTATCTCTCACACACTCAAACTTAAGAGAAACAACAACAACAACACTCTGCGTGAAAATGGACAATGATCACAGGTCACCACCTCCGTCAGCATGAGTCCCCATTAGTGACAGGAAAGGTGAACATCTGTAGAGGGAGCAAAGCCTTATTTTGGTTGTGAGGTTCAAAGGTCCTGAGACGCCAGTCGACAGAAGCTGTCATGGCCGCTTGAGTGGCTGTGTCAGTGAACCCGAAAAAATTTGTTTGGAAGCGTCCAACACTGAGAGAAACCCACGGGTGAAAACTGCAGCTGGTGAATTAAAAAAACAAAAAACCTTTTAACGTAATCATCAAAGTGCGGTGTAGATTACACTTTTTTTTTTGCCAATTCCAAAGATGTTGTGCTGAATTTACTTGTATCTTTCTGTTATCACAGTAGCCCCCCCTATAAGTGAATAACCATAACACCTCATAAATACTTAAATATTTAATCTGTTTCTATATTTTAACAAACTTTGAAATCTTGAAAAGTCCATCTTTTGAATTACTTCATTTCAAGATTCAATTTGTTCGGTTAAGTGATGAGCGTTAAAACCATCACCCATAAACAGTCTACTTTATATGACTCCTGTCACTACTATGACTTTTCAAAAAAGGGCCTCCTTTGGAATGTGGCGAGCCCTCTGACCCTGTAGTGCAGGGAGTTTACATATCCATGTCTCCACTAGTAAAAACTACATTCCTACCTTCGATCTGGGTCACAGATAAAATAGACAGAGATCTGAGGCTGACAGGCGAGACACATCTGACATTCAGATTTTTTTAAAGAGCTGAGAAACAAAGCAAAGCAAAAACTGTAAAATTAGAATATTTTCATAGATTATGACAGACGTGTCAAATAATTTACTGCAGCTACTTTTCATCTGGGCTTCCTACAAAATAAATAATGGATCCTCGTGTGACATTTCTGACCTATTGCAAATCAATCTGTCACATTACTTTTGCCTAAACTGCTTTTTCTGTTGGGAACTTAAACAAAATGAGAGTGCTGGTTGTTAATCTTAGCACAGCACTGGCTTGATTTAGGAGAGTCTGCATGAACAGAAGTGCTGGAAGCATCTTCCTGCTGTTTCTGGGTGTCCACAAATAACCCTGTTGTCAACCACTGAGCTACTGTAACTAATGACATAATCTTATAGATCTGAAGGTCTGTCATCCTTTCAGGAAATATTTTTGGATTTTAAATAAAATCTGTAATACAATTTACACCGAGAGTCTCTTAAATCAGTCTTTCAGAAAAAATATACTGAGACAGTCTTGGCTAATCTGATCATTTAGACATATCAGGACAAGCTGATGCAGTAACTGATTGTGTAAAATAAAGACCTCTGCGCTAAGTCAGCAGTATCAAACCATTAAAAGAAAGGAACCTCTTGTGATCTGCAGGACAGAGGAGAACACTTTAATTTCAACACCTAAAAAAACGGTCTGCCAGCACAACAAAGAAATAAAAGGATGATGTAGGATTGATCTGTTGATCAGTGCACTTTAATTTTATATTTTTTTCAGGTGGGCAAATGAACAAAATATCAACTAATACAAACAAAGACATTTACTGCAAAACATCTACCCACTGTGCTGAAGCATTCAAACTATTTACTTCATAAATTAATTAATATTATCACAAATTGACTGCAGTGTTTATTTATGGACTGACCTATACAGAAAAAAACTGTAAGGACTAATTGACCTGCCACATTTGATCGACATTCTGAAAGATCTAACAAGAGAAACCTCTAGAGACAGGGGGAGACCACAAACTGGTCATTTTCTTTGGCTAACTGTGACAAAAACTTACATGATCTAAAACATCTGAAAGAAATGGTTTACACTATTGGAACAATATTTATTTGATCCCTGTACTTTCTGGGATTCAATTTCAATCATGATGTTATTGAAATAAGATGGTTGCAGTCAGCAAATGTATGTAGCTTACTGTAATTAACTTTATGCATGGTGGTAAAAAGCATTTTCAACAGACACATCAACGTCTTTATATCTACGTTTCAACTTTGAAATCTCTTCTTTAAACCCGCTTTTATAGACAGGCTTTTATGATGACCATCTTTAAGTATTTTAAACCTGAACTTATGTCATATTTCAGCTAACTGTTTTATCTCTGACTGCTGATGTGGTTTGAGTTGTACATTATCTTCATTTGTTTGCTCTCACTGTTGTATTGTTGTTGTATGTTTTATGGAATGCACTTTGTCAATGAACAAATAAATTATTATGAATATGATTATTTTGATTATGACTATAATTATGATGATGGTGATTATTATTACGTAGGTCTAAAGATAGCTGCTACTCTATTTTTGTTAGAAAGCTATTACAGGCAATATATTTGCATTCATAATATTTATATTTGATCAAAGTTACATGTGTATTTCCCCCCAAAAATGTCCTCAATAAGCTATGAGTAGTGTCGCAACTAATCAACAAATCAGAGCCATTTTGTACAACACAATCTCCTTCAGGATGCTTCATAATTCATATAATACATTGTGTAAACGGTAATGTTAGCCTACAAACAGCAGCTTTGATTACTCTACATTAAGACTTATTGCAATCTCTGTATATTTAGCACATCCATTGTACAATACTCACCTTTTTTTTTGACTTAAATCACCTGTGACACCTTGCTCCACTTTGTTTGCCTGGGTGTTTTTATGTCAAGCTTTGCAAGCTTTCTGAAGAATGACTAAAGATAGTAGGTGAGAGTAAAGAGTGATCTGCAAATAAAGTAGAACTAAGAACCTGCAGGGAATGGAATCTTTACTTCCTTATTGTGATGTATTTCCTGTTAAAACATGATTTGGAGTGGAACATTGTTTAAAATGTTTGTGTGTGCTCTATTGGCTAGGGTTCTAAGTCCCGCCTACTTGTGCAGCATTTGACCAATGAACTCTGTTCCAGGAAGTAACTTTTTGCGGGAAACTGAAGTCTTCAATCCAACATACCAAACAATTCTTGTACCTACATGTAAAATAAATCAAAGATGCCCCTTCACTCACTGAGCAAAAGACAGTTTGACTCTAATTAGCAAGCTTGCATTTACTTTTTGCTCCACTTACTAAAGGGGAAGAACAAGAAAAGCAAATGTGGAGACCCACACAAACAAAAAACTGCAGCAGAGGAGGAAGGAAGAAACTCCATGATTTCAACAAACAGTAGTGTGTGAATCAAACTGAAGTTTAAAGATGAGAACTTTCCAAACTCATAAAAATACACAGTTTGATGTGGTGAACTAGACTGGACTAAAGCGCCTTACAGGAGGACAATCTCAACACAGAAGGCAGAAGGCATCGGATCACTACATCTTTCAAGTAAACATAAATCATTATTTAAGCATTTTTCTTTCTTTGTTGTAGTTTTTGTGTTGTTTTGTGTTGTTTTGTCTACCAGTGCTGGTAGTTATGCTGTTAACTTTTCAAATATCTGTAGGCCTATCTTCAGGCCTATCTTCAGGCCTCGCCTTTTTAAAATTGTGTGTTTGGTCTGCTAAGTTGTATGTATTTTTTTTCTTTTTAGGTATTGACCAACAAAAGGTAAGAGTAATTTTATATTATCTATCGGTCTATCGATCTATCTGACAGATTTGAATCAATATTGGTGCAACTGTTCATTTATTGTAAAATCAGTTTGGATCAATGTTGGCATCAACAATCATTCTGAAATCTCTCTATCTTGGTCTATGCCTCTATCTATTTTCCTGTCCATCTAATAAGTGTGGACCAATATTGGTGACATTTTGTGTTGTGTTGTATTTAATTTAGTGACTGTTGAAAATGGGAGGAGTCTATTGTATTGTACTCTATTCTCAGTTGGTTGGTCTGTTGGTTGGTTTCCTTGGCTGCCGTGCCTCTCTATACAACCATCTGAATGACTGCTTTAGATGTTATTACACTGGAAGTTTAGTATGCAAACTGTATCCGGTGGCTTTCTGTCAACAATGTTTTTTTTTCCATTCCTTTGTCCTTCTGAAAATATGTTTCCTGGCCGTTCTGTCAGCTGACCTGTTGGTTCTGTTGGTTGGTTTCTTTCTCTCACCATAAAACTCCAACCATTTCAACATGTTATTGGAGTATATATCTTGGTCTACCCCTCTATCTTATGCATCAGTCTAAGAATTTTTGATCAATATTGGGGCCACTTCCTGTTTATTTCAGGGAAGTGTCATGTCTATCCATCTCTTGTCTTGATTGTTTTCTCTCTTTTATGCCATATTGCATCAATATTGGTTCAATATTAGTTTTTTGGTTAGATGGCCAGTACTATGAAGCATGGATTTTTGGTTAGTGAGGTAACTACAGGGTTAACTTTGGGTTTTCAGTACTATGAAATTGGATCACCATGGTAACTTACGCTGAACACCTAGAGCAAGTTATGTTAAGGGGTAAGAGATCAGTTTGTAGAAAGAAACGCTCATATACGGCTAAAGAAGCATCATTCATATGAAAGCACTCACAGGAACTCTAGGTTGATTTATTGAGTTGATAACCAGCTTCATTTGGCCGATTAGTGAGATCTCATTTGTCAGGGTTAGTGAATTGAAAAATACACTGGGTATGTTGAACTCGCTTCATAGTACAGGCCTCTTATCGATCCATCTGTCTCCATCCTGTCAACTTGCAATGGAAGCTGTGCTATGAGTATTTATCCGCTCATGTCGAAGTCTGTTGATCTGTCTGTGTTTCTGACATTTTGTTTACTGAGCATTTTGTTGGTTATTACTGCTACACTGTCTTTCTGTCTATCATGGCTGCCATGCCTTTCTGTCTATGCCTTCTCCAACTCTTATTTATATGAAAGCCATGCAATGGTAGCTTTGCTATATGAGAATAATATCGGTCAGTAATGGGGTCTGTTGATCTATTTGTTTGTCATTCTGATGGTCTGTTTCCCCAATGTATTGTCTGTTGATTTATCTGTTGGTTGGTATTCTGCCTTTATCTCTTACATGGCCACCTGGCCTATCTATCTATGGGGCCTTATCTCAAAGCCTGCAACCCACTTTTATCCCTAACCAATGGGACGGCCACAAACTAAATCCACACAGTACAAGTGATAGATCGAGCAACAACACTGCATTTAGTCTCACTAAAGTCCACAAATGGACACAGGCGAACAAGCAGTGTTGTCAGCCATTTTGTTAGTTGGTCTGGCGATTGGTTTCACCATCCTTCTGTCAAGCAAGGCTGATCTTATCTATTTAAACGTGTCCATATTCCTACTCCTGCTCATATTTGAATTGAAGTGGTGCTTTGGAGACTGTGTTTCTCGTATCTATCTGTTAATAATGGGGTCTGTTGTTTGTCCTTCTTGAGGTTTGTTTGTCAAATGTTCTGTCAGATGGTTTTATTTGTTGGCTGTTGGTTTCTATGCCATCCTGTCAAACATGGCTGATGTGCCTTTCTATCTTTTCAACCTTATCCCAATGTCTAACTAACTCTTTTTTTTACTCAGCATTAGGACCATCGCAAGCTATAGCAACTACAAGTAATCAAACTAGCAACAGCACTTCATTTAGACCAATGGTTTGTCAGCCAAGGCTCTAAATATAAACCAGACCTTAAGGAGTCTCAGTAGAATACATTTGTACATTCAGTTTTTTAAGTGTTCTGGCTTAGGTTTTTTTTTGTTTGTAGTCATGGTTAAGAAATTGTTGGTCTCATCCAATAATTAATTTACTCAAAGGGCCATAATGAAAACATCAAGAGTCAAACCAGACAAAACCCAGACAATCAGTCAGTCAACCAAAGCGGAATCTTTAAGTCTGTCCTCATGTGAAGCCACAAAGTATGTTCTTGTGGGCACTCCCAAACTAGTTTTCATGTTGTCTATGTCATCCAGACCACTTAAAGGCTATTATCTGAAAATGTCAGTCTCTTGGCATGAATAGTCTGTCTCTGTGGATTCAGCAATGGGAGAGGGGAGAAAAATTAGACCTTTAACATGGCTGGGAAAAAAGGAGGAGTCAGGAAGAGAAGAAAGACAGAGAGTATATCTGTCCTGTGTTCTGTGACAAACCCCAGTGTTGCTAAAATGTTCCAGCAAATAAGTGGAATTTTCTGCTCTCCGCCATCACCAGCCATCCTTAAACATGCACACATAGGCCCACACACTGCATACATTAAACATCAAACCGTTTTTAGTGGGATGTTATCACATTGTTCCCCCAGAAACATCTGTGGCCTAATTTTTGTTATCACATTTCCGAGAGCTAAACTGGTCAAAAACTTTTATCCTGAACATGGCACTTGTACTTGTGCTTCATCTCTGCATGATATAGATCAGTTTTTATCATTGTGAGTAATCATGGGCCGACTATTCTGTTTCTTCCAAGACTGAGTGATAACCAATGTTGCGTTTCAATGACGCGCACAGCATTGTCATGGACATTTTTCCAATATGTTGTCATACAGCTGCATGTGTATCATGACTTTGATTAAATTCAGATAACAGAATTCTAAATCGCTAACAGTACCTCCTTTAGAGGTTACAATTTTGTCATCACATTTTTATGATTCATTTTCTTACAACAAAAAACAGAACAATGACCACACCTGTTTTCTGTCAAGGATGAAAGTGTCCTTCTCGCACAGCACTCTCTATTGTTGTTCGGAAATTGTTAATTGAAAATAAAATAAAGCAAGTCCATATGAGGAGTGAGAGTATTCCTCAGTATAAACAAAATTAAGTTTATGTGCTCTCTCTGCATATGTCTACGTGGTCTCTTGTCGAGACAAGGACAAGTGTGTGCTTCTGTTTCATTTGGCCAACATGTGCCAATGTAAATTGTAGGCTATGTGAAGTTATGCATGTGTGTGCTTTACTGTTTCTGGGAGACCCCTGTGCTCCCATGGCTCTCATTTATCCACTGGCAACTGGTTTTCACTAATCCCTTTCATTGGAAACAGCCTCCCTTGGTAGCAGCTGCCCTGACTGCTTTGCAGCAGAGGCATGATAGATAAAGTGGCCATATTACTGACAAATCGGTTTCAGTCCCAATGTGGGCAGATTCATTCAGGACACGGCTTGTCATGATACAAGTATCTGGAGTGGTTTTACAAGTTGTAAACCCTTGTCTACAAATTACTGTTTTTTTTTAAGATATGTGTTGGGACGTTTACGCCTTTATTAGAGAGGACAGTGGATAGAATAGAAAAAGCAAAGCAAAAGTGTGGATTGACATGTGGATAATGTGCCACAGGTCAGACCTGGGCCACCTGCTCAGAGGACTGTCCTCGTTACATGTGGCGCGACCTTACCGCGAGGCCATCAGCATCCTTTACTTTGTTTACAGATACAATCAGGTATCTCCACTGCGAAAAGCAGGGTGAAATAATTGCTATTCTAAGTGTAATGTTAAACATTTTGAAATGTTTCTTTAAAGAAAGTCCTTTTAAATTAATTTAAGATGATTTCCCTTTTTTTTTTCCCTTTTAGGCATCCTGTTTTATGTTAATTTTTGAAGTTGTCTCTACAAAGTCGATTGTTCCATCTTTGGTTGTAGATTTATTTGATATGGGGATTAGTTTAACAGATGTTGTGACCAAAGAATGGGTTAGAGCAGGGCTATTCAACTATATTGTTCAGGAGGCCACATTTTCAGAAAGCTAAGGACCCGGGGGCCAGACAAGCAAGCCCACCACAGAAATACAGTGCGCCGTTTTTTCCCCCATCAACAACACAAGTTTGTGATGGGGCTGCAAGCAGAGGACCAAAGATGTTCTATTAAACGGCAGCGCTCTGCTGCTTTAAAAACCTTACTGTGGCAACAATGACAGTCATTCACAAGTTTTCCCCCCTGTATATAAATGTTTTTCAATTGTAAATAGAAATGATCGGCAAGCCAGTCTGATGTCAACCGCGGGCCGGAGTTGGCCCCTGGGCTGCCAGTTGAATAGGCCTGGGTTAGAGTGTTTAACACTTCTGACATCACTCACAAAATTCTGTGAATATTCTCACCAGCTGTGTCTAAAATCTACATTGTTTTGTGATTTGAGAGAGTAACAGAACCTATCAGATGGGTTGTGATGACCAAATGCACTCTGTACATATAAAGACAATCCTTTGTTGATCATATCCGCTCTTGTTCCTGTTGATGCTGGGGACTTGATTTATCAGGCATGGACATTTATTTGAGATGTGTCAGAAACATTTTTCTCAGAAACATCAATGATAATTTCAGATGTTTTAGAGATGATCGGTTGCTATAAAACAGTGGGAGATTTGGACACCAGCCAGACCCCTGCTCTTGAACCCATATCAATTTTAAGCAAGACATCAGGGGTAAAGCTGCTGCCACCCATCATTCATTCATCAGACAGCACGAACAGACATTTCAAATCCCTGTTTTTCCACTGTACTCACTCAAACGTCTGACATTTCTGCACCCTTAGTCTTGCTTTTTTTTACATCTACCCTGGCATTGCATCTGATCTATCATGATCTACTGTTTGGATTCTTAAACAAACATGTTTACCCAAAAACACAGAGTCTTGTAATGTGCTGCCACATGTCAGGATTTTCTCTGCCATTGATCATACGTCACTTAACGACACTACTCTCACTTGTCTCCATAATTCTACATAAAGCTGCTATTGAAAGTTTTCTATTTCCATTCTTCACCAATTTACTTTTATCATTTTTATTTAAGCCTTTTACTTTTAATACGTATATGTTCTAATTCGTATCATTGTGCAGCTGCAGTAGCCAATAGTGATGGGAATTCCGGTTCTTTTTAGTGAGCCAGATCATTTGTCTCAGCTCACCAAAAAGAGCCGGCTCTTTCGGCTCCCAAATGGCTATTCATTTTACCACTTATACCTTTTATAATTCATCCAAATTTAGCGCTGTTTTGACTCATGATTTGTATGTGTACACACAACAGCTCGCGGACGGGAACCGGCTCCCGTCGTTCACTTGAAAGAGCCAGCTCTTTGAACCGGCTCGTTCGTGACCGACACATCACTAGTAGCCAAGTGTCCCGTCAGGAATAAACACATTTGTTCATCTGTTAACTCAAAGCGGGAATATCAGTCAGACATGACACCTTATATCTTGAGCTAAACTTTCCCTCTATAATGGGCTCTGCAGCTGATACCATTATAATACAGAGGGCTAAACCTACTATGCATTTAGTAGCTTCAATGCGACACAGCATGCTCCTGGTTCTCCTCCATATTGTTAAGGAGCTTGTATTATTTTGCTGGTGTCATTTCTTCGATTTTTACATTTTACAGTATACAACACAGCAACATGAAATACAATTGAACCTTTATTATCTACACTGCAGAGAGAACCTGCTGGCCCTTATCTGAAGCAGAGCTCTGTAACAGGCATGACTTTGTGTTATTCCCTCTCTGTTTGATATCTGCTCATCATCATATGAAGATGCCTTAAATCTGATTCACAACCCTTTGCTTAGTTGTGTGGTACTTCTTTATGGGAACACTTCCTGTGTCTGTTTCAAATTAAAGGCCTTCAGTTTTACCGAGTAGAATTTTTTCATTAAAGATTAGGCTCACGGTAAAGCATTTTCCAAACTTTATTGTACCCAATTCAGTGACTTGCTGCTACAGCTACTGATATTAGACAATAAAAATAACATGATCTACAAAATACTATGGTATTTCCTTTCATTCCAGTTTGAAAAGACTTTTAACATTGTATGCAGCTTGATACAATTACTTACAACTGATCCACAACTTCACGCTAAGATATTTCAGGGAAAGAATACTCAGAGCATGAAACCATTTCTTTTGCACTTGAGAGAAAGTAACATATACAATGTCAGTTTTACCTCAATCCCTTCCCTATTGCAATGATGAAAACTTCACGATGAGACTTTTTTTTTTTAGAATTTAGTATTAATGCTGTAAGAAACTAATCTATTAGAACAAGACTGTAAGCACATTTCTCTTATCCTTTTTATCCTTTTAAGTTCAATACTAACAGTTATGTTTGCTGTACATGGGCAGTGCCATGGCAATTGAGTTTTTCTTCAAAATAGTTTATTGAAATAATGCTCAGCTAAATCTTCTTGTTTGCAGTATTTGGATGTTTTCTTGCAGTTATAGATTCCCTCTCTGCTTCAGCGAGACTGAATGGAAACTAGGATGGAAGAACCACATTCATGCTTTTCATTCTGCAACAAGCAACCCCTGTCTAATGAGTGGAAACCTTTACGTGATAATCCAAGAGCGCATTTCAATCAACCTAATTAAGACGGTAACATATCTAGGGCCTGCGCCAAATGTTTGAAGACTGACAGAGTCTTTGTATGTGCTTGATTTTACAATTTAATGCACACACGCATAGACTTAAACAAACACACACACACACACATGCACACACACGCACACACACACACACACACACACACACACACACACACACACACACACACACACACACACACACACACACACGCACCCACACACATACACACATTGAGCCAAGGCAGCATTCCATAATGTCTCAAACAAAGAGAGGGGGCTCTAATTTAGCTTTCAAAGAAGAAAATATTATTCTGTGATTGTTGGCTAATTAAAGCTGCTGTACTTTAAAAAGACTGACAAGATGAATGACTGGCAGCTGCTTAGATGTTATGCATGCGTGCACAGTGTATGCATATCATTTGCATGTGCAATTTGGAGATCACTGATAATGCTTGATACATGCCCTTGGTGTAAACTCATCAGCTAAAACATTTCCACTTTGACATTTAAATGCAGTCTGGGTAATGTGGTTGGATGAGGTTTTGATATCTGAGCAAAAACGAGGGCAAGTCAAGGCCTGCTGCTGACTGCTGATCATTGGTCAGTTATTGACAGTGTGCATGCTGTGCTGTATTTTTGCACGTGTTTATGTGCTAATTTGTGATCACTTTAGTGAGGTCATGTACACCTCTGACCACCAGAGGGCGTAAATACCTACATTGTACATTATCCCTGAATGTTTAGGTCTAAAAAGCCTTTACTTTTTCAATTATTCTGTAATTTAAGGTCTTAAGTTTAACTTAAGCTGAGCATACTTAAGCTTTATTTGTTTTTTTTATTTGATTGGTTTGGTCAGGGCAGGATCATTTACAGAGGGGAAGGGGAGCTTATTGTGTTGGTAATTTAAAACAACCCCAAGGAAGCCGATGAAATCCACAAAACCATTAAAGCTGATTGGGGGGAATTCCCTGCACCGTTCTCCCTCCGTGCAACACATGCCTGCTCCATGAGGTGAAAATTGCCAGGGAAGATGCTTCCCATTTCTGCTATAGATCTGGTGAACAGCTGGTCAGGGGCTGTTCTTACATTGCGAGCCCCCTGGAGCCACATAAGACTCCCTGTGGAGGCACATAAAGCTTCATCCACAGAAATATAAGCCTCAGAACGGATATCAGGCCAATTTTTCTCAGGTCATTAAAGTATGAAATATGTGGACATTTGCACTGACACTTTTGAACGTCAATCATCTCATGCCAGGAATACACTTTTTTTATCTAACGCATTTTGACATAAAAAAGAATCCTTTACATTATTAAGAACTAGAAAGTCAGGTGGCAGGTCACAGGACATGTAACCTCTTATTCACACTAAACTTGTAAAAAAGTAGTTCCAAATACTTCGCTGCATACAAGTAGAATGAGCTCCAAAAGTTTATAGTTTAGAAAATGAAACTCTTTCACTTTTCTTGAGTATTTTACATGTTTTTATTCATACATTTGCAGTTTTGGATCAATAAATATCTCTTCATCTCGATCTGTCTCTATCTCACGTGATTTTCCTGAATTTGAAAATGCATGATGGATGTGTGTAAATTGTGTATGTGTGACAAGGTGACCAAACCTTTGCAGTTTGGGCTCTACGACAGTGGAACATCCTGCCTGGAGATCTTAGACAGGAACACTCAGTGTCCTCTTTTAGACCACTTCTGAAAACTCACACTGGCTTTGTTGTGTAATTCTTTACCAGGTTTCTATTGATATTATGTTTAATTAATGTTTGGGTCTTGTTTACCCATTTATATTCTTTATTTATTTGGTTTATTATATTTATCCATCTGTTTAAGATTTTTTTTTAAATTATTTTTGCTTGTTTTAATTGTAAAGGGCAATATAAATATGATTATTATTAGTAGTAGTAGTAGTAGAAGTAGTATTATCTTGGCCTATATTTTAAACTGTTTTTGTAAATTATTTGCACACCAAGAAGGAAAAGATTGTGCTTGAAATAAGATAACCACTTTTGAGTAATGAGTAAATATAAAGCATTTCAATTAATTTTTCTTTCAGTTTTAGCCTTACTTTACGTTACTTAAATTAAATGGCTGCATTTAAAAGAAAAAAAAAGATCTAAAATAAAATATATTCTTGGAGAGTAAATCTTTTTTTCCACTAGACATATATGTACTGATTTGACAAATTAGTGCAGCTATCTCGGGCATGATCAAATTTGGTTTTGACCAATCACAACTCTTGATCTTAAAGTAGACCCTGAACCCTTGGTGATGTGAACATTGCCTATAGTGGAGTTACAGTCATACTCCCCACAAGACTTTAAAGGGGGGGAAAAGACAATACAAATGACAGAGACCTTGGATGACTTCAGAGGTCACCTGACACTGTTTTTGAACTGTCACTGAACTCTGCTTGACCCTGAAGCTAATGAAAGTACAGGTCAATCCCAAAGAAAGGTGAATCGCTGTGTTTCCTCTCCTCTCATCTTTCGTTTCTCAAATGACAAAAACACCCACAGCTGAGCAGATCACTGTCTTCAAGTAAACGTTGTCCAACACCAGAAGTGAGGGGTTTGACACCTTATTAAAATAAATAGTTCAGAGAATGACTGTAAATTAGTCTTTCCTGGAAGTGTTTTTGAAACGTGCCGGGCTTCGCTCTGGCTAAGTAATCGCTCAGCAGGGGACGGTATTATAGAGCTCATTCTTTCAATTAACATCGATAACAACAAAGGGGATTAACACTCTTCCCTGAGGCTTCCCTTATTCTCCCTCAAAAGGTATTCCTCTGCTGCTCTGTGTGTGAGTGTGTGCATTAAAATGTGTGTGGCCTAAACAGTCAGTGTGTGTGAGTCGCTATTTTTTTTTCTCTGTGCATGTGCTTTGTTGAGCTTTTGTGAAAGTCCACCTCTGCTGTATGTGTGTGTACAAAGAGTGTGTACTGTACTCATGTTTACATACTCTCAAATTGTGTGCGTGTGCATGTGTGTCGGATCAATCTGGGTCAGTCGGCTGCCGGCTTTGATCAAGACAAGTGTCGCCTGAATGTGACACTTGGACAGAGATTCACTTTTCTCCTCACAACACCAAAACTAACATAAAAAAAATCTGACCTGCCATTCTATACTGAGATTACAGGACTCACCATCACTAATGGCCAGATTAATGTTTTAATTTAGTGGATTCCTTGGAACGATTTGAGTTATGGTTTAATTTACTTTTGCTCAAATGAAAAAGCTGACCAAAAGAAAACTTCATTATCACATGCAAGAGGAGTACTGTACTTAGTTAGTCTACTGAACCTTCTCTATTTGCCTCTAACAAAAAAAAGGGGCAATTACACCGTTTTTGATTTAAAATAAGTATTGTTTCATTTTGATTTCCATGAGAAAGGAAGTGGCCGAGCATTACAGGGGGAGGAAAGGGTATGAATGAAATCTGATTAAAAATATTAATAAGTGTTAATAGGTACAGCACCCCATCCATAGAGTGATGATCAAGGTCTTCAAATGATAAAATATTTAGTTTTTGTCTTCTTTAGAATCAGTTTAACTTTGTTTCTCAGTGATTTATACGGTCACAAAAGTTCAGTTTTCTCCAGAAGAACCAGTACGGTCAAACTTTAGAATTTACACATAGAGAAAAACTTAACTTATTAAGTCACACTCATAGACAGGCAAAGATCCTTTTAAAGTAAAATAACCAGGCCGACACACAAAAATGTGACTGTCATGTTCAGCGGAGAGTAATAGCCTTTTGGCTTTAATAAAAACACACATGAAACAAAAAGCCTTAAATATATCACAGGTGGAATAAACTGACAACTCACAGCAAGCTCTATATGGATGAAACATGTAAATGTGTTTAAACAGGAATTTAAAGTACAAAGAAAGGTAGGCAATAACAAATTCATTTTCAAATGTGTTATAAAAAGACTCTGAAGTCAATTGAAAGACACAAAAGTCAAAACGTCATCAATCATTTCTCTAACGAATATCTGAGATTTATTTTTCCAACAAAGGTCCAATCCCCCCCTCTAGTGGATCTTTGCTGTAAATGAATTCTCAGCTTGATGGTAGAAACATGACTGGAGACTTAATAATAAATGCATACATGTTGTCAGCATTTTTCATATTGTGTATTGCAAGAAAAACATTTATTGCTAATTCAATTTCTATTTGTCACAACACATGTCTTTGTCATCTATCCATTTATGATTCCTTCCTTAGTGGAAAGATATATCCTGTCAGAAACAAAAAAACCCTCTTTTTTGTCTTTTGTATTGTCATCACCTCCTTGGAGAATGTAAGTTTACTCTTTGGATAACTATACATGGAAGAGGGCATCCGTCTGTCTAAGTTATAATGTTTGACAGTGGTGGTGAGATGGTAAGTGGCCCCTGATGGAGACAAAGATCCATACGCAGCATACAACACCAACGAGAAGGTCTGCTGGGAATCCTTCCTCTTTCACCATGCTAGAGTTTCTCAATCAATTTCCCTCTGCTCCCTCTGACCCGGATCAATAGCCATCATTGGAGAAGAAGAGATAAAAGAGATGAGTGAGCTCATCTGCTGTAAACTCACAGGGGAATGTGCAGAAATGGTGTCTTTTTGGCAGTCGGCCCTTTGTGCATATGATAGCCAATTTATTATAAAGAAAACGGAAAAATATGGAAAATATTTTCAACAAATCTCCTCCTCTGTGTTCTAATATATGTGCCTCTTTCAATAACAAACACATGATCATTACCTCACCTCGTGATGAATTTTTAATGACGCACGCACATGCCCTTAAAAATATGAAAAATGGAATCTTCTTGAAAGGCAGAGACAGAGCAGGGTAAAAGGGAGGATACAAAGCGCTTAAGCCTCCTCGTCATTACGATGGCCCCTGGTACTCAGGGCCACCAAGGAATCCCTTAATTCCTGCAGCATTATGCGCTTCAGACTCTTTCATGTCCTCCGTATGGGAAACGGCGGATGGGGATGGAGAAAGTGGGGGTCGCTGGAAAAATTCTAATATGTCTCTAGCTATGAAAAAATATGCACATACATTTAGCATTTAGATTCTCCAAGGGCAGAACAGAAGAGATGGGCACATGTCAGCTCCCATACTGTGTTTTTGCATGTCCTTGTGCATATTGCGACTGCACATATGTTTGTGCAACCGAGCCATCCTTAAATGGCTCAGCCTTATTTATTTATCCCCAGTTTGTGTCTCTGCCCTGGGGTTGCAATCGTGATATTAATGATTCGTCTCCTCTCCAGTAGAAGTGAGAAAGGTCATGTGTGCTGTGCAGCCTTACTAAATATACACTGTGCTACACTGACAGGTAGGGTGCTGGTTAAACTGACGGAGCGGTTGACTCATCGGCAGAGGTTAACTGTTTTCCTGTCTGGCTGACGGACTGGTTATGTGAAGTTTGGACTGTTTTGTGAGCGGGTAAAATAAACGGCTGGTAGACGTGTTGGCATGTTGACTTGGTAACTGATGGAGGGCTGACTGGTTTGTTGACTGCCTGAAGGATAAGCTTAGTGTCTGATGGACTTGTTGGTGGACTGACTGTCACTCTGACTGACTGCTCAGACGTCTGTCTGGGTGGCTTGTTGGTAGACCGTCTGACAAACTGAATTGATGGTTGTTTGTCTCCCAAATACAAAAACCTTGTTTGTGGCTGGCTTGTTTACTCATTGTTTCGCCGGCTTGCAGAGCCTAATTCAACGGCAAAACAATGAAGAGGAAACTGTTTTTTGTTCTTAATGGATGAGATGAACTTAAAATGATTCAGAATTCCTCAAAATGTGCAGGTCATACAGCAAGCAGCTTTTTAAAGAACATTTGATATTGGCCTGGGTAAGTCTTAAGAACCACTGATTTAACAGCCTTTCTTTATTCTGGTTTTGTTGCAGGGAGTTTTTCCTTGATGTGGGATGCAGCACCACTACTGATAATTATTAGTAATAGTTATGTGGTAGATTTTGTAGATTGCTAATTATTTTTCAGCAAACAAACAATCTTCTTTAACATGGTAGTGACCATCATGACCTCAATTTAAAGCCTAAACAGTAGTTTCCTTGTTTTCTTGTCATCACATTTTAAACACAAATTGCTGATATATTTTGAACGTGTATCAAATTGGAAGTTCTCCTATCCACCCTATTTTACTAATTTGTGAGACTAATACACTGATTGAAAAGTTTTTGTCCTATATAGATAAATAACCCACTAATTTCTCTAACTTCATGATTCAGCCCTATTATTAGATAATAGAATCCAGAGTGACTCCAATTAGGCGTTGACAGAGAAGTGGGACCGGGAGATATTTCACAGCTGTGGCCACAGGAGGGCACAGCAGGCTCATCTCTCACCCTGCTGCTTCTTTATTAAGATAGAAACGACTCAAAAGAATGAACAATCTTATCTCTTTCCCCTTCATTCTGAATGAATCCCAAGCCTCTATTGAAGTCTCTTCTCTACTCAGACATGTTCATAATTAATTACACAATTTGGGGTCATTATACACAGACATACACACGCTGTTGTGTTCCTAACAGCAGCTAAGGACGTCATTATCTGTGGATTCTTCCTCTCAGATTCTCCACAGGCGTACTGTGCACGCCTCATTGGAAGTCTTTAAACAGTCACAGTCTATTCTATCAAACCAACCTGCTTTTTTTTCTGCAAGTAATCACTGATTATTAGAGCATCCACTTTGAATCAACGGCATCATTGCAAAGCTGCTTTTGTAAATGAAAGGAAAGAATGGTTCTGATAACAATATGTTCTCCATTGTTACATGAGTTTGGTCATATATTTTGAGGCCTACGACCATGTTTCACTAAAGCCTTTCTGCATGTAGTGTATTTACATCTCAGTATGGTAAAATTGCTATGACAAGACTGGAAACATATTTATGTTATTCAACCTTGAAATTGTACTAAAAATGCTCCGTGCCCAAAACAAAAGGTTACACAGCCAAGTGAAGTTGTCACCTCCAGTATATTGAACAATGTGAATACAATTACTTTTTTTTAGTAGTTTTTATTGATGATTGATTGATGTTGAGCCTATGTCAAAACTGGTCAGAAACAAATTAACAGCAGATAAAACGTTTTGATTCATACTCTTGTAACTGTGGTTTAAAAGAACTCACATCATCATCTCAAGCCATCTTGAGCAGGCAGCAGTGCTGCTTTAATAAACAAAATCTTTGAATATATGAACTTTTAAATGACCCTTTAAATGTTGTGGTTTTTCTTTATGGTCATGATCATGATATTGATGGAAAAAGTCAGTAGGAAAATAAATATAACCGGGATTCAAATGTTTTAAGGAGTTTTACTTTTAGCCAAAGTCCCAACGAGAGAGAGAGAGAGTGTGGGGGAATCTTTGACTGTAGTATGTTAAGAATCACGAAGATGCTCTTTCATTTGCAGCAGATGTAGCAAGCTTTAACAATGGCACACGTAACTTTCAAATAGTATACACAAATTCAACATGGACCCTGATATTTACTTGTCAACTGTTCACACAGGAAAAGAAACAAGTTTGAGTTCTAACTTCAAGAAAAGTGCTTCATGTTTAACCTACTTCGCTACTCTTGTGTTCTGCCTCAGCTTAATTATAATGTGATTAATTTAGTCAACAATAATTACATTTTTCATGACAGAATTTTAAGTAAGCCAAGATGCAAAACATTATTATAACACTCCCCATTAAGTTGTTTGTGTCTGTTTGTTTATTCAATTAAATATTAACAGCCTGCGACTAAAAACTGATTAGCAGTTAATTCTCTCTCACAAGTGGTCCAACAGATCTGGAGGATAAAACAAAGACGACGTGTCAGTTGAGAAAAAAAACATCAACAACAACAACAAGCTCATGGTGAAAAAAGGAAAGTCACTTCTGTTGGGTGTGATTGAATGGAGAGAGTGCACTCGTTTCCTTATAATATATAATCCCTGATTGTCTTATGTTCATTGTATAAAGACTTTGTTTGAGGTTTATGAGTACATCTGACTGAATATATTTATATCAGATAGAATGCTTTTTACAGTCAATATTATTTCTCTGTTAATATGGAAGCAATTTACTGCAGGTAAAATAAGTTTACTGAGTAAATGAATACATTTAACTGCATGTTACTGTGTAGTGTAGATATAGTACATATAACAAGTACATTTTACTGCAGGAGAACATTGTAATTGTGGCATTTTTCTGTAGACATGATTACACGTTATTAAGGATATCTACATTTTAAAGTTCTCATCATTGATGGGACACTTAACACTGTTCATATATAACAGTGGATATGAGCATATTTTACTGTGTGTATTTAATGTAGACATGCGTATAAATGAGATATGAGTACATTTAAATGTTTATATGAGTAAATGTAACTGTGGATATGAGTACATTTTACAATAGATATACGTTTACTCTAAATCTTATTGTAGATAAAAGTACAATAATAAACAGAAGTAAATGTGAAAGTATATAAGTACATTTTATTGTGATACAAATCAGTTGTACTGTCAATGTGAATTAATGATACTTTATGAAAACATGTAATTACAGACATGATGTACATTTTGCTGTAATTATAAGTACATTTAAGTTAAATGCTACATACTGTACCTCATTTTACACTGCAAACATTGAATCTGAAGCTCTCGTAATCGTGTACTAAAGCGCTTTCAGTGCTTAGGTGAAATCTCTAAATGCGTGCTGCATTTGAATATCATCATATCAATATGCATGGCTTTCTGAAGGCTACAAACTTCCCTCCATGGATCTGCTGCAGCCAGTGTAAAGTGAAGGCACGTGTTTTTTTTTCATCAAACTTCTGATGTATTGGAGTGACAGTCGAACAAACTGGCCTTCACCATACATTTACTGTACATACATGTATATGTATATGAGGTGGCTTGCCTTTTGCAAAAAGTGCTGTAAAGGTCTTGAAAATGGTGTTCCCTGAATATGCAATTAGCATATATCTAATGGCTATACTTTCGACGCAGCGTTTTCTCTCAAACTGTGGGCTGAAGTTAATGCAGCAGGTACAGCAGAACATCAGAAACCTTTGCATACATACATTATTAGCCTGTCCTCATAAACCACCAGAGTTGGGTTTTTCGTCCTAATCTAGGTAAGCAGGTTTTATTTATGTATATGAATAATTGAGTATCTATTAGAATATCCCTCACTCATGCATCAATGGAATACACATAAATATTTTAGAATATTAGTGAGACCTGGCTTTACAAGTCTTCGGCCCATATCATTTAGAAGTCCATTTTTCCTGACAGGTCAGCCTCATGTCAATTTAAAACATGCATTTGAATGATGACCACGGTGCCTGGAACATTAGTGAAATCTGCTTTTACATGACATCCATTTCATTTCCAAAGGATTGGCATCGTATCACTATGATCACCTATTTCAATGGCCTCTTGGACAAAAAGGTAAAAACTGAGATACCTACTGATCGCAGTGACTGTTCCCAAAAGACAGATTGTTAAACAAAAAAGATCTGTATTTTCTTCAACTGAAATAACATGAATTAAGAAAATAATATACTCCTTTGTAAAAGAAACCATCCATGTTAAACTTGTGCTAGTTTTGTTGTCTGGTTATGCACTTCCTCGGGAACTCTAGCATCTTTGTTTAGGGAGAGGTGTTAATCTCTTACAGCAGGTGACATATGATACTATCGTGAAACAATGGGTCTTATAACCTTTAATATTTTATATATTTTATTTAGAAACAAGTGTAAACACGCTTCTTAGTTTTTGCTTTCACTTTGGTATGCACCACCACACACCTATTAGAACCCTGGTACACGGTTTTGTATTCACTTCCTCTCTTACCACATCTTTCCTCTGTGTGATGGGGGCTCTCAGGACCTCCAGGCCCTCAGGGCATTGGGGCGGCTATGTTGAGGTGAATGCGTGGCGATGGAGAACAATCTGTGCCATGTCAAATACACCACTGGCCAATCCAATCTCATCATCCTCAAGCATCTTGAGCTTCTCAGCTACTAACTGCTGCCGTGGCCATTCATGAATGATGTCACTTCCTGTATGAGAAGAGTAGTCCAGCTGAATAATTGGGTCCATGTAGGTGGATGCAGACTATTTTTTTTTTAACTGACGTCATTTATCCACTCATCAAAGTTGAAGTCATGATTTTCTATGCAATGCAATGTTCTTCAAAGAATGTCTGTAACAGCAATGTGCCACTTCAGGCATCACTCTTGTAGGAGCAAATGGAAAGGATACATGCAGCTCTTGCACCCAGATAATTAGTTTTCTTTTCTCTTTATGAAAGAGCAGTGATGGAAACAGGCGTTCCCATGGAAACTTACATTAAGGCTTTTTTAATAACTTCTAATTTATCATGTCAAGACAAGCATAGTTTTTGTAAAAATGTCATCAAGCAGTCAGGTGAAACTATTTTGAAGCTCCTATATGTCAACAGGTAAACAGCAGGCTGTTCATATATTTCCTTAAAAGTTCATGCATGTTTTCAGAGGTCTTGTAAAAGTAAAAAAAACACATTGAGATAAAAGGTCCAAGACTGGTTAAAGCAAACAGGATACAAAACCAAGATTTCAACTCTTCTGTATTTATGCAATAATAATGCAAATTGTGATTTGTTTTTCTTTTTAGTTCTATAGTGTAAAAAAAGACGAGAAAGTGGTTATATTCATTTCTTTAATTTTGTCTTCAAATATCATTATATCAACAATGTTTTTTTATACAGCAGAGAAATATAATTCAAAGTTCGCAAACAAAAACACACACACACAAAGAAAAACTATCTTCCGTGACTGTGAGTCACATTGTGCATGTCAGGACAGCTCTGTTTCAAGCATGCAGTTTCTATACTGAATGTTTGTGTTTGTGTGTCCCTTTATTTGCACATGCCTGCATGTGGATGATTACAAGTAGAAAATGTATGATTGCAAGCCTTCTGTTGTGTGAATGCTTATGTTGTGCATGTGTGTATGCCTGCCTTTACACTTTATGTGTGTGTGTGAGGGATGGCAGCTGCTGTCACACAGTGGGGCTGACAGTAGTTAAAGACAGTAAAGCTGTGAGTGTAACAGGCCTGCTGTCACTTCCTTCTCTGCGTTCTTTCACTTCTCTCTAATGGGCTTTATTTCATTGTCAGCTGGCAGTCTACCTCCTCCTCCTCTTCCTCTTTCTTTTCCTTCCTCTGTTCCCTCCTTCCTCATTTTCTCTCTCTTGACACATTACAGGCTGCATTTGGAGAACAGCAGAGGGCCAGAGACCCCCTGCCAGCCATAATAATGTGGTAAAACAAGCCGACAGGTAGTGTGTGTGTCTGTGGATGTGTGCATGGACGTTCAAGTTTGTGAGTTCACAAGCATGCATGTGTGCATCAATGTGTGTGTCCGCTCTTGTCTTCATGTGCATGCCATGCATATGTCTTCTTCTTGTGTGGCTTTTTTGGCGTCCTGAAAACCTATCAAAGTTCCCCCCATTAAAAAGCCTTCTGTGGCACATTATTAGCCCCCCGTTACAAGGGCAATCTATCCGAGCACAAACTAGAGGGGGAAGGAGAAGGAAGGGGGCCAGGCGTCAGAGTGGTGGAGGGGGAGATTCCTGTCAGCTCAGAGAACATTAGCTGTCCCAGAGTGCTTGTAGCCGCAGCAGGTGTGCTGACCCACCAAGACCCATCAACCCCCTGCTTCTTTCACTGTCTCACACACACACTCACACGCCTGCACACACCCACACATAGAGATTTATGTCTCAGCTGGGACAGCACAAACACACGCAACTTCTGACTGCATGCATATATGCAAACATATATGCACGTATAAACAATAAAACATGCACACACTCACACAAAAACAATACCACCCATGGAGAAGATGGCTGCTCAAATCATGGGAAGATAAAGTTGTTGCATTAATAAGAGTGCAGTCTTGTATCTTACTCATTGGAAAATGAAGGAATATAGGACTACTTATCAGTGGATGCGGACATATCTGATTTTTTTTGTAAATAAGGAGTTTTGAATATTGATGTTTGATGCTTGAATGTATATTCTGAAGTTTGATCATGTGAGGAGAACAACCAGCTCCTAAACATAACCAGGGTAGAGCAGTGATTTTCAAGGACAAAAAGTTTAGAGATTAGATCTGACATAAAAACTTGAAAAAAAGCCTGTATGAGCTAAACTGTGTCATAAAACATAATCTTTGGCTTCACAATACAAATCTGATGGCTGGCTCTAGAACATCAATCTGTCCAGGGATCAAAACAGCAGTAAACTTTTGCACTCTTTCTGCCTGTGCGTTACATTCAACTTTGTGCCTCTTTGTTTTTGCCCTCGCATGTTGTTTCAAATCTAACCTAACGTGGCTCTTTTCTACCAAGCTGTCCTCATAATTCACCTCCTTTTAAAAGTTTGATAATAAATCTTGCAAATCATCTGAGTGGTTTCCAACATCACAAGTTCCATCTGTGATGTACAGCAGCACAAGGCTTTGTTAAAACCTGAGATTTTCTTAAAAAAATGAACAATACACGGAGACACAAATTGAAATTTCCTGTGTTGATGAATAATTTGGTGGCGCTCATATTCACCTTGACTGCTCTCTGCACAGCTCATATTTACCACATCACTTTGCATTTACCAGCTTTCTGTTTGACTGCCTCATTTGCTTTGAAAAAAGGTCTTATAGATGGAAAGAAATGGAATTGAAAAGGTTGGGCTCTTTATTCAGAATTCCTTTTGTGTTGCTATTTAAGTGACTTTTTTTCATGGCACTTTATTAGCACCAGCTTTTGCTGTCTTCAACCATTGGCAGATTCTGAAGGGGGAAAAAAGGAGAGCGGGAGGGAGTTGGGGTTGGTTAAGGTGGATGGAGACAGAGGAGGGGGGTGGGAGGGGTGAGAGAGATGGATGTAAATGTGGAATAATGTAGCAGGAGTGAATTTGCATGGTCAAATGTCAAAAAAATGAAGCCTTCCCCTGAGCCTTGTCAGGAAAAATAACATAAGTGGCACGCTCCAGCACTGGCATGCCATTAGCGGTTAGTTCTGCCTGTCATCAGTCACTGAGAAGAAGAAATGGCCGTCATTATCTCCAAAAAAATGGACTGAGAAAGATGGATACACCCCCTTCTCTCTGTGACAAAGAGGCATGTGCACACACACGTGGATGTAGGAGCACACATAGGCAGAGATAGACCTGTGAGCATGTGAGATACTGTATGACTATGACATCAAGCACAGATAAAAAAGGTATGTATACTGTACACAATATCTTAAAGTAGCAAAGACATACACAGAATTACAAACATGCCCATGTTAGATGCAAGCACACAAATAAGTCTGACAAGAAAACAAAAAGTCTAGAAATACTGTCAGGTACGAGTGAGGACAGGTCTTACTTGCAGTATATTTTATGTGTAGGTCCACACATGTACATGTAAATGTGAAACCAAGACTTAGGTTTAATGTATCGTAATGTTACTTGTCTGCAGTTAAAGCTATTGATGCTAACTCTTGAACAATAGCTTCGTTTTTAGTTGCTTAATGTCCACTCATTTGCCACATACTGTTTCCTGACAGTTGCTGTACAACAGACCGGTCACATAATTTAATATGGAACGAGTGGAGAATGAGCAAAAGAAATGTGGATGAGAATTGAGTGCGAATTTGAGTAAGAGCAATCCTGCAATTATTTTGATATGCTCACACACATACACACATGCACACTCATTATGGATCAGCTCACTGCAGGAAGAAGGGTTTGGCAAGCAGTTGTATAATAAGCTTAAAGACCATAAAATCTGCAGTAGCAAGGACAATTAGCCATTACATTCCACGGTACTGATAGCCACACATTGGCGTTTGAAGATAAAAAAATCCTCTCACTGTTACATTGTCTGTACACCATGTTGAATTGTCTTAACAAGCGTCGACAATTCAATTATTCTTATTTTCTTTATTTATTTGTTTTTTAAAGACAAAAGACAAATCCCTGTATTTGCATATTGTTAAAACCATCGGCACACGTTCAAATAAATCCAAGACAAGTTTACTTTGTTATGCGGCAGCTTTGTGCCGTCTCTTTAATTTGTCCTTGAGAATATTGCTCTTGACATTCAAGAATGCAATTTCCATGTGGCGATGAGACGGCCTGGGTAACAATAGCAGAAAAACCAAATGTAGGTATGTACTGAGTAGAAGTCCATGAATTTTAAGACAGGGAATATATTGAGAAGCCTGGCAGCAGACAATGAGAGAGAAAGAAAGAGAGAGAGAGAGAGAGAGAGAGAGAGAGAACAACCGAGCAAGAGATCAGCATGGCAGCTAATGTAATGAATAATATCTCAAGTGTAAATCCAGCCAATTGAACCCAGGGCTGCCTTCTCCCTCTAGCTAGGCTAAATGAGTTTCCATGGGAATGTGGATGAAAGAAGCGCAGATGTCTGGGTCAGGCATATTGGAGAGGAAGAGGCAGAGCAGGGCTGCGAGTATGAAATAGAGTCCTCAGGGTCTGGTTTGGAGAGATTTGCACTTGTGCTAAGCCACTTCAGATGTGAGTGGAGGGTCTAACAGCCTTAGACTCGAGCATCAAGGTATGTGTGTAGGTCTGTTGTTGAACTGTGTAAGCACTGAGGGCAGGATATGGCCCAGGAGGGGAGAACATTTCATACAAGTTATGCCTTATATGTGTTCAATGATGTATTATTGGTGGAGGGTGGTGCTGAGCATACGGTTGCTTTCACATCAAGAAAAAGAGACAAAGCAAATGTACATACGGTGCACAATGCAAGTTTTTTTTTTAGCTCTTCCTCTTGCATTTCTCCCTCCTCGCTATCGTCCTCCATTCTTGATTTAATTGAAAGTCCACACCGCTCCCCTGCTTGGAACCTGTCTGCATTACTTTCAAAGCTGTAGTGACTAAGTTCAAAGTGACACATCTAGGACATGTGAGCTGCACATTACCTTGACACAGTCGAGCTGTAGAAAATTAGCCACTGTCTGAATTATTAAAATAACAAGGGACATTTCATGTGACTGGGCAGGGAGAGATATACCCCCAACCCCCCGGCAATTCTAATTGTCCACTTTAACTAGTTCCTTGAGCCTTCAGCATCAGTCAATGTAAAGTACTGGTTTGCAGATTTCTCCGCTCCCATTAGGGGAGAGGAACGAGGCATGGCTGTCCACTAAGCCCACCTCATTTATTCTAATGACCTGCCAGGCCCAGACATGAACATGTTAAAGTTATATGAGAGCGGGACATGACAGGTGCACACAACCTTGTCAGATCTGTGTTGGTCTAGTTAGAGCATACAGGTCCTCCATGCTGAAGAGAGCGACAGGCAGATAGGTTGCAGCGTGTGGGTAACTGAAAAAGAGAAGGGAATGGCTGACTAATTACCAAATTATGTAAATATGAATGTGTGTGCATAGAATTGCAATCAAAGGGGTTCTAGTTTTTCAAAATGCTGATATTTAAGAATGCTTTAATATGCTTTAAACAATTCACATACTTCTTTTTAGCCTGTCACTGAACTTGAAAATATCTATTCAATTACATGTTTTCACGTGTAGAAAATATCTGTTTTCTAGATGCAGTCTTTACTAGGGATGAAGGTCCCAATTAACTAGGAAGGAGTTTTTTTTAAGATTTATTTTTGGGCTTATTGCCTTTATTGGATAGGACAGTGGATGGTGGAGGAAACCAGGGAGAGATTGGGGAATGACATGCAGGAAAGGGGCCACAGGCCAGACTCGAACCCAGGCCGTCTGCTTGGAGGACTATAATCTCTGTGCATGGGGTGCGACCTATAACCGCTTGGTCATCTGTACTCCTGCATGCAGTTTTAAAGGGGGTTTTGCTTTGTATTAAATGATAGGTTTGTCACCTAGAGCTGACAGTGTTTTGATGGAGCAAAAAAATAAATGTACTATGTACTCCCTGCACATTGTACATCATGAAAATAAAACATTTCTCCAAAAAATTATTCAGATGCATCAACAAACATGTTTCATTTTATTAGAAAGAGAATGGAAGAAAACTCAAGTGGTATTTTGAATCAATTGTATTACTTTGTTAGTATGTCTAAGGGAAAAAAATGCCTGCTGTTCATCGTAAGTTTAGCTATCCACTATCTGAATAAGTGCATGCAAACTTTACTCTCAAATCCATGGCAACCTTTTGGACGAGATTCAAATCAAAGAGAATCCACATCAATATATATACAGTAGGGGTTACTCTCTTTATTTGCGAACTTTTCAAATGATTTATCACAGCGTATGATTCGAAACTATCCTATGTCGAAAGCATACCAATGAGAAAATCCACTCATCTAAGGGCCGAGGCAAACAGTTATGTAGCGATAGCAGTTCTCTGAAGACAAACATACTTCAACTGTCAGCAAGCCTCACATCAGAACAAAGAGGGCTGTCTGTTTAATGGAGTCACAGCAAACACTTCTGTAATCCCTATGAGATCTAAGTAAACAAATGTAGGGCTTCTAAGTCCGCATAATAAAGTGCTGCCTTTACATTCACCCTTGGTCTTAGACAAGTCTTATCTGTAAGGGCCGTAATGCCATGTTAAAGAAAACACACTAATACAGGAGTTTCTTTTCCCCCCCTCCCAGAACTAACGTCCAAACTGGACTCTATAATCCTCTGCCATTCTTTTAATCATCTGACACCCAGAGAGGGCAATATCTATTTTCATCTGGTCCTGATAGGATCTCTTTAGGATTTAAAGAGGGGCCTCAGCATGCTGCGCCCAGCAGCTCAGCTGTGATCTCGGGCTTTGGGGAGTTCTCATTAGGCGTTAGCAGCCCCAAGATCGAAGAAACCCAGTTCTGGCTAGTGGATTTTTAATCCTCCTATGGCCTGTGTTGGGAGATGGAGTTATTTAGGGCCCTTTGATTAGCCTCACAGCTGCACTTTGATTAAGAGAACTTCTAAAGATCGAGCTGCTGGGCTGCAATTTGAAGGTGGTGGAGGACGTGTGTGGAGGTAGCAGTGAGTTTATTTGTGGTGTTTGTGAGTGAAAATGGCTGATAGTGAGCAGTTCCGTGAAGGTACATACCGTATTATCTATGAGCAAATGCTAGGTGAAGGAATGAATGAGTTCCTTTCATTAAATGTATATCTGGATTAATTTTGTCTCAGCGTGAATACTTATGTAATCTAGGGGTGCCGGATAACCTAGCGGTAATGTTGCGCACCCCATGGAGGCTTTAGTCCTTGTCGCTGAGTGTTCAAACCCTACCTCGGCCCTTCGCTACATGCCCCCACTCTCTCCTCTACATTTCCTGTCTCTCTTCAGCTATCTTTTATTATAAAGGCAAACGGCCCAATTTAAAAAAAAAAAGGTCGGTAAAGGTAACAAGGGAGATAAATTGGAATAATAAAAAAAAACTCTCTCTTCATTGTAACTGTAAACTGCATAAGCAGATTCCGCAAAAACAAACAGGATGTGCAGGGTAGGGACAACATTTTTCGGTTTTGGAAGAGTACTGATCCCCCTTTGCAGTCCAAGGAGTGTTGGTACTAACGTTTCTGACAATTTTGGCTGCATGCAGAAAAAACTGTCAATTTAGAGAGTAAAAAAGGCAACAGTAAAAAGGCAACAGTTTTGCTAGTTGAACTTTTGAACATTGATTAGTGCATGGAACAGGAAGTGTTGGCCTGGAACTGAACTGAACAATGAACTGAATAATGCTTGTTACATGTGTAGCCCTAAATAATTGGCAGTTGTTCAAAGAGGCTCCAACATTGATGAGAGTCAATAGTAGGGGTGAGAATCACCAGAGGCCCCATGATACGATATTATCCCGATAGACACGATACGATTCTATTGCGATTTTAAACATTTTGCGATATGTTGAGTATTGCGATACAATATATTGCGATTAAGCTTTTTAACTGCATATATTGTCCACTACGCTAAACGAAATCAAGAACTGTTTTGTCTAATAAGAAAAAAAATCTCAGTCTATTCATCCCTCTTGAGTTTTTTTATTCATACGGAGTTGGAGTCAAGCTCACAGACTGACCGACACTGTGATCAAATTAAAACCCTGTAAAAGGCTGCACGCACCTCACAATCTGAACTGTTAGTATTTCAGTCTAATCGAACTGTTACATGAATTCTTAACAATGCAACTTGTTCAAAATGAATTGTGCAACCCCTTCAGCAGTTAAAGATTAAACAAAGTAAAATATCATAATTAAAATATCGATACTTGGCCGCCATGAGACGACATAATATCGCCACACAAAATATCGCGATACTATACCACCTCTAGTCAATAGCTTTCAAGATGGATGCGTCTGCAATCACTTTTTTTAAGGCTTTACATGACACACACTGGTAGAATTAGAAAGGGAATGACAAAGTGAAAGAGACAGACACTGACACCGATGAGAGGTATGGCCAAAAAGTTTAATGCCCATGGCAATTTGATATTTTGTGTCCTTCTGTGCTGCACGAGTTCAAACCAGCAGGTAATAAAGCCAGGCCGGTCTGTCAGAGTCAAGTTGAGAGAGACTTTCCATCTGGGGCCAATGCTGTCCCTCAGATATAAAGGAGGGATTGAGTCCTGCTTTGTTCACCTGGGTTTCTTAGGGCCTTTTAAAGTGACTGAACTCATATCAATAGAAAATGTAGAGCTGGTTAAAGGAAAACTCAAGCTTGATGTACTGAAATATTTTTTTCTAAATCTTAAAAAAAGAAAACTACACAGTTATGCACATCCATAAAGACGTGCTCTAGTGAATCTTCATGTTAAGGCAGTAGCATAATGGGAAGTTATGTATAAGGGTATACTATTCCATCTCCTTTTGGGAGAAGAGGAAAAAATATGTTAATGAATAGGAAACCAAATCATAGGGAAAGAAAGACCACAGGGACCTCCGCTAGCTTGGGATGTCTGCAGCAAGTGGAATTGAAATTTTCATGGATCTCAATATAGGAGAGAAGGACATAAAATCTCATGAAAACATTATGAAGCTTAATGAGTCATAATGAAGGCTCTGGCTGAGTTAAAGTCAAAGCTCATGGGTGAAGAGGCATACACTAATACAGTCTGATTTTAAACCATTTTGCCTTAAAAAAAAAAAGAACCTTAGAGGCATAAAAGAATGAAATTAAACATTCGGGCATAATCATTTTACAGGTGTAGGGATACATATTCAATCTGTGCTGTCCAACATAATTCTGCAGATATCAAGCACAGCACTGATATTACTCAGGATATGACTGATTCATGCTGGAAATAGCTAAACAAAAAAGGACCTTGTTATTTATGATGTATTGGGGATTTTAACAACTGATAACAAACCCTGTCTGTTTAAATGTTTTATCAACACGTCTTTGTCTTTGGTGAGAACAATGTCCAACAAATTAACTAATTAATATGTGTTTTTTAAAGATGCATATGTTCAAAAATACATCTTTTTATCGTTCACCTTTTCAAATGGATGCATTTTAGAATATAGCAAAAATAAGCATATACAGGGAAACACATGATTTAGTCAAAAACCATTCCTACCAAACATCTGCATCCAGAAGTAGAGCAAGCGACACACAAAAAAAGCTGCTTGAAAACATTGGAAAAATTAAATGTCCCTTTAAATGGGAATTGGAAATTAAATGCATTTTGATTATCCTAGAAAGAGTTTAAAAGCTACAGCAGATTTATTTTCAATCTTAATTTGAAATATTGACTTTAAAATATATCTACACCCTCTTGCTATTTGGTTTGAATTGTACATGGTTATGCCTGCAAATGCATTCCAATAGATAAGCAGCTAATTTTGCACACCAATCATAAGACTGGAATACAGTACTCCACTTTACAATCAGTGTGAGCGCCACCTCCTGGTGAGTAATCTCAAAGCATCAGGTGTTGAATGTTGATGGGGAGTTTACTTCAACAATACTATAGCTAACGCAACAGAGCCAAGTTTAGCATTAGCGACATCTTATAGAACAAATAGGTGCATCAGTAGCTTAGGTTGCAGGTGTATGCTAACTATTCTACTCGGGAGACACATGGTTAGCAAAGCATTTTGCAGTTCACCTTTCAATGGCCAGCTGAAAGTAATTATAATCGGATGGCAGATCATGGGGTGCCTTCTTTGAATGTTAATCCCATTGATCAAACATTATAACCTTTACTATGTTGTTTGTCTGTTGTGCCAATGGCGTGTCTGATGTCAGGGAGATGTCTATTAAAAAATGATGCTAAAACTCCATGCCATGCCTCCAATGTCTTGAGAAATGGAAATACGAATGCTATGGCTATTTTTACTGACATTTGTGTATATGCTCAATGATACATCCAACTTTGATATGACTCGTATACATATATTTTCCACTCTTATCAAACCAATTTCTAGAGGCTTTAGAATAAATCTTTTGAATGTATCCATGAACTCTATACCTTAGTAGACTGCTTTATACATCAATTTAACAAACTAGATGTATTTATGTATCTTTCTTTCACACAAATAAATGCCAATAATGACATTTTTGTTGTTGTTGATGCTTTGCAGCTGACAGAATATTCCAATTTAAACTATATGTGTACTATATTGGAAAGTGACAGAAATGTGCCGTGCTGAACATCATATTTTAAAATTTAGAGTATCAAACACCTTCATAACGAAATTCAGTTATACACAACAGTATGGATTATAAAACATTTTACAGAAAAAAGAGGAAATGATTTGTAGAAAATGGGCACTGCAACAGTCTTTCAAAGAGAGGGATTATGGGAGAAATGTATTGGATTGGATTTCTCCCAGGCGACAATCCTTACTGTCTTTGTAAAATGTTCCCTCTATTGTGGAGTGGATATAAAGTTCAAGGTTTTTCCTGATCTCTTCTCATGTGAGGCACTAAGCAAACTATGCATAATTAGACACTAATTATGCAAAGTGTTTGTGTTTCTTTCAAATGAAGTGAAGGTATAAAACATTCTGGTTTTTTTTGTCACCAGATTTTGGCCTCATTAAAGGAATAACAAGAGTAACAAGGTCACAGAGATGGAGGATCAGGTCAAAAGCCAAACCAGCCTGGTCATCATTTGAGTGTAAACTCAAATTAAAAGCAACACAGTAATGACATAGTGTGTGGAAGAAAACATTTTCTTGATCTTAATTTGTAAATTAATATGAAGATATTGCATCTCAGAGACACCTCAGTTGTATAAACAGTACTCACTGTCTTCCCAGGGTTGAAAGTCAAGAGACACTTAGGTTTGTAGCGCAGGGATGTCACTGTTGTGGAGATATGAGGCTAAGCAGTGAGCAGGCCCTGCCACCTTAGCTTTGATTCCAGGGCTAAGTATGTACAGATATCTAAGGTGTTGACACTTCGCCCTCTAAGCCCTATTTCTTTTCCCCGGGATCAGTGAGGCTCACTGATAGCAGATTATCTCTGCGGCATTTTGTGGCCCAGTTGGCACCCTCATTTGTTATCTGCTCACAGATACACTGAGGTACCGTCTGTGTAGGTAGAGAGAAATGTCAGAATAAAACATCTTAGACACATTCACTTCTTCTCTTTGCAATAAGATGTATTGTGTGGATGTCTGTGAGGCAATAAAGTCCAACTACCATCTGTACTTCTTTGGAGTCTGCATTGAAATACAAGTAGCGAAAGGTCCACTGTTATGTTGGTTTGTTGGATTGTTTGATACGGGCAACTACTGAAATATGTGAAGGTACTTTACATATACAGTGCTGCTGTAAAGCAAACACTGAAATCTTGCTCTATGGAGTGACTTTGGCTTAGGTTGTCTGTCGGTTTAAGGTGTGTTTGATGTGTCATTGAACACAGTTTTAGTTTATTCGTTTGAATTAAATCTGCTTACATTTGGACTTTGGAAGATATAGATGAACACAGTATTTAAATCGATACAGAGAATTGGAGGATGCCATATATTCCCAATGGTTACTATGGCCTGCTTGTGTTTTTTCTGGACCTTGTCTACAATAAATTAGCTTTTTTGGGCTAACGCCTAAAGTTGATTCTAACATAAACCTGTTGGCTCTAATTATTGTTTATATAACCACTGGATGGCAAACAAACTGACTTGGTGTCAACAAAATGTTATATTGTGTTCTGAGTTGAGACAATCAGCAGTGTTTTAACAATTAAATGGGTTTACTGCACACACCACTGTGGCTCAGTGGTAGAGTCGGTCGTCTCTAACTGGAAAGTTGGGGGTTTGATCCCCAGCTCCAGCAGCCACATGTCCAATGTGTCCTTGGGCAAAACACTTAATAACCCGAAGTTGCTCCAGCTGCTTTATCAGAGTCATGTGGATGTGTATGAATGGATAAGTTTGCAACCTCCACCCTCAGTGTGTGAATGGATGGGTAGGTGTGACCTGTCCTGCCATGTAGTCAAAAGACTAAAAAAAGCATTATACAAGCTCAAGTCCATTTACTATTTACCAAACATGACATGATAAGGTGCTTTGAAAAAATATTGTTGATCGTGTGACATTTCTTAATAACTTTTGGATTAATCCATTAATGGACTGGTATATATTATGTCAGTAAATGGTGAAAATACTAATCCAGGATGAAGATGTGAAATCTCACCTTTGTCTGACCAACATCTTCAAAAAACAAAAAGATATTCAGATAATTGTCAGAGGGCATTTGAAATAAAAAAAACAATTTGTTTTATCAAATTGGTGGTCAAATATGTTTTGTCATTTAACTTTAAATAAATTGAGTACAAACTCAGCTGAACTTGTATCAGGGAAATTCTCCCTGAAATAAGAAATACTAATGTTAATATTGACCCTCTTTAATACATAGAATACCTTAGAAAGGTACAAAATCTAATCATGGATTCTCCATGGTTTCATTTCTCTGACATCTTTTTAAATGCACCTGCTCTCCCAGCACAACTACACATTATCAAGCACACCCAGATGCACGGTGCCACTTCACTATGTCTGAACATTTTGTAACCTTTGATTCAGTCACTCTCTGGAGTTTGTACTATATCTTTTTAGAACTTCCTCTGTGAAGGCTGAACAGCATGTTTGTACATCGGTAAAGTTAGTCTAAGATGAGAAGCATGTCAGACCCAATTAAAAGGCAGCCCTGGTGTCGCCTGACACAAAGTGACAGAACTCAGATTCAGTAAACAAAAATAAGAGCATCCAAACATCCCAAAGTAGTTCATGCAAAATGTGTTATCTTTTTTTTTTTTAACTCCCCGCTCACACTGTGTTCAATGTGTCTTCTTGCTCCTGTGTTACTTTGATATATGTGGTTGACTCTCTGGAGTGCTGACGAGCCTTTGATACTAGAAGGGCACAAACTAATATCTTTCCTTTGAAAAACAATTTCAGGGAGAGGGGATCAGTATAAATAGGCCTTTTTATGTGCGCCAGGGGCCGATGTGAATCTGATGGGGAACTTGTGATAGGCTTTTTTAAATGGCAATGCAAAATTGATGAGTGGAGGGGCCTGGGCTGTTGTCGCGTGGATGGAGATGTGACTGCATAAGGACATCAAGGCCTGACTCACACACATGCACAACCAAGACCATAAACACACACACACACACACACACACACACACACACACACACACACACACACACACACACACACACACACACACACACACACACAGGACTGTGCAGATGCATGCAAATGTGGGCTCACACACAAGCATACATGCACAGAGGCAAACACACACTCTCTATTGGATTTACACTTACACTCCAGTCAGGGCTGAAGGCTTAATCGAGATATAGCGAGAGCGCTCTGGAGGAGAAGATGGTCTGACCAGTCGTCTTCCATTCTCCCTCCACTCCATCCCTCCATCCCTCCTTCTACAACAGCCCACTATCCCTGCTATCTGTTATCTCCTCGCGCCGCTCTCCACCTTGTCCCCTCCTCCACTCACCCACCACCGCTACCTCTCCCGATCTTGATGGGTATTGGGGGAATGTAAGAGAAGAGTTCCCTGATAAAGCTGTCTAATGAACATACAGGAACTTTAGTAAGTTAAGCATCAAAACATCGAAGGCTGTTTGAACTTTGACTCCCCCTGCATTAGCGCCGAGTCCTTATCAGGCCTCTCGAGCGGAGAGATTAGCCACTTCCTAATGAAGTGGTGAAATCGTAAAGGTCTTACTCCAAGGCAGAGTGGATTGCTTCCAACATTTTTCACTCTGTTATCTCTCGTACCCAGATTGCCATTGAAGAGAAAAAAAAAAGGTAAGGGTCCCTTTTCCCTCCACCTCCTGCTTTTGGAGTTTCAGGTCACACACGCAAAAATATGACATCAGATCAAGCACACACCTGCCAACAGTAAACAATTATATCAAGCAAAGAAGAAGAGATTTTTTTTTCATTTATTACACTTTTTGGATTACAGTATCTGCAGTTCTTAGCTTCAGCTGTCTGTGGGTTTTTCTCTTACTTTCTGACCCTAAGCAGTTGATGGGAGTGGGGGTGCATTATCTAAACGATCCCCTGTGTTTTAGTCAATCAGGGGCGGCTGCAGACGACTTATAAATCTTACATGCCTCCTTTTCCATACCCGCTGAGGTCAGACACACATTGCATATTCAAAACCTGCATTAAGACACCCACCATTTTTTCCCCTCCCATCCCTAGTTCCTTGTGCAGACCCAATCAAAACATATACACACTCTTCATCAACCATCAGATTACCATACAAATAGACGAGATTGTGATGTATGCAAATGAACACAAAATGAGACGATGATCTGTGTGCATAATGAATGCGCTCTTTGTTTAACGGTCATCAGGTTTACCACCGCTTACATCTGTACCATTGTTGATGGACATGACTATGTGATGATGATATTCTTGACTGACTTGCCTGCCTTATTAATATTCCTGTGAGGCCGTGCATTTTTCAACCTTAATCAGGGGGTCCAGTTAAATGCATTATGTTGGAGTGCTGATTTGATGTAATTAAAGAATTTAAAGCTGTAATATCAGGATTACTGGACCTTTAACCTCTAGCAGCTTGTCTTGTTTACTCTTTAGAATAGTATTTACATTACATTTTGTGTTTAATCATCATGACAGACAGAGAAAGATAAACTTTGTAGAACACAATTATTACCGCACATAACCATCAAGTCTAGTTCTATCCCTGCAAATGAAAGCAAAAAAGCATGCATGTTGAGTGAGAAACCCTTCTAGTGTACCTTCACTCTTCCTTGTACATTTTTAGTATAATGCATATTCCAGCTGATGCATTATTCACAAATTAAGAGCCATAAATTTCAGATTCCACCTTTAAAATCCAGCTCTTTCAACCAGACAGCGGAGTGAGAGTACAAGAAGTGTTGTCAGTTCTGGCCAGTGTACAACATGCATCTCAATCCCTGTAATAGCACTCCTTATTCTGACACATGTTAATAATTGATTGTTAAGTGATAAGCCTCGCTCAAGCATGAGAAATTTAGCCGGTGCCCAGAAATAAATATGAAAACCCATCACGGTATAATTCATAAGGTTGTGTTCGATCAGTGTAGGCGTCTCTCAGGGTTCTACATTATTCATTGTATAGCCTAATATGCTCTGTACTTCCTCTTTCTGACTTCTCTCATCAAAGATCTCCTCTCTTATGGTTGGCTTAAAAGACAATGAGTGACAACTTGATTTAAAGTATGAGACAGTGAGTTCGACATTTTTACAGACATGCGTCCATACATTTTATTTACTCTGTTTCCTGTGCAACATTTCGATCGATTTGGTCAAAAAATAAACTTTGTTTTCTGTTTAAGTTGGGGAATTATACTTATTATCCCCCAAAACTTATAAAAGAAATCTACCCTATTTATAACCTCTGTGTGGTCCATCTTTCTTACTGTTTTACATTCATGTTTTACATTGACTGTGCTGTTAACATGACATGGACCAATCCTCCTGCTATCTAATGCCTTGAAATAACAGTTTTTCCAAAGATATACTACTTATCACCACTCATTAAACCAATCCTCAGGAGGGCTTCTAAGTTTGATTTGTATCCAATATCACGAGTTGAACCCCTTATGAGATTTTTATAGACTTTTCCTTCGAACTTCATTAGGTTTTTATGAATGAAGGGCGGTTGGGGGGCTCCTCATGAAATGTATGCATCAAAGAGCAGAGGGAGCAGGGTTAAGATGGAGATAGATAAGGAGGGATGGATGGTGTAAAAGAGAAAACAGAAATTTCTCGTGGCAGGAGAGAAGCTCTCTCCAGAGACTCTCCGAGATCGCCCTGCGAGAGGCTCCCATCAGGCAGAAGCCGAGCAGCCTTAAGTGTTTCATACGAATTCAATACGGCGGTTAAAAATACCAGAGGGAATATCACATTCATATCTCTGTCGCTCGCCTCACTTAATGCCGGGATGGTTGGCTGGCTGGATGTAAAAAAAAAAAAAGAAAAAAAAAAGAGGAGGAAAGGAAGAGGGTGGAAAGAGGTTTCACTTGGCCCTCTCTTCATTTCAGCCTGTGCTGAGGATGTGACAGTTAATTCTTCATGTAGCAGTCAGCAGTTGTTGGCTAACTCCTGTCCTCACAGGCTCTTTATATAATGAAAGCAGTACACCAAATGCAATTACATTAGAACCAGTTTATGTCAGTAACTGAGACCATGAAGCTTTTTGTTTTTATACAGTAGTTTGTAATTTTCACATCCATTATCGGTCACACACATTTTGTTTAAGTTACAGTATTTTTGCTGTTTTGCTGGGATTGTTTGCTGAGAAAAATATTCCGGAGGTAATAAGGCTACAATCTGAAATACAACAGAAAACAAGAAGAACCTACTCGCTGAGAGAAAGCTGTACTGCACTCTTTAGCTTACAGCTGAAATAGTAGCTTTTTACTGTTACACAACAGGCACAAGTAAGGACTACAATGTTTGTTAGAGTTGGATGGGATTGTTGGTCGATACTGTTGGTCGATAACTGTGACTCAGCAATTATTTAACTGCAGTTGAGATTGTTTTAACACCATTTCCTGGGCTTTATTTCTGTTCTGCCTTGTTTCCATAAACATCCTGCTCACCACCTACCTGCATTTCGCAGTTATTTTTGTGGTGCTTTGAGTTTTTCAACATATTATTCTTGGGGTTATTATTTTGTATGAAACCTATTTCGTAAGTTGATTTTTTTTGCTGGAGTTTTTCTGACCAAAAACAACGGCTTACATAAACTGGCCTATGTGTATTAGCCAAAAAATTCAACATGCATTATACATGAATCAGAAAACTTTATCTGTATTTACACTTGCACACATGAAGAGTTCAGTGAAATTGCATTGAAAAAGACTTATTCAGCTAAATGTGGCTTAATTCTATTTTTTTTTCTTTATTTAAAAGAGATGTTTTTGAGAATAAATGCATATTTATCATTTTAAGTGCCCTACTTAAATTTCTTTGAACATGACAAAAGACTCAAAAGACAATCAAAAACGTTACATGTCCATGGTCTTATTGTTGTGGTTGTAGTTGGGGCAGAATCTGACATATAGGAGAATGACATATAGGAGATACTTTGACTATTTCTACTCGTGTACTAAGTGGGCATGTTGTTTTAAGTGCTGATCATTGTTTGTGCGTGTTTCTTTTGCACAGGAGAGTGATACAACACAATTTAGAATCATTGCAGAATGCCTGGAAGCCTCTCTTTGCTTTGTTTAACTCCCTCTATGGTGATTACACAAAAAGAAATGTAATCGGTCTGCGAGCATTGTGCCATTGTTTGCCTTTATCAATTAAATTAACCACCATTCCAAATCCTCCCATTGTGCATGCAGCGCGACTCTTATCAGCAACTGTATCGTGGCAGTCAGGAGAAAATGAGTGTTCCCTTCTGCTCCTCAACAAACTAATCATGAAACAATGCAAAAAGACACTGTATTTTTTTTGTATTCCTCTTCCTCCTTTCTCTTTCTACCAGCCTGGGCACAGTGCTATGTCTTCTACTTCTTTCCTTTCTTATTCTTATTCTCCTCCCTCTTCTCCTCTTTAGTTGCTTTTGGCTGCTCTCCAGTCTCACTTAAACCCATTAGCTCTATTACTGAAATTATTTTCCTCCCCGGCCATGTCTTTGTGCACAGGGAGTGAATTTCACAGTTATCAGAAGCTGTGGAGAATGACTGTGAGTCACTACAGTGTGTGTGTGTCTGTGTGTGTGTGTGTGTTATTTCGTCTGTGTGCATTATGCTCCTCGTCTGCTCACGGTTGCTTCTTAATTAATGCTTCTTTGTCCTCGAGGAGCTGTAAGGAGAGAAGCAGGGACAGGATGAAAGAGTCGTATGCATTGACCTGGTTGTGCCATTTGAGGGCAGTGCAGTCTCAGGGTTTTAGGTAAACATGCAGGTCCTGTGCACGCTTTGCTGCGGATTAACAAAGAGGTCGATGTAAAGTTTTGTCTCACCTTTCACTTTTGAGAATCCAGTGTGTTTAAGGGGAAAATGTACACGTCTCAATTAAAGAGGACAGGAAAACGTTATGAACGAAGAGCCTGCTGCACTTTCTTTGTACAAAAGTGTAAATATTAGCGTGTTCTTTTGCAATGAATACGTATATCACGAGTGGTATGTTTTCTAATAGGCATAGATGCATTGATTTGACACATTTTGGTAAATTAATGATCATATTTGATTAACAAATAGGACAGAGGCAAGTGTTTTGGGAAAGAATTCCGCTTTCTGGTGTCTCTAATCCTATTAAGATGTTGCATTTAACTTCACATAGTTTTACATTCTGTATACAAAAACTGCAGGTTCTGAAAACAATATCATTTTGTAGATCTTCTCAGGACTAGAATAAGGTATGCACAACTTAGTTTGAAACTTGTTAGCAGAAATAAAACATTGAGTGTTTTACCATCCAACACTTTTTCTACATGTTCTTCATATTTTCTGATGCAGGAGTAACATGAATCAAAAAGAGTGTGCTTTCAAACCTCATAATGGTGCAAAAAGTAATCATTTACTGAATTATTGAAGTGTAGTCAACTCTCACTAACTTAAAAAGCAATTATCTGAATAGAAATTCCCAGTTTTTGAGATGGTGTCAGCACATCAAAGCGATGTCTTACACGCCTGCTGAAAGTCCAACTTGAGGCTATCAAACACAACAAATATTATTCTTGGCTTTACTGTCTGTTATATTTAACACACTGTTTCTGGTTTTCTCATTGAGATTTCAAAGGATGCACTTTGTTGAGATGCTGTGTCCACACGCAGATGGTTGGGGAAACATTTCCTTTAGACAAGATGTTCTTTCTTTTTAATTTACATCCCGTACAAAAATACGAGCAAACTTAACATATCAAAAAACCACACCACCACATGTGTAAGATTATTTTTCTAACATGCACACACAAAAACTTTTTCTATCTTTCCTTACCCATAACTTTGCTGTCTATAAAATAAAGACAAATAAGCCTGTCGGGGGGAGAAACAGGAGAGGAGCATGGCTATGCACCGACATCAAACATAATGACAGGCTGGCCTTCAAAATAGCTAGGTGCATGGCATTTTAAAGAACTTTTATAACTGTACTCACATATTGTATGTGTCAGCTTATAGTCTCACAAAGGAGCATTTTCTGCTGTGGCAGCCTGCACATGCGGAAGCTTCTTGATAACAGTCATTTTCATTTCACCAAACCGCGCTTAGGCTCTTTTACCAATAAAGAGATGACAGTGTCGCCACTGTAAGTAGTGTTTTTGGTACCCATGAAGAGAATCAGTGGTTCTGAGGATATGGCCCATGCACCAAGTTGAAGTTTCTTAACAGTGTAACTGCCCTGCTGCTGCTGCTGCTCTGTACCACCATGTGAATATTTTGATATACTCTTTGAAAGCAGTAATATGATCATAATTGTATTTGAAATGTAACAATGTTCTTACCCAAAGCATAATTCATGATTGCTTTTCGAGGATCCTGAAGATGCGCTGCACCACAGACACACAGTGAAGCACAAACGCACACTTAAACACATATAAAACTGCAACACACACCCTCACACTGACTTTCAGGGTGTATACCGCATGTGTGATCGCGCAGCGCTGTATGATTGATAATGTGATCTAGTGATCCTCCTGAGTAGCAGCTTAGGGCTCAACAGCAGCAGTGGCTCCATGCTTACTCAACCATAACACACCCTGCTCTCACTGGGGCCCTCCTATATGAGTGCTGAGACTTGTCTCTGTGTGTGTGTGTGTGTGTGTGTGTGTGTGTGTGTGTGTGTGTGTGTGTGTGTGTGTGTGTGTGTGTGTGTGTGTGTGTGTGTGTGTGTGTGTGTGTGCGCGTGCGTGCGCGCGTGCGTGCGTGCGCGCGTGCGCGCGTGCGTGCGTGCGTGCGTGCGTGCGTGCGTGCGTGCGTGCGTGTTTTCAAGGGAGATAAATGTTTATAGTATTGCATTTTGTGGAAATGTGACTACACCTTAAAAAAGCAGAAAGTTGAAAAAACTGTAATTTTCCAAGACCCTTAATTGTTTTAAAGCTGCACAGTGAATGCCTTTTTAACTATTTTTCTGTAACTGTTAATTATCCATGATAAACCTCTGACCTAGTGTGTGTGTGTGTAAGTGTGTTGTATGTATGTGTCAAAGACAGAAAGAAGGTTCTAATTTCAGGCACCTATTGTCATTGTTGTGTTTTGAATATATCCTCCCTCCTCTCCTCTCCTCTCCTCTCCACTCTTTCTCCCTCTTGCCTCCCCGCTGCTTGTTTCCTGTGACAGGGGAAGTGGCAGCTCTTGGAGACCCTTGACCCCCAACTGGTCACTTAGGCAGATACAGGGGGACGTTGAGGACTTTGTTGGAGGGCAGCAAGGACTCTGAGAAAGCCCGTCCTAATCAGGAAGGAGAAAAAACAGAGGAGGAAGAAGTTATTGTTCGTTATTCTGACTTCAGACGGGGGAGGGAAATGACTTAGATAATTGCAGCCTCTTTTACACAATCAGGATGATAATTTATACAACAAGCAAGTCAAATGCTGGCTGCAGTTGAATGTTAACAAACACTAATAAGATCATGAAATCGGGAAGTCAATTTCAAGTATTTCTCTCCAAGATAACAACTGTTTCAAAGTTACAATATTGTAGTGTTCTTACAATATCATAGTTAGATCAGTAAACCAAATAGTGCTAGATTATATCAAGTGTAGGCCAGAGAAGCATATTACACTCTCTTTTGGAGCAACGTTTATGAGACCTGCACATTGAATTCCATGAACTCAGTAAAGATGGGTATACATTTATTAATGTTATGACACAACTTTTAAAAAATATGCAATAAAAAATGATAAAAATACAGCATGAATTCATTTATATTTTTTACTGTAGCAGCAATTAACTCTTCAAAAATGTGATGCACCAAGATAAGTATCCCCTGCAGAGATATTCTTCTATTCACAGATTTTTATTCAAGAGGACGGTGTAGTCCCAGCGTAGCCTCATCATTAACCAGATCAACTCAAATATCACCGACAGGATGCAAAACAACAGTTAACAATACGCACAACACAGCCCACAACATCATCATCAAAAACCCTCCTTTGCGTTTTTCTCTCATATTGTTGTGTTGTTTTCCACGGGACTGAATTGTCTCAAAGGCTCGGTTAATGAATTCCAGACAATTAGTGGGATTGAAATTTATTGACAGAACAGCGACGAGCCAGCCTGCCTTCCTGCCCGGCTGCATGGCTCTCATTGTCCAGAGTGTTCAGAGCATATGCTATTGAGCTGCGCTGCTTGCTTGACAGCAAAGGGCTGGTTCAATTACATCAATTGCTTGATGACTGAGGAGAGAGCAGCGGGGCCATGCATGCTAGTTTGTGATAAGAGGGAAACTCTGCTGCGCCGTGGCCCTCATTATGCAAGCCTGACAGTAACCTAGAAAACCTAGGAAATTATACACAATACAAAGCATATGTTTCTTGTTTCTTTTGGGGTAGGAAAATTGATTCCAAGAAAGTAATGATGTAGACAATGTGAGACTGACCAAAGCGCTCTGACACACACTACTGTACTGGTTTTGGGGTGGGAGGTGTTTTCTTGCAAATGGGTATTTCTTTTTAAGTCGGCTGCACATTCACATTCACATTCTGTCCTGGGCGGATAACGAATGGAAGCATTTGCAGCAAGTCACCCGCATAATGACTACTTTGGGGTTTTATTGTTTTCAGTCATGGATGATTTTAGATAAACTTGTTGACATACTGTCACAACCAACTATCGAGTTTTCAACAGACTTTAACCTGCTGTGTGCCTATATGGCCAAATTATTTTGTCAAAATGTTCAAAAAGAAACATACCTTTTTTAAGTTGCTCTCTCAATTACTAAACTTAAAACAAAACTATAACATGATATGAAGCAGTTAAATCAGAGGGCCACATCTCCTCAGTATATTTTTGCACATCATTTCTGGAGCATGTATGTCTTATATGCTTGTGAATATTGTATATATTATAGATTATTTTGGTCCCAGAACAACCAGTCTTTTGTCTTCCACCCTTTGTTCCCAGACAAAGACACAACACTGTGACATTCAGTGTTATTTATGGCAGCCTTTGAATTGACTCCTCAGCCCAACCAACTGCAGTTAGCTAGTTAGCTAGGAGCATTCTGTTTGTGTCAACAGCCCCCTTTGTGTGTCTGGAGTGATTTATTATGTAAAAGAGGGCTGGTTGGGGGGGGGAGCGGGGAGGGTGACACTGACCTTCCTTTAATTAACACTGATGGAGACCAAGGTGAGAGGCAAGATGATGAAGATTGATCTTCCCACATAAATCATCCTTCCTCCAGGCTGGAGTGTTTGTCTAAGTGTGTGTGTGTGCGCGAGAGCGTGTGTTAACGTCATTTCTAACAGAAATAACCTTGTGGTTCACAGGTTAAATGAACGTTTGGGTAGGTGCAGAACCTCCATTATTTACCCCCGATGGGCTCCCCCTTTGTGGTTATTTACTCAAAGCTTTAATTGATTAATCCACTTCACTCCATTCAATATCTTGTTTTGTAATATTTCTAATGTACTTTTCCTGTGTTCCTTTGGGATAGAAAAAAAATCAGGCTATTTAAATGAAGATCACATAGCTCGAAGCAACTTGGGATAGTATGGTTCTGATACAGCAATATGAATAAGGACTGCTTCTGCACAACCAGATGTCTACGTACATATACTGTAGGGGGAAAAAATTCCCATTTATTCTGTTTTTAATTGGTTTTGAAGGTGCACTCATATAAAAATAAATTATTAAGACATAAAAGAATGTGTTGCCAAAATGTAATCTAAACACACATGCAGATGAAAAAATCTTTTAACATTTGGTCAATGATAAAAAGCTTAAAAAACCCTGAATACCTTATATAAAGCGTAGCACAAATGGAATCTATATATTGGACATTGATCAGGACAGAACATGTGCTCAGGTGTATTTGGAAATGTGTGTAACAGCCCATCTTTTTGGAAGGCACCTCTGGCATTCTGAATTAGAGAAGCCTATGTGTAATTATTCAAAGAGTCCAGATTTTGGATCTTGCAGTCCTTCAAAGGCGAAAGCAGGCAATGCCTTCTGAATGCCATGTTAAAAAAAACACATTTCTTTTTTTCAGGCAGGTTTCAACCCTTGGTCTGCCTGTACACTACACCTCCTAAAGGTCCATAACTTAAACATATTGGGTTGTTGTTGCAGCAACTAAAAGATAAACCAACTAAAAGAATTGTTCTGGGGGAAAAAACTCACCGAGATATTATGCATAAAGTTACAAACGTAACTACCTTTATTCAAAGCCTGCTGTGCAACTAGCATCTTATTTTTTCCCATTTACAAATTCCGTTTCATGTTAATATATATTAAAATGATGTGTGGGTATTATTATGACAACATGTCATTATACAGTAATGTGATAATGCGAGCTGCAGTTGGTCAACATGTTGGTTTCCTTTTATTCATTCCCCCATTTCCATAAATTTCCTGAAGGTAATTAGTCACCACGCTGCACGCCGGTTGTTGAGGTTGTCACATTGTCAGTGTAATTGTCAGAAATGAAATAATTGAAATGTCTCCATCTTCATCATTCCCATCAACATATTTCAAGACTTTATGACACGCGCCGAGTGTGGGGTATTATTTTGATTGAGACTTTGTGTAAGCAAATGAGCAAAACATATGCTCCAATGTGCTTATGCTAATCAGTTTGTTTATCAGTCAGGCAGTTGGTCGGCAAGCGCCACTCAGGGTGTCATTTCGCCTCTCTTGACATTTCCGCAGCGTAAAATGTTTTATGCATTTTTATCGTTGTTTTCATCCCCCCCACACACACACACACGTTCGTCTTCGTCTTCTTCTTGGTCTTCTCTTACCACTACTATCCCACAATTCATAAATAATGTATTTATTTATCATGAAAATCTGTTTTGGAATTAGAGACTACCCCCACTTCAAAGACAGGAAACCTTTGATATGTTTGATTCTCTAAGAGTGTCCGTTGGATTTATTCAATTTATGCAAAGCACCTCCAGGGTAATAAAGGTGGCATTTGAATACATTTGACTGGACTAAAACATATAATGAGGACACTTTCTGCCCCATATCAGAGCAGAAAAAGCCTTATCCCTCAATATTAATGGCTCATTTGGCTAAAGAATCACATTTCACCTGATGAACCAACAACAGCTGAGAGCAGTGATTAGCTGACATTTACATGGGTAATAATTTATTGCCTTAAAAAAGTACAGTCAGTGTGATCCTTTAGCCAAGTTCAGAAATGGCTGTCCTGAGGGAATAAAATAAATCTTTTCAACTTCATTCTTCAAAACATCTAATAATAAATTAGACTAGACCACACCATGAGCATTAGAGGTGGTGAGTGCATGTGTCAGAACAGATGAAAGTATTTGTATTTACATGTTATGTACATGCAGACTCGGTTACAAACATTTATGAATAAGCAACCTTAGTAAAGTGAAAAAAGGGGACCAAGTCATTAGAAGATTACGGAGCCCGTAGAAGAGTCTTATTTAAAGTGTCAGATATCTGTTATGTGCCACCTTTAAACAGTACACACTTTCAATCATTGTCAGTTTAGGAATTGTAACATTTTTTCTTAATAATTAAATTATTTGTATGTTTAATTAATGTGCACTTGTAGTTCATTGTTGCTTGCATCAGGATCAAATATTGTATCTGAATGTAACAATCCTAAAGGGGAAATAAAGAAAACGTTAACCCAACGATGGGTCATATGAAGCCTTGTAGCACTGAGTGATGTATAACAAAAATATGATTTTGAATGTAAGATTTCCATTTGCACACAAAATAAAAATTCAACCAGAGTTTTTCCACAATCCAACCCACACATGTCTGACCACTTCTTCCTTTGCACTCTGTCTATCCTCTCTGCAAAGGTGATATTACTTCTGGACTGGACAGCCAATTATCTGGTCAAGTGTGCATGAACTGTACATGAATTCAGCCAGATTACATTCTGATTACACGTTCATTGTCTTTCTGTATAATTAAGAGAGTATATATGTGGTGTCCATCCTTAACATCCAGTTCCTGTCAACCCAAAACATGTAGCATTAGCATACTGTAGCATTTAGCCCAGTTGGGACAAAATAATGTAATGTGGATTACTTGACACATTCTGGACTTTCTTGGGGATTCAGAGCATTAAGGACACCTTACAGGATCTCCCTCCTGTCCACTCCCTGTAGAAGAGTGATGTTTCCTCTGTGGACAACTAATTATCTGGGTCTGACCCTCAGCTGTCTGAAAGCAGGATCCTATTAGGCGGCTAGCAGGTTGAAATCACCACTACCCACCCCCCCTTCCAATCCCCTCACGTTGTATATATTTATTTCCCTTCACTTCCTGCATCTGAATATTAAGAATAGATTTTTACATGTATATGTGCGCACTAGGGATGGGATTGATGGTGGTGGTGGCGGAAGGAGGAGGGTGCAGAAGGGGGGGGGAAACTCTGCTGATGGGTGAATGGCGGGCCTGGAAATGACGAGCAGGCTGACTGAATGCTTGTCCATCACTCCCCATTCTCTTGGTTACAGGTGGTCTCTCATTTTCCCCGACCGGCGCATATCTGCCTGCCTTTATATGACAGCCTGGGCTCGCCAATTTGCATGTACGACAGACAACAAACGGGCCTGTGCATGTCAAAATAGGTGGCGGTGCGTGACAGTTTCTACACAATGCTGTCTCCTTTGGCTTGACCCTCGACCTCGTGCCATGTCTCCTTTCATAATCAGGGAAAGGGGAAGACGGGGCGAAGAAATCATCCAGCCTTCCTTCCTGCCTCCTTCTGGTGCTGCCTCTTTGGAATAAATCTGATACCAATGCCATTAGCTATGCTTTCCCCCTCTCACTTCTCTTATTCTTGGTCTGTTTTGTTCCGTCTTGCTGACTGTCTGTCTTCCTCTGCCTCCCTTGTCTCTCCCCTCCTGTTTGTGTGTTGGTATAAAAAAACACTCAGATTTAAAAAAGAGTTGCTCATCTCACTTTGTCTGTTGTTTCAAGATAACACTTCAGTTATTTTTTCCAGACAGAGATAATGAGATCTGTCTTCCCTTGTTGTGACCAAATCAGTGCCAAAAAGTGAGATTATTATTTTTGGATGCTTGCTTGTTTATTTTCATGCGTTGAACTGGCTGACTTGAAAAAGTTGTGGAAAATATGTTTATCCTGCAATTAAAACTCCTCTCTTTTAAGCACGCCTGTAGGAACATATCATTGGTTTCATCTTATCAAAAATCATCAAATGTTAGACAAAATTGCTTTGCAGCAAGACAGTCACAGGTTTCCTCATTATTCATCTTGTGTCTCATCTTCCATGAAAGCAATACCTCCTATTGAATACATGATAATGAGCTTCATATCAGCATTTTCATCACTCTGATTAACACTGTGATAGCACAGGAAGACTAATTGCCTTTTAACACCTGTGACATTTCCCTTTCCCACTTTTATTTTAATGAGTGTTTGATATCTCCACATAAAATTTGAAAAAGTGCTTTTGAGTGCACTCTTTTTATTAGAAAACTTCCACCGCACAGACTTCAGTGATTTACACATGAACTTTCTCCCCTTGTTCCAGTGGATAAGAGGCTGATTTAAAATGGATCACCATGTAGAACTGCATATCCAGGAGTGGGGTTTTAGACTTAAGACATAATCACACTGCTGGGTTTTATTAAGTCTTATACTTTACATATTTAAGGAGGCCGTTACATCATTAGCTGGTGTAGAATGGGGCGGTGTTAAAAGTCAGAGTGGTATCAGAGAGAGGTTAACAGAGAAGGGGGCACCAGGTTTTGAAGAGAGCATTCCATCATCAGCATAGAGTGAAATAATCCTGAATTATATGCTAATCAGCAGAACTTGAGTGCCATATCTCAGACAAGGAACTTGTGTTTAAGCACTTTCCTTGATCAGAGCATGCTGGTACTTGGTGTAGGCCTTTGTTAACTTACTTGCAGTTCTTTTCTTGCTGTACATGGCTTTGCTGCCCCATATGGTGGGGGTATTTGTAATGTATTTCCATCTTCCTGAGTAATAGTTATCATTGTCCCTGTGTGTACTGTAGCTCAGTTTTGTGAGAGAAAGATTGACATAATTTTCACTGGATGAAGGCAACGTTTTTGAGCCTCATGTGAATTATTTTCCATTACTTTCATCCCAGTAATCATTACATACGCAGATTTTCAAATATTCCCAGATGAAATTAATTTACTTGATAAAATACTCTTTTTTTTTCCTCAATAGTGAGTTTCTTACCTTGAACATACTGATGAACTAAGTTTGACCCCCTGACTAAAAAACATGCAGATAAGCCATTAACAATGTCACTTTTGAAGTGGCTGCTTATTTGAAGAGTTAAATAAAAAAGGCTCTAGCTCCAAGGCCACATAACCATGAAACAGACTGTAATCTTTACTTAATCTCTTGTTCGGCTTTGAAGTGGCTGGCAGTCAAGCATGTGATAATAATTATTACTCCTGTCATCACTAGTGTCAACCTATTTAATAGTACCTGTGTAAACATTTCATGCAGGAAGGGGTTCTTGTTCCTGATGCGCGTGGGAACTTTCCGCTTTTGAGTAAAGACATCCAGCGCAGTTGCCTCTTTGTTTCTTTCTTTTTGGTTGAGAAGAAGCGTCTTACTCCGGGGATTACTTTTAATGTTGCATTAATCCATCCCATGGAGTCCTGCGTGTTCTGCCATCGCAGGGATCATTCTTTGATATCAAACCCTGAAGAGAGAGACTCTCAAAACCACTTCAGATCCCTCTTGTGAAATATGTTGTCAAAACACTGGCGGAATGTGAATGTTTAAAACCGCAGTGTGTTTCAACCAGTTTCCATCTCCGCCTCCCCAGTTCCAGGTAGTGGATTCACAAAGCTAAGAGACACGGGGGGGGGGACATCGACAGGTAAAAAGAGATGAAGAGAAAAGATGCACAATGGTAGCAAAATGAAAATAAATGCATCAAAATTTGGCATTAACCAAACCAAAGTAGACCAAGATGTGTGCCTTTTTTAAATGTTCATTTTGCAAAAAGAAACCCTCAGTGATTTGAGTGTGGCATGAAAAGAAACCCTCAGTGATATGAGTGTGGCATGAAAAGAAACCCTCACTGATTTGAGTGTGGCATGAAAACCAGATTTCCTTGCTTGAAATAGAAACTGTATCCTCAAGTGTAGCTAAACTTTGCTGACCAAAGTGTTAAAGCAGAGTCACAGGAAGCTGGATCTACATGGTGTGTTCAAGAAAAGTCAATATTTCCAAAGGGGAAATAGTTGTCACTGCATTGAAGTCCCTTTTGCCCAACTTATTCTTGTGAAAGTGAGAATTCCATCCATGACCCAAAGGACGTAACAGCCAATAAAGCAGCCAGAAAACTTTAGCTGCTTCTACCTCACTTGCTTCTTATAAAAGTACAATGTTTCATCCCATCTATTTGTTAATGTCTTGTAACATATTCTCCATCTGTTAATAGGTTATTTTCCTCCTTTTTTAAAACAATATTTAAGATATTTTGCATGACAAAAAAAATCTATGTGCCCCAGAAAAAAAAAAAAACTGAAGATAGAAAGGTTTAGTTGTTCATGTCATTTTAATCACTGCGCTGAAGTGAAGAAAAACAAGCGGAAGAAAAGAGAAACAAAGAATGAACAATGACAAAGAAGATAATGTTATTCAATTGTCTGTCTGAATCTCCATCAGCAAGCTCCTGTCCTTACATCACAGACACACTTTCTCATTAGCAGTGACAGCTAAACATCATTGGGTGTGTGTATGTGTCTGTGTAATGACTGTTGGTATGACCATCATTCAAATTTAACTTTACTCTGTTTGTTCTTCTCCTCATCCTCTCCCCTCCTCCTCGCTTGGTTTTATGAGCCTGTTATTTATTTCCCTCATTAGTGATTGTTTCTTTCCATTAGAGAGCGCCTCTTCATGCCAGCACTCTCCTCGGGGAGAGCAGGGAGACCTGTGCCCGTCTTGGCAATAAGCTGCTCCCTTTCTAACCCTCTTAAATAGAGTTGAAACAATCCCCTCTACGAAACCCCTTCACTCTGCCACCCCCTCCCGATTTGGGATCCAAAGGGAGGTTTTGGCTGGTGTGTGCGTTTATGTTTGTGTGCCGGAGAGGAACTGAAGTATAAATATGAAGTAAAGATTTGATCATAAGCTCCTGCCATTACCTGTACACTGACATTCTTGTGAGTAGGGTGCCACCCCTTGGTACACCCCCCCCCCCCTTCTACTCCCAGCACACATACACTGGTACACACAGGAATTTCCAGATCCCAAAGACAACACAAGAGGGCCCTCTGACATATTTGCCGTCATCCTCTTATTAACTCTCCCCGTTTGAACAGAGGCACATCAAAAGTAAGCAAAACACATAATTACTGGCATTAATATAATGAGCTCTTGGAGATAAGCCACTCTCCTAAGCCACCCACCCCCCCCCATCCCCAACCCCACACCTCCTCCCTTACTCAGAGGGCATGAAGGAGGGGAAGAGCAGAGGGAAGGTAGAGCGCCCCTTTAATTAAGTGAGCCGTTCAACCAACATGAACAAACATATTTAGTAGATAATTAGTAGATAATTTTGCAGGTATGTCTGGCACAGGCCACAAAAGGCAGTGTTAAGGAAAATAGCAGGGAGGGAGTCAAAGGAGGGAGGCTTGTGGGATGTGCAAATGCCCCATGGCTCTGATAGACTCTTAACAGTCATTAACAATGTAGAAAGAACACACACACACACACACACACACACACGCACACACACACACACACACACACACACACACACACACACACACACATACACATACAGTATATACACACAAAAACTAAAACCCTGTTCCCACCTTTCTTTTACACAAGCCCTCGTCTCTCCTCCATCTGCCCCTCCTCTCCCCCTCTCTCTCTCTCTCTCTCTCGCCTGTTCTGCTCGTTCTCCGAGGAGCCCTAGTTTTCTGTATGATGAGCTCCTGGGGGGCTTGAGTGTTTGGCAGGAGGCTTTGTCTCTCATACGAGATGAAAAAAAAAGAAAAAGAAAGAGAGACGGAGAGAAAAGAAGAAGACGGAGAAGGAGGGTGAAAACTTGAGACCCCTGGGGGCAACTTCTCCCCACATTGTGAGGATTTGCCTAACAGCTTCACAAGAGGGTTTACATCTTCCTCTGAACACAAGGGGTATAATCACAGATCAAAACAAATTACCTATCTGTAGTCAGCAGAGGTGTCTGCCTGTCAAAAGCCCAGAGTTACATAAGATTTAAGTCAGTGCTAACTGAGCCTCTGATTTGGGGCACAGGGTGAATTCTTACTTTGAAACGGTACGAGGGCCTAGCGGTAAGACGCCGCTGGTGCATACCACACAAACTGACTGTGAAGAACAAAGATTTGCTTTGATAATTACTTGCACTCCTCCGAAGTGACATTGTCGTGACTTTTGATTAACTTGGAGGCATGACCTGCATACATTTTTGGGGGGTTGACTGTTGTGAAATACCAAATCAACGTACTCCATCAAAGAAATATACCGCACAGCAATCCAGCTGGTGACAAGAAAAGAGACAGCTGAATTGTCTCCTCAGAGACGAATGTGACGACATGATTGCGGGGAAGGGCCGTCACGCCGGTGGTCTGATTTTCAAACTTGTGCACACCAGCGTCTGAGGCCGACTGGGCGTAATTGAGTTTTCAGAATTTTCTTCAACGTTATCACCGACTCTATTTCTTTCAAGAGGTGTGTGAGACATTGGTACTGGCAACTTGCTGATGCAACCACACCTAATAAGCAAGAGCAGGAGGAAAATACCGGGATAATATTGCATTATCTCTTTCAGTTTAAAGAATCTGTATGGAAGAAGATCTACTAGGACTTCCAAAGCTCCTGGGAATCACATTAGTGGAAAATGATAGATTTTGTCACCGCATCTGTTAAAAGTATATGGCTGATTATCCCACGAGGAGTTTATGCTTCTATCCTGTTTTGCCAGGTTTGTTTTATATGCCATAGTTTTGCTCTGTCTAGCCAATATTCACCCCTGCCTTGACTTGGGAAAACCTCCACTTTCTGTTATTTATGTTTACGGGTGACCCTGTGCCCAAAAGGTGGGCTCTTAGTTCACACAAGTTATTAGGCCTCTGGATAGAAGCGAGGCAGGAAGAAAACACATTTCTTTTCTAAATGGTGTCGTCAGATTTTTATGGCCAAAACTTTTTCACACATTTGTTACATTCAAGGACCCATCCTTTTCTTTTAGGAGCATTTACCTTATATCATGATGTCACTGAGGGAAGATAGGGACAGCCAGAGGGTGTGCAAGTCCGAGAAAAACCTGTACAATAGCAAAGCTATCACTGTGCAAAAGTTCAGACAAACTAAACCAGACTCTGTCATGTCACTTTGTTACTTCCAGAGTTCTAAAAGCATGAAGTAGCCTTATTCGGTTGCTGTTTCTGCGTCGGAATTTGAAATCATTGGTAGATATGTAATCGAGCGCACAAGTTGTGTTGTTAATGGCCTCTGCTGCTTGCAGATCAATGCCCTCGGCAAGAAAAGATGATATTTCTCTGAGAAAACTCTTTGAGGAGTGTAAAGCCGTGGTCTCAGGAATGCTGCTGGCAACACAGAGTCACCTAAGGGCATCTAGTGTAAGGTTAGCTGAGGTGTCTGAACTGAGGCGTCTATATAAACAGTGTCTTTGTAGGGACATCCAGGGTTATTGTTAGAGGATTAAGTCTTCTTTTCTGATGTTTAAGTCAGCCGACAATGCTAGTGTCACCTCATGGTTCAACATAAGAGCAAAGGGTTGTGGGAATAGTTTGGACCAGTAGCTTCAGCTGGCATGTGTACATATATCTCAGGTGTCAGGTAGGTATCAAGGCATATGTCAGCAAGCTTATCCCCATAATTACCCTACCATTACCACACAATTAGCTGCAAATGAACTCATTTATGCAACTGACACCTAACACTGAGTAGTGTTAGCAACGCTGTCTTGTGACAGAAGTTCTTTCAGGTGTCCGATACAAATTAGATGTCTAGCGTGTCTTAAGACAATGAGGTAATGTGGTGAATTAGAAATGACTTTTACATGATTCATGGAATTAGAAAGCACAAAAGTGCTCATAAATCTATGTAAATGGTTGATATGTGAGGCAGATTTCTGGTTTATCCCATTCCTGCACAACTTCCTTACAATTTGACATGGACTATTTCTAAGTAATGATAAAAGAAAAAAGGAAGTATCACCTGCATTTGAGATGCTGTACAGCCTTACACCTTAAGTTTTGGGAATCTAACTCCGCCAAATCCTAGATTAGTGGATCATAGAATCTCCTTGCTCATGAAAACAGCCACGTCTGACGATGACTCAGTTATTGTTATAAAACGGACTTGAATGAAAACCTCATTAGTTTTATCTTTGAGCTGGAATCAGGGGTGCTGTCTGGCATGGATTCCCAGCAGTCAAAACAGAAAACAAGAGCTCACTGTGTGCTCTTTGAGACATCAAGGTGTCTGATCTGAATTGCTTTAGCTCGGAGGGAGAATGGCTTTACCGTCTCTGTGAAACTGATCCGTGAAGTGGATTAGGGACGGTTCTTCTTTCACTCAAAACAACACAGCTTGAGGAGTTAGACGAGGAGGTGGATAAAGCTCTGTGTGTGTGTTTGTGTTTGAGAGTGTAGCCTGTACACCACTCTTAAGTATATGTTTACTTGGCATTCTGTGATTTTCTTTTTTAACAAAATGACTAGATGATATAGGAGCTGTCCACTCTGGAAATGATCAATTAGTTTTCGAATAAGACAATTCTTTGGAAAACTAGCAGGCCTTGCATACAGATTTAGCACTTCATCTTCCTCTAAGTAGGTTACACGGCCCACTTTAGTTTTTACTGTTGGACATGTAGGAGGTCTATCATCCAAATACACAAAAGTTGGACATGTATTTTGGCCACTAGCTATGTAGAGCCTAGTAAAACAGATAAAAACAGATTAAACTTGATTCATTTCACAACCATGTTTCAACTAGTGAAATAATTGTAGCAGGAGTTCAGCTTGTCTTTGAGAACAAACATAAGTGCCCGGACTATTTCTGCTTTAGAGCTCCATTCGAATATTTTTGGATGCCAATATGGCTTGTCACCAAGGTTTTCAGTCCTGAGATGGGGGTCAGACTACACACACACACGCACGCACGCACACACACACGCACACGCACACGCGCACACACACACACACACACACACACACACACACACACACACACACACACACACACACACACACACACACACAGAGTTTGTCCTTGGCCTGGCACTTCTTTTGGCAAGGTGGCAGTATGGCTCCATAACAAATGAGGGACACCCTAGCTGTGCCAATAGTCCCAGTGCCTTGGCAGACTTCACAAAAATCATCTTTTCTTCCCAGGAGTTACGACTCTGGAGAGTTGATCATTAGTCAGAAATCACAGTAACACAGCCACACAGTCATCGAATATGACACAGGTCGTAACTAACCTGACTGTGGTGACTGAGGTCGACAAATCCCTGCAGATGCATAAAAAGCTCCAAATCACCTTTCAGACTTCAAGCATTCAAAGTAACCTCAATGACTTAAATGTTCCTCATTTGAATGGGTTTGTCAAACTAGCTTATTGTGATTGAGCTTTGTAAGCCTCAGGACAGTAAGGTTCATTAAACATTAAAAAGAAAGATTCACTGAAACCTGCACATTTGTGCAAGAGTATTTTTCTGTGTCTGTTTGGGACCTTCATGTCTTGCCATGAAATTTTACTGTGATAGCAAAAAAAAAAAAAAGCAAACATATTTGTACAGGTGCTGAGTTAGTGCTTTGTTTTTTGGATTAAAGTAGTAAAGGCACACCCTTTTAAGAAAAAAAATCCCTTATTCAGTCACTGTACTGCTCTGTGAAATAACACCAAACAAAGTACTGACTTACTCATACCATTAACCTCAGTCTATGAAGTGGAATAAAAAAGTACAATTGCAATAAATACCATTATAGTACTTTTCAGTCCTTAAATAATTCCTTGAAATAGGCCTACATACAGTATACACGTATAGCCCTTCATCTATCTGAAGTAGAAGGAAATGCACAAGCTCTTCATCAGTTTTAACTTTGACTTCATCCACTGAGGATGATCATTACCAAAACACATTTAGCTTTGCACTCAGTTAACACTCAGACTAATGATGGACCAAATGGACTGAAATCAATGGAGTAGTATCAGAATTTTTTGTCAAAACCTGGCACTTATATTACCCACAATGCAACTCCAATAGCGTCTCACTTTTGGGTGTGTTATGCCGCTTGTTGGGAATGTAGACTCATGCTTGATGCAGAGTCATGTCGGTTGCAGAGGTCTGGTAAAGTCACTTCTTTAAAATTCCCCCACGATTTTTTTTAAAAGTTTTGCTTCCAAATGTGTTTGTCTTCAGCCCAAACCCAACCACAACTTGTTTTTATAAAAACTACTGTACCCCTCTATAAATTGACTTGTATGTGAACAATAGTCTGTTTTATACACATCACTGAACTTACAGATATAACGTAAACTTTAATAAGCTGTGATGTAAGAAGGGATTCTGAGATAGTTCACACCTCAATGAAAAAAACAAAGTATTGAACCACTACAGATTTTTCTCGCTCTGAAACACTGTACTTCCAAGTTCAAGAGCTTTCTGGCTTACAACTCTCTGGGTGGCACAATTTTTTAGGAGTCATCACATTCAGTGTATTTCACAAGGATAAGCAAGCATTTGCATGGATTCAGGTAAAGAACTTGGTATGGCAGAGCTAGTTTTTTGGTTATATCTAAAAGTGACTGAAGTTGGTTTTATTGTATCGCTGAAAAAGCATGACTCAAGCAGTTCAGTGTTTGTAAAGTGTGTAATGATAATGAAGCACAAAGGGATATCTCAAACATGTGTTGCTTGTGGCCGTACTGTATCGGAGGCTCTGTTTGTTTGTATTTTGAATTTTGTATTTTTAGCACCTCGTAAATCCACAACCCCAAGTTACCTAGAGATGTTAGATGATTTGTGAAATGTTTGAGAGTTTACTTGATTGGCCAATATTAATGCCAGTGCAATCTAAATATTCCTTTTAATTCCAGCCTTTTTTTCTCATAACTGTAGGCCTCTGTTCCCACAAGTATTTGTTCCTGCCATCAGCCTAACACCATTAGGTCTCATCTTTGATTTTTCAGTATTGGGCCTGAACCACTACACTCAACAATTTTGTTGTTCATGAACAAAATAGAGCATCTTTCTGATCTTATTGCAATCAATCAAGTGTGTCAGACAACAAAATTCTGATTGGCTATTCTTAGCACAGACTTGATAAATGTGTCTCCATATTGCGTGAACAGCGCCCGCCTGGTCAAGTCAAAGCAATCAGCACCACAATCAAAAAGATGGGTTTGGCAGTATGAGGACACCAGTCTGGATTCTAACTTTACGGTCAGGACTGTGTAATTATTCATGCAGAAATACTTGCGGCTGAATGTAATATGTTAGCTGGTACACCTGGGGTAGAATTTCGGCGCTCAGAGGTGAATTGAAACACACACAGCAATGACACGATTGGGGTGCTGACACGTTCATTAGCACATAGGCAGATTTGACACAGCTGGAAGATGTAGCGAGGAGCTGCTGTCAAGGTCTTGGAATGCTGCAAGACTGGCACAAACTAAGGGTTGGATGCTCATCGCCGTGTCATAAGAGACCTGGCGCTGTCTCGTCTCCTTTTTAAAAAAAATATTTTATTTATTTCCCTCCCTCGTTGTGTCGTCGCAACACACTGAGTGTCATCATTTGCATGAGTTTGACACCCCGATGTCTAGCTTCTTTGTCCTCTCTCCAACTTGTTTCCTCTCTGTCCGTCTCTTTCTCTCCCTCTACCCCCCTCTGTTCATCTCTGTCGTCTCTCTCCCCCCTTTCTCTCGCTCTCACTCCCTCTCTCTTCTCTCTCTCTCTGTGCCTCTCCTCTTTCTGCTGATGGTGGCGGTGCCATCCATGCCAATTATGGCGGTCGAGCAGGTGGCTCCTTGCAGGTGGTAGAGGATTAATCCCTGTAAAGACTTCACTTCATTAGGAAATCCGTTTAATGTGGCCAGTTGATTGATAAATCTCCCGGACCTCTCTCAGAGTCCCCAGATTACTGCCAAGTTTGTCTATTATATGCTAGGTTGACCCTGATGTCAGAGACAGAGCGGGGGAGGGAAAGCAAGAGAGAGTGAGAAAGTGTTTGTTGTGTCTTTCCAGCTGAAGTTAGTTTTAAGGACTGTTACGCTGCTGATGGATCATCTCACGATTTAGTGTAAGATGCTGGAGGATGTTTGGTTTTTTTAAGGAGTGAGTGCAAAGTAACAAAATTCCTAAGGTTGGTTGATGTTTAAGAATTGTGAAAAAGTGTGACAATGCTACTTGTTATGCTAACAATCCTAATTTAAAAGCACTAACACATTGTACCATCTTGGTTATTGTGCAAAATTAAACTTAAAAACAGAAGGGGTTGGCTGATTAGATTCAATCATAGTACATGTAAGTGTTACAACTATCTCAGTATTGACGAATGAACTGCAAGAACTTACCCCCATATAGTGTCAGACCACCCACACTCACCTCACTGTGTCAAGCCTCTGCACTTAACTCAAGTATCTCCTTAACTCACCCCTCTATAATTTTCCATCCCAGTATTATCACAATTACCCAGTAAGCCAGGAGGGGAGGGAAACTCCCCCCACTGCTCGTGACTGTCTGTGTGCCACCCGTGGGCTTGTGGTCTGCTTGGATTTGTGAAACACTGACAGACAACCCCTTCATCAAGCCTGTCAAACAGGAATGACAAATGCGTCTCCACATCCCCAAGATGCCTACAATATTTAAAGCCATGGGAGAATGGTGAAGTCGACAGAGAATAGCCCCTCCTGGCAGACGCAAAGTTCAAGCCGCGTCAGGCTGTATCATTCTCAAATTGTGAGGAGAGACTCTGGGTTGAACCTGATGGCGTGTTGACTTAATGATTCTGACAGAGCATATATGGTGTCTGTCTCAGGTTTCTACAAGGCAGTGAAGTCAAGTCAAAATAAATTTCACCGACGTAAAGACAGATTTGGTTACAATCCTCCGTATCAAATTTGTATCAAATGATCTTGTAATTATATAACTCATCATGAAACCCTTTTCGTAATCCCTTTTGTCACAAGAAAAACACATTTTAAAGAATGTATTCGAAAGGTTCGTGTCAAAGCCACAGTTGTATTGACAAATTTCAATAAAATGTGAAAGTACAGGCACATATACACACATAACATACACACATCTTTGATCGCTATCACCACAAACAATAGCTTGGAGATACAGTCAGGCTATCAGGCAATCAAACATACAGTCATTCTTCTTCCAGCTGCTACCAAGCATGTAACTATATTGCTTTGCCCAGTGCTCGGAGCCTTGTCAAAATATGACAGAAGATCACACCTTTTTTCCCAGGGTGAGTGCTTTAATTACAGGGTGCCTTCTAGCCTTACCACATCTGTACAAAGGTCAGTCCAAAGTTCACCGCTCTTTGTGGACGACAGTGCCTAACAAAAATATAAAGAAAATAAATATATTATGCTCATTGTTAGGCAACGGGATATTGTTATACAGAATCCTTGCATTTGAGGTCACCCCCACCCCTCATTTTCTTTCTATTTATGACAAGTGATGTGTACCGTCATTACTCACGCTCACTATCACATTTCCCCAACAGTCCCTGGCATGCACACTTTGATATCTAATATTTTAATTGCTGCGGGGTCATACGTCTTGCTGTCCTTTGCAACAATAAATGGGTTGTGAGACAATAAGCAGGTGTTTGGGATGGGATAATTCACTGCATAAGAGTGCAATGATAAGGTCCACAATGGACAAAAGACACTAAGACACTCCGCATGATCCCAACAGGTAGGAACATGGGAACAAATTCTCTGCATTTTATCATAAAGCATCTAAATACCATGCTAATATTAAGAAAATATATATTTATTATGACATTTATAATCTGAATTCTGCTTTGTGTCATTGTTCATTTAGTCCTGGTACATGCACTTATCGTTTTAAATGAATATAATATACAATAGGGTTTGCAGAACTTCTTATTTCATCTGTCTGTGAAACTGCAATGTTGCCATCTTAATCACTTTTTAGCTTCAGATTAGGATCCGATTTTAATGGTAATTGTGCATGACTTTTACAGATTGTGACTTATTACCTTTCCTGCAATTCCACGTCTTTGTTCGTACCCAGATCTGCAGGTGGCAGCACAGTCTTAGAGGACATGAGAGGCTAGATTCCTTCAAAGATACACACATGCACGGACACACTCCACTTAGCCCCGCTGAGCTTTTCCTTATTCCCCTGAAGTACACTCTTTGACCTTTAGATATTTGTTACCCAAAGAAAGTGACATTGGGAGTCAGCCAGTGGCTCGACGCTTAGCTCAACTGTCTCTGTTTGTAAGCTGCTGTAATAATTAGCGAGTCCTCAGCCTGTGATTTTTAATGTCCCTAATTTGGCTCAGACAGAATCTGTATTTGTGCTACGTGAGAGCGTCTGCATTTTTTTTAAAGTGCAAAGCTGAGGCAGGTTTTGATATTTTTGTACACACCGTTTTGCATTTCATTATCATCGGTGAGAAACGATGGGCTGTTTATGATTTCAAAAACAGGGACAGGAGGGTGAAGTATTTTGGCTGCAGGGAAGAGTGTTTTTTTACACTGATTTACCAGACTTGGAGGCTTGCATCTTATTATTTGGACTATTCTTTAACCGCGGCTGTTCAATTGTGTGAGACTGGATTGTTTATGACCTGCTTGGGCAACGTTTCCCAGGAGTGTGAGTGAAGGGAGGGCATGGGCAGTTGATAAATATTAGCAAGAATCTGACAAAGACATTTCTGTTAAATTTAAACTGTTTGTTCATTATTTATGGAAGAGAATAAAAAACATTTTGTATTGTAGTTTCACAAATTGTAAAAGTGGTTGTTCCATTCTGCTCATTACAAAAGAAAAACAACAACATTATTATATGGTTTGAATGGCTCTTTAAATATCCCAAACATTTCTCAAGGTGTTGAAAAATAACTGAAATGTGTGATATTCAAATATAACACCAATAAAACCGATACAATGCAGTTTTGTGGTAATTTTACCCACAATAGCTTCAAATATAATATCATCACCAGAAAGTGTCCCGGCTGCCATTCCGTTGTCAGCTTTACTGAATACTTACAAGTCCAAATGTCTCCAGGCTGTACATAGTCATTCATATAGAAATAACGTGATTCCTTACTGCTGCTGTCCCCACATCTGGCACAACTGTTAACCTTTTACTTGTGTGGCACACAGGCACGCACACACACGCTAACACACGCACACACACGCAAACACACACACACACACCCATGTCTGCTCTCTGAAGCTGGAGCAGTTTAATTTTGTGTGTGTGTGTGTGTGTGTGTGTGTGTGTGAGAATCTAGCGTGAGGGTGTTTGAGGCTGCCGATTTGGGAACAGTGTTAAACACTGAGAAGCTGGAGGAGGACTCCGTCAGCTACGAGGACACATCTCAGCCAGCGCAGAGGTCACTGGGGCACATGCGCACAAAAAGACACACACACACACACACACACACACACACACACACACACACACACACACACACACACACACATACACAAATGCACTCATGCATCCATGCATACTCTGCTACTGTCCCCCCCTCTCCTTCAAAAACACACACTTTCTTTCTGCCTGCTTTCTCTTTACTTTGTTATTCCCCCTACACACACAGCTAACTCTCCAGCAACACTGCTTTTTGCATCTCCTCTCTCATCTTATCCTGTAAAAACGTAGTTGTCAGGGAGATTAAAATAAATCACCTTCATAAGAAACAGGAACTGATGTCACATTATATGAAACTAAGAGGTAGATCCGGGAACAAAGAGGGTGAAGGTCTGTAAAAATCTTAGGATTAAAACTTCCATAATAAAATCCAAAATTCCCTGCCTAACTTCTTGAATGAATCGTGTATGCTGTAACAATTATGATTAGTTGAATCTTAAAAATTGTGCAATTATATTAAAACAATTTCTAATATATCTTGCAAAATGATTCTAAAGAAACATTAACATCCAATAACTTGTGTAGCACAAGGTTAAAAATCTATTGCTCTTTGTGTAAAACAGTTTGTTCCACTCGGATTCAGCCTGAAGACACTCATTAACCATTTTTAACTATTCTGATTTGCATCATGTGGACTAGTCAATCAGTACAGCACATAAAATGAGCAAATGTAACACCACAACATTTCAGCAGTGAGAGTGTATCAGTGCTCCAGGCACAGAGTAATGATTGTGCTAAAACAAAACTCCAGTCCAGTGCATTTTTTGTTTACAAATCACACGCACACACACACACGCACACTTTGCATATTCACCACGGGACCGGCTCGTGCATCCTGGGGGAGAGGACACACAAACACACACGCATGCACCGTCAAAGGTTGCCCGACTTAGATTTACAGCCTGAGATCATCACCTGTGACTGAGCGCCTCTGAAATTAGTCACAAATAGCATATTAGGGCAGCTAATCAGGCACGCCTGAGCACTTGGCTTTCTTTATGTGGCCATAAAAGGGAGAGTATATGGGCACCCTCAGGCCTTGGGGTGAATGATCGTCCTGACCTCCAGTGAACCAAAAGCCACATATGGCTGGGGAGGGATGGGATGTCAGGGGGGGGTACTCCCACGGAATTAGTCTTTGATACACAGAGGGAGATGAGTGCGCTGCATCAGGAAGTGATTTCGTTTTGGTTTTACTGCAGCTCTGTTTAACTTCAAGAAACCACATGAGAAAGAGAGAGGACAGCAATTACACAATTAAGGACACACATTGTATTGTACGCCTTTTCTTTCAGTGTAGGACATTCTTTGGCCGAACCCATAGTTTTGTAATATATCATGAAATTGTGTGTGTGTGTGTGAGAGAGAGACAGTCTGTGTGTTTGTGTGGTTGTATATATATAAATATATTTTAAAAAAAGTTAAGAAAAATTCTAAAGCCACAGAACTGCATGTTACTTGAAAGTAAGATCAAATGTATTCCTCATGAAATGATACAATTACCTTATTTTGCTTTTTTTGATAAGTGGCAATTCTCAAATATGAATTCCCAAACTCCATATGCTAAGTGTTATACATGGCTTCATGGATATATGGCTGGATTCTGGGTTGGAGATTGTGGTTGCTATCATATTTTCAGAATGAAGGACACTTCTTGTTTTGTATTCCTATTTTTTTTTGGTGTATGACAAACTTTGACCAAACCAATTTTTTCTAGAACATCACAAAATATTGTTTGAATGTGTGTGTCTGAAGATGACCAAAAGGACTGTTATATGTTGCTCAGTATAAAAAGTATAGATTCCTAAAATCAATGTACTGACAGACACTGCGACTAGGGATGTAAATCCCCAGTTTCATCACGATACGGTATGATGTCCATTCTTTGGACAATGATACGATATTGGCTAATCTCACAATTTAGATTTGATTCATGGGCTTTTGATCGATTTCAGACAATATTGTGTACCCATTTTACACAATCAGTAATATTTCACCAAAACAAAAACACAAAGCAATATTTTTATGATTGTGACAATTTTAATGCTGAAACATTTCTGACATTTAAATGAACAACAATTTTCTTTTTAACAAAAAGGACAAAGACATGTTTCACTGTGAAGTGTTACATTTTCATGTTTGATATTATCTTTTATCGTTAAGGGCCCCTGAGGACCTTTAGATAAGAATCGTTTTTCAGATTAATATCTTAAACTCATGTAGGTTTAAGTGACTGTCTAATTTCAAAAGAAGGTATTTTCCGTTTAAGACAGCATTTCTTTAACTATTATACTCTTTCAGCTGATACTATATTGTATACTTCATGAAATAATATCTTTTTTTTAAATGGTAAGTTCACAAGTAAAGATTCTTATCATCTAAATCATTAAAGATATAGAACATCTCATAAACCTAAAGATAAATAGTTTACATTTCATGAACAGGTATTTGTATTTAAGACTTGTATTACACGTGTTCTATTTTGAACATGTGACTCCAGTCTCACGGCACCTCCTCACAAGTGAGCAGACTTTGTCCGACATGGAAAACTCCGGCACGGCCGAGAAACCTCACACCTTCATAAAATAGTGAAGCTATCTCTTGCTCTCTGACTCTAGTCTGTAGAATGAACAGGAAAGGGCACAGAGGTTGAGACATGCATAAAAGGAAAGTAGACGACAGGAATGAAGGAGAAGGAGAGCAGACACAAGGAGGAGAGGGTGGGAGGGATGGAGGGAGAGGAATGAGGACAAGAATTGTAGAGAGATGACAGGAGGAAATCACTCCTGTATCTCAGCCGCTCTTCTTTTCCCACTGGGGGGAAAAATGTGTTTTCATATCAGAGCGATTGTTAGGCAGTCAGATCCAATATGGTGATTCAGTAACTACTTAAACAGAGCTCACATATTCTGCCCCTAATTGACTTGGTGTGGCCTCACTAAATCACAGTCTTTATTTAAAATAGCTCTGATAAAAATGACTCTCTCACCCCGCTCCCGTCTCCCTCTCCTTTGTGATTTACCATTGAGGAGATGAATTTGAAATTTCAATCATAGACTTGTTAAATATTGATGGGTCTTCTAAGTCGTTAACGAGGTCTCGGCAAGGACAGAGAGGATGGGAGGGGTATCAGCCTCTCCGTTTGCCGGACCGAGCTTTCGCTTCTGCTCATCCATCTAGAGGGATCCAGCCAGGTCAAAGATCACTGTACCCGACCATAATCTTCTAACTTCTATGAGATCTTTTAATGTCCCGCCAAGGCTATTCTCTCTAACATCTGCTCTCATCATACATTACCATATGCAAAAAAATGTCAAAAAACTTTCTGATTATGCATTATGTAGAGCAGCCTTTATTCTCTGTTCGAGATGTGTCAATTATAATGAGAGCACTGGTGTGTGATTTGATATGATGATAGGAATCTTTAACTAAGTCTCAGCAGACCTCTCTTGTGTTTCAGGACTGATCACTGTTGAAAAGAATAAGCGCCCTCCAGGCTGCCGTAGAGCAAGGCGGACGGTTCAATATGCCACACCATAAAACCAAGATGAGACTGCTTTTATTATCGCCGCCACTGGAACAAACTCCTGCCATCCAATCAAAGGTTGTGTACTTTGAAATGTGATCATTACATCTTACAAACGATGTCGCAACGAATAAGATTAGTCCGTGCAGCCGGGTCACATTAATGGCGTGTCTTCTTGTTGGGTCTGACTTCAGACACCTAAACACTGACTGATAGACATGGGAAGTACAGTTGCATCGATCCAAATCCCTCTTTGTAGTCCATGTATTTGGTCGGTTACTTGGTCTGAAATTACTGTGTAAGAAAATAAATCTAATGTGGTATTTTGTACAAATTAGAATCCTATTTGTTGTGCACAACTACAACAGTTCGATACCAAAAATTAATTTCAAATGCTTTTTCAGACGCTCTTGTTTCTTATATGGTTCGCTTTTCTTGTATAGCAGCTAAAAAATATATATCTATATGCAGTATATACACATTTGAGTCTATTTCTCAAGCTGTGAACTTGGAGTGCCGTATATGTCAATGATGATAATTCAATAAAAAGGCATTTTGGGGGTATCTCCACTTCTGCACTTAGCCTCTTGGCAGTGGTTTGATCAAGACGGAATAAGCTTGTGACTTTTCAATTCCAGCCATAATTTGTTTCGATATTACATCTCCGGGATAGAGCAAGTGATGGAATTTTTCCTATCCGAGGCAAAGGCAGTGTGGAAGCTGACGATGTCCCATAATAGGTTATCACCGACCATATCTTTTGCAAAATAGAAACCCAACACATGTACATCTGTGGCCTGGTGTCAGAGCCTTAAATATACATCAGAAATGCATTAAATTTGCTGATTGCTATTCTTTTCCAACAGCGTGTCAAGGCCCAAATTTATTTTTGTTATGTTGCTTCCCGATTACTTTGAATCGCCAGTGGTCCCTGCTGACATTGACGGCTTTGAAGGAAGTGACAACATTAAATTTATTTTCTGTGTGTATGTATATATATATATTTATTTGTGTGTGTGTGTGTGTGTATGTGTGTGTGTGTGTGTGTGTGAGTAGACGATGTACCAGTGTTTTATCTCAGATTGTTTGAGCTCCATCAGCGAGAGGCGAGCCCTTTCATATTGTATGTAATTTAGTGGAACCAAATACAGTATTGCGCCAGTACAGCTGAAACACTGGTACCTGAAGCAACGCAACTTTCCACAGGAAATGTAGCTGACACAAAGTAAAAGCTCTATTTGATTGTGTTTCCAGGGGAAACATATACTTGCTGAAACCAGCACCCTGCTGACCCAAAAATCCCAACTCTCAATCATCTACTGCAGAGTAAGTCTCTTCCAAACTGTAGATGGGCAGGATTTCCACTCAGAGCTGAACCAAGTTTCTCTCAAACAGAGCAAATGAGTCCCATGGATTTTTGTTAGGGTTTTTACACAGCCTAGTCAAAACACTGTGATGAAATCTGACAGCATCCTACAAACATATACTGTATGTTTCTGCATGTCAGCAAACTTTTGCACGCACTCTGGGTCATATTTTGTCTACCTATGATTGCACACCTAATAGATATTTAGTTTACGTATTAAATATAACAGTATTTGATATACATTTGAATATATTTTAATTACGTTTCTAGATAGTTGGAGGACTGCTTTGCACTAAGTTTCTTGTTTTGATTATTTTCTATGTCTGTTATTTTAATTTACAAAATACATGGGAAGAAATTCAAAAAAAGATGGAAAATACAAAAAACAGACATGTGAGTTAATTTCTCATAGATTCAAGATGGCAGCAAGCACAGGCAGTGGATTCTCTCAGACCGGGTTGGATGTTTACATTTTTGTCTAGATTTCCCTTCATGTGTTTGTCTGTTTAGTCTATTGTCTGTTGCTTGTCTAAAGTGCATTGTGTTATGTCCTGTATATATACTGCAGAGGTCATAATAAAGTTACTTATCACGTATAAAACTTTTGTAAAGGAGTTCGGTGTGAAACAACAAATGTTCAGGTATCCTTGTATTCTTTCCTGCAAAAAGAAGATAAAGAAACCTTGTTGAATGATTCAGCTTAATGAGAAGCCCATTTGGACAGAGGCATCGGGCTATTGACCTCACTGGGGGCTGTGAGGAGTGAGCACTTTCACATGTTACTGTCTATAAATTTCAGCCGTCGACACGGCACCCTATTTCATCAGGGGCCCGGCTGACGTGCCCTTCGGATTGATGTCCCCCCTGCCCATTTGTCTGTTTTACACTCCTTAGTGTCTTTGTGCTCCGCTAGATCTGCACCTCTTTGCCGTGATTGGGTATTGACAACAAATCAAAGGGGATAATATATGATGATGTTTGCCCGTATCCCAACAAGACAAGATAGCCGTACGTCTGGGCCGCCTGGTTTTACATGTGTTCTCTGTGAATGTCAGAGAGACTGCTTATCGATTCCCCAGCGGACAAAGAGTCATTCTTCTTCGAGAGGCCAATACCTAGTTTAGTTAAAAGTGTGACAATGAAGAGGGCTGCAGGCGGCGGGTTTAGAATTAAGCCGTACTTGACATGCAATGAAAGGACCTCCTTCTGTGGAAGGGGCTCTTCATGACTTAAGTAATAGACTGGGAATGCAGTTATTGCTTAGCCTTCAGAATTCCTTTGCTTGCGAGGTAATGTGTATATCAGAAAAGTTTGTTTTCTGCCCCTCAGGCCTACTCAATAAATGAACATAACAGCAGGTCCTTCTCTCTGCCTCTCTGTCACACACACAGGCTCGCACACACGCACGTCGAGCATCTTTGAAATGGGTTTTGTATTGATTTTTGTAACTACCCTGTTAGATGACGTTGTGCCTTAGCGTGTCATTTCTAGATGGCCCTGCCCCGAGCAGGTCATTGAGGTGCTAACTGTCATTTGGAGGGACAGAAAAGCAATCATAGCTTTTTCATTACTTACTGTTTTCCCTCCCCCTCCCCATTTTCACTCTCTTTTTACCCCCAGTCGTGGGATCGCCTGACATATTATGGCTTCTGTGATTTAACTGCACTCTTAAATTAAGTGCTGGAATATCAAGCTGTAGCTTTAGAAAAATAAACTCTGTGTCAAGGGATCAAATACCCTGGAGGTCAAAGTCATGAACTTGTAGTGGCGCACTCATCAATTTCCAACTTGTATGGGCTTGTTCTGTTTTAGGTGTACACAGCAGAAGGAGGTTGTGGCTTGATTATGGTTGTGTGTGTGTGTGTGTGTGTGTGTGTGGTGTTTTGGTTTCATTCTGCACTATATAAACCAAGTGCAACACAGGCTTGTGGATTTCTAGGAAATCAACACAAGCTTATACCCTTCTTAATTTCTTTTTACACTATGATTCTGATGACGTATATTTAGTAAACAAACCTTTATTGAAGTTTTTATTGGTTGCTAAAGTATGACTGGGTTTTTGATTACGGTAACAGGTTTGGTGGAATCATGGGTAACATTGGTGTAGCTCATTAAACTTAACTGAAACAATGTGTTGATATTTGTTCTAAGTTAAAGAAATAGTTAAATAATCAAAACCTTGACAACTACAGTAGACTTCAAAGTTGGAGAGCTGAGAGTGAACTGAGTTAAGCGATAATTAACTCATCATGTATTTGCTTTTCACGACATTGTGCTTATTTTACTACATCCATCAGGACTCTCATCACTTATCACAATATAAGCACTGCATCATTTTCAGGGGCTATGTAGGTGGTCCAGATATGATTGCAAAATCTAAGTCTTGACCTGATTTGCATTTAATAAATGTTGGACCCTCACTGGAAATCATAATTTTAGTGTTGTGAATAAACTTTTTCAACATGATAGAGTCCTGTTTGATTTATAAAGAGGTCTGAATATCAAAGATCTGTCTTTACTTAATGTCACCTCTAGTAAACACTACAAAACAAGGGGAGTCATGATACCTTCCGTCAGTCAGAAATCTGCCTCAGAGAAGCATTTGATGGAGACAACAGTCAAAGGAGGACATGATGAAAGGCAAATGATGGTAACCAGTTAGTGTGAGTACTGCTGCCACCGCCTCCGCAGTTTACCCAGGGCTCTCTTTGGTTTTAATCAATGAGCCAGCTCAATGCCGCGGCCTTGCTCCGACTCCCGTCTCTTTATAGGGAACTTAATCACCTGGGCCATTTCGAATGCAGTGGGAGAAGGAATGAGGGTGATGTCACTGCTTCCTTGGGTTACAGTAAGAGCTTGGGAAGCAGGCCAGGAGGGAAATAGTCACAAATGACTGGTATGAGCCTCATTCATTTACTTCAGCAAGAAAAGTTCATTTAGCCTGAGTGTAAACTGAAAAGGACATTCAGATTATTTATAAGATGCAGTTTTATGACAATTTATTGCAAATACATGCACTTGTGGTTATGAATGAATACATAAGTTATGCTGCTCTGACAAATTAATCAACTTGTTTTCATTTAGAAACCGAAACCAGAGAAGGAGAGCTCAATAACATCTTACTGTGGGTCACCTTCAGCTCAGCATTGCACTAATAATGAGCACAGAGAACGACTGCCTGTTAGAGATGAAGAACAAAGAGATTCCACTAGTATGCATCTCTATCTCCTCCCCACTCCCAAATCAAAATATTGTTCTTGTTATACATTAAGTGGGGAAGAGGGATTGCGCTGCCAGATTCAAAATGTCATTAACAGTTAGGCATAAGGTTAGCCTTTACATCGTATGCTCAATGTGACCCCATTACTCTCCATCAACTCATCTCATTCAGACGTCCTGGGGACCTGGGCTGTGGCCCTGCAACACCCCCTGTAAGCCTTCCAGAAGCTGGCCAAGCCCCCCGCCCCACCTCACCACGGGTCCCTTACTAATGCACCAACACACACAACAAAAGTCTCAAAAATATGCACAAGGATGCTCAATTTCATATACAAGCAGGACTGAATTTATGCATGCTTTGACGTGTATGTTTACAGAAGGTTTCCATGCACTCCTACAAACACACATACATATGAAGACGTGCATGCGCAGGGATCGCCAACCTGCTCGTCCATCGTGCCACTGGAAGATTGTGCATCGTTCCTCTGAAGGTGTTATGGGCTGTTATCAGCAAGACCATTCCATGGATGGCTGCCCTAATTGAGAATAATGAGGGTCACATTGAACATATGGTCGCTGTTGTGTCCCCTTTCCCCCCTTCTTCTCTCCTTTTCTCTCTCTCTCTCACTCTCTCCCCAACTCCCCCAGACAAAAGATTCAGTCAAACTTTGCCACAGCCAAGCAAAGATATGTGTGGCCAGTAAAAAAAAGAAGAAAGGACATTGTCAAAGTTGTTTTTTTTCTTTCCACTGACAAGTTAACGTCCACACTTTCTGTGAGAAGGGCAGTGACCAGCCAATCAGTCGGAGGCAAAATGTTAACCCCGCTGAGACACGCAGCGGTGGAAATCCTGGCCTAGGCAATGTGCTGATATCAAGCTCCTTTGTTCTACATGCGAGTACGGACATTTGCTCTTCACTACCAAGGTCCCTTCTGTCATTGAGGGCTGAAGAATAGAAGTGCAAGCATATTTTAACATCATACACCTCACAGATGGACGGTCACAAGTCTGCTGATAATGATTAAGCTTGCATTTGCGTAATAATACAAAAAATAATACATGTTATTTGACCTGATGTCAAACTGCATTCATGCATTTTTGCAGATGAGACAGAGCAGCAGGAAGGACATGATTGAGTGCTGGATTAAACGTGGATGTCAGTTGGAGTCAGGAAGTAAGTTTACAGTTCTCAAAGCAGTCATGTGATATGGCTGGATTTCAGAATAAATCTTAGTAGCCTGCCACTATCATGTCATGTCTATCGTCATTCAATATGTCTGCAGAGGAGATACCTAATGTACACACTTAAAATCTGCCCAACTTGTGTTGCACGGTTAGATTCATGTCCTGGGCTCTGAGCACTTTATCAACGCACTTTCATGGTGAAATAGAAATCCTGGAGCTGTTCCCGGTAATAACACCATTGCGACTACGACAAATTAATCTACTGAGACATCTCTCTTGCTTTCTTTCCACTGGTAAAAATCGTCTGCCCTTTCCTCGCTCAAGGAAGAACTCTTCAAACGGTTCATTAATTGCACAGACACTGTGACGTTTCCCAAGGAGTTATCAGTTCTCCAGTGCTCCCTAAGATCTGTCAGTATTTGGTCAAAATAAAGTTAGCAACTGTCAAAACAGCACAAAAAAACACAATGAAACCATTAGGTTAACATTTCCTAGTGCTAAACAATTGCCTGCTTGTTTATTTGACAGATCCTTTTGTAATGTCATCTGCAGGAAGTACCTTTGCATGGAATACTGTACGTCTCTGTTTACATAGGAATCATGCTGATTGGATTTAGATGAGCTCGTAAAGACATTTCATGAGCCCGCTACCAAACTGTGAATTGATTTGCTGGCATCTCAGTTTCTTGTGTAATATCCTTAGGAGGTTGAATTTATGACTATCAGTGGCCCAGTTGTATTGTCACTGCACCGCACAGGCCCTGGATGCATGCAGGGGTGTCTGGTTTCATGTAGAGACAGGTGTAGTCTGGACGTCTGATGATATGTCAAACATATGTGTGTACAATAGACATTTGCCTTCATGTACTGACATAGTAGAATGTTAAAGTGCGAGAGCCAGTTCACTGACGTACACGATATGTGCAACATGTGTGTGTATGACATAGAAATATACTTTCATGCCTGATGATGGAGGCTATATCGCTTACTATAACGCTCCACATGATATGTGCAGCATATGTGCTGGATCTGAAGGGAAAACTGAACCTGTCACATGATGTGAATTTGTTGAATGTAAATTGTATATATCAAGATACGTCAGTTCATTTCTACTTTTTGGGGATATTGATTGGAAAATACTCACATGGTTGATATGTTTGAGTTTATTTACATCAAGCATAGCTTTAACTGACTTATGTTTTATTTGATCTGATAAACATCTCATCCACTGGCTGCCATTTTTGTAATTCTTAAAGCTCCTGTGAGGAACTTTAGGTTTTGCGCCAACTTTTGCACTCCCTGTGGATGAAACAGAGCCTCTTATCTCTGGGATTTATCCAGTACATGTTTTAGTAGTTTTTTATTTAAAAAAAAATCTCAACCTACTATCCTTTAACAGTCATATATATTACTCATCAAGAATCTTTGCCATGCAAAGTGTAAAGAAATACTGGTTCTGCTGGGGGCTGTAAATAACTTCTTTTGACACCTACCCAAGAGCAGAGGTTTTAGGCGCTCCAAAGACTATTATAGAAATAATCAGTCTTTATGCTGATTGTGTTGTTTGCATTTGCTGGTCATATAGAAGCATTCATTTTAGCCTGTTTCAAAACCAGCCGTAAACTCCTCACAGGAGCTTTAAAGGGGACTTTTGCATAGACAAAAACAAACCAAGCCATAAAACCTCTGTGTCATAAGATAAATGCATCCGCTAGATCCATAAAATATCGCTTCTGTACATTAGGGCCGTATTGAGAAAATTCTGTCTTCATTTGTTTGACCGGTAAATATAAATGTCCATACAGCCCCCTCCCCTCCCAACCACTGCAGGAGCCAGCCGCTGACATTTCTCCACTTTGAAAACACAATGAAATCTGAATATTGCCTCGACTGAGCTGATGCCCGTAGGGAAATAATCGGGGGTCTCTGAATAGTCCCTAATTGAATTGTCTTTTACTAAATAGAGTTTGCTCTAATGCATTCTCTCATCGGAGAATATGACAGCCGGTGATGCTTCTCATATCTGCCTAAAAGAGCCCCCAGATCCAAGGACCTATTAACTGTATTACCCAAACCAATATCCCTGCCTAAACCCATTACCCTGAACCCTTTGTGTATTTTTGTCACTACATCTTCGCTCAAAATCGGAATCAGCCTGTGATGGATGCTTAACAAGACTACACTTTTATCACATACTCTGCTGACCTTCAACAAATTGCTTTGTAAGTTTGCTTCCAAAGATTAATGCGACAGAGCTGCTTTCTTAAAGGCAGGATTCAGGGTGCAGAGGGAGGAGCGTGTAGGGCCACTGTTTTAGTTCCTCCATAGCCCCTCACCTCCATATGAACCCACGCCATCCGTCAGATGCTGGTCCTGTGAAGTGGCGTGTTCATTTTAGGCATGTGCTTATAGTGCTGCAACTGGAAAACAGTCAAAAGATAATTTGGTCAATTAGCTAAAGTTGAAAATAAACAAATGTCCACATACTCCCTGAAGAAGAATGGAGTTTTTCCAGGCAGGGCTTGACAAGGAACAGGTTAAATACCTGTGCTGTTGTTTCTGGATAAGGCATGACGCTTGTAAAAGTTCACTGAAATGATAAATCTTTACACCACACAAGCTCCCATAGCCCTGCTCCACCCTCACATGAGCCAACTCTCTCCAAAGGTGTAAATCACTTTGACCCAAAAGCCTCCAAATTATACATAGCAAAACATAGCATATTTTATGATACTTGTCTCTAATGCTTGAGGTTGTCTGAGTTTTATATGTCCGTTGTCTCAACACAGCTCAGCCTAACAGCAAGGCAGACAAATGGCTGCTGACTGCACCCTCTCTTTGAGGTCTGTTTTCTACATCTTTATCCCAGAGCACCACTGGATTGATTACTTGCTTCATTAAAAAAAAGCAATGGAGGAGTTCTGGTGTCCTTTAAAGCAATAGAGACAATAGCCGTCAGACTCAATCCAGTAGGTTTCCTGCAGAAAGTGCATTCCGTAAGTATCTCCTCCTTAGTTAGCTTTGGAGAGCTTTTCCTTCACTTTATCAGTGAGGACCTGTGTCTTATCATGACTAATGCTAGAAATTCCTCCCTGAGATAAGTAAAGGAGCTTAGGATTACCCTCTTGACTGAACATTGGAAAAGAGAGGGAGAGACGGAGTATACCATGCATGTTTGTGTGTGTCTGTGAGAGGGAGAGAGAGAGAGAGAGAGATGGAGGGAAAGAGAGTGAGTCTGAAGACGAGAGAGGAAGAGAACTGAGGAGGGGTTCAGCTGGCTCCTCTGTATATTTTCCCAGTCGTGAGGCAACCTCACCATTAGTGTCAGACACTCAGATTATCCAACCAACGGAACAGGGATAAGTGGATTGATGAGGTGCTTCCATAGTCCCTGGCTGCTACAATGGAGACCGGCCTCGTACTCCTGAAGCAGCTATTTTCCTCAAGGAAGGGCAAAAATAATGATCTACTTAACCAGAGCGTTCACTGCATTTCTGTCATATTACAGCTGGCTTGTTTGTTTATCCCAGACAGATCTATATTTCACTTTTTTAATTGAATTACTTTGATACAGACTAAAAGCCTCAGCCTAATAACATGCCAATTACAATGAAGACCTACTTAGAATAAATATGAATATAATTCAGCAATTTATTGCTTTAAATACAGGGACGGCCCTGCTCCCTTGACACCAATTGATTAATAATTGGTGCTGCAGTCTTAAAGGGCAATTAAGGAGAGCAATTTCAGATCTTCACTTAGAAGTTAAAATACCATTTGTCAGAGAAAGAGGCTACTCCTTACCTCTCCAGCTTGAGATCAACAACTAAATCAAATAGATATTCCCTGACATAATGTATGCCCACGTTGAAGATATTGGACATTATGATTTTTGAATTGATAGAGCAGCAGAGTCCAGTGGAAATGTTTGTGCTGTGCCCTGCGATTACTGTACCTCTTGGCAATCTATTTTAAGCACTCTGCTTGATGATGCTGTGCATTTGCATTTCTTTGTCATTTGCATGGATATGCTCTCAAAATCCATACGGTAATGAAGCCCCATATTCTCAATTTATTAATGGAGCCAGGCTTTTGCAGCTTGTCCAAATCTAGTAACATATGTTCTCTAAATATGCATTGATTTATTTTGGTCTTAGATGAATTATTCTCAAAAAGCAAAGTCTGTGCGTTGGCTACTTAAGTAATGACCTGTCTGCAGTAAAGTATTCACTCTCTGGCTACTCGTAAACATAAGGTTACCATATGGACTGACTGATGTAGAAACATTGCATTTGTTTTGCTTGTGCAGCATTTTTAATGAATATGGTATTTTTTGGAATACTTTCCATGTAAACTAACAAATATTTGTCACTATTAATGAAACAAATGAACACTGTCTCAATTTCTAAAAGTGAAACCAAAAGGACATAAAACAGATTGTTTTTGTGCCGGATCATATACAAAAGTATCATTGGCTTATTTGTTGACATATTCATTATTCATCCATTAGTTCTTTAGGATCCAAAGCGCTAACTATTTGGTCAAGGACTTATTATCACCTGGGACAGCAGGAGAATGCAGCAACAATATTATTATATATGTGTCGAGAAACGATAAAACTCTGGAGAGAGATCTGGAAAATGTTTCATTATGTCATTCCAGTTGATGATAAAACCAGTTTTTAGTTATTCTATGGGAAAAAAAGAACACATTTACAATATATATGTCATCCTGTGTCTGACAGTCAGTTGAATATATTGGCGAGGATTTAGGAAAGTTATGTCTTATAAATAAAATTCAACCATTTGGAAAAATACGGTTGGCTGCTTTACACAGTGAGCATTATAAATACAAGAGCTAATCATTCTTCCGCTGCAGTCTGTAGTTTGTTTAAGGCTCGCCTCGTTCACAGCATGTTAAAGATAGCAGCAATAACACTTTTATTGGCTCTCAGCAGTTAACAGCTCCCTTGTCCTCGAGCTGTGGAGGATGAAGGAGACGAAGTGTGCAAAAACTACCAAAGTGCATATAAAAGTTAACCACTTTCCTTCTATAAATAGTAAACTTCTCCGGCTTTTTTCACACCGGTAGTGAACTTGGGAACCTCTAAAGTGGGTAATTTATTCTTCATGAGGTAACGGCAAAGTAAACAGCACTGCGAGCTCAATTTTGTCTTAAAAAAAAATAGCCCATAAAATATGTTGGCCTTCATTATGTGACTCAAGTGAAGAGTTCATGACCATCTGATTGATCCAAACAGTAAAGGGGCATTTATGCTAAACAATGCACACGAGTGAAGGTTTTATATCAGCAGTGACATTTTCCTTTATAAATAAATGAACCTGAGACGTCTCCTATTTTGAAATACCGAATGGTGAATAATATGAGAGTATATCTTACACTTGTATTCTTGGATTGCACAGAAAAAGCTGCACTAATTGTCTCACTTATGGACTTTAAATTTCAGAGATTTATTGTTAAAATTGTCACAGTATTTTCTAAGTCATGCTTAGTAGAAGTCAATGTATTTGCATGGTAATGGATATGTCCTAAAACCCTTCATCTTGAATGTCCACTTTTAGAAAGGATTTTTAAGATTTTTGCAAAGAGAAAATCAACAGATCCAATTTGAATAACAATGTAATTTTAAGGTCAAGGCTTGATCTCTTTTATTTCATAGTTTACTATAATTAAAAAAAACAACCACAAACTGAAAGACAGCTGAATTGGTTCAGTGTAAGGATAGTTTCAGAGATACATGCTTATTTTAGTTCCCATTCATACTGTATCTTGTCAGTATCCCTGTCATTAGATCAGCACTTTTTTTCCTTGTTCTACTGTAACATAAAATAGAAAAAATGGACAAAGCTATGACAGACCAACCTATCTAACCACATCATTTCCTCCAACCTCAGAAGCAGTAAATGGATCCCTCTCCGTGTTCCTCTGACCTTGTGTTTTGACCCACTAGGCTCAGCTGTTAAACCCAACACCTATTGGATATCACACAAGTCCTTAACAACCTTCCCAAGGCCATGATGGGAGAATTATCATGCACATAACCATAATTCTGATTCCAGCATTTGGAGCAGTGTTGTGGTTTAGCAGGTGGGAGTGAGATGTTTGACCTTGTTTAAACCCATAAATCTAATCTCATCATCCATCATCCAGTCAATTATTTGTCATTTGTGTTGTGATCAAGTGCTTGAGGGGATGAGTTGTGTCCCAGGTTTCCCCAGCAGTCAATCTCTGCTTTCTCTATGGGGACCTGCATGTTGCCCTCAGCTCAGTGGGGCTTGCTGTCATCAGATACACTCTTTGTCCAACTAGAAAAGTGAACTGGACAGCGCTGCCCTAATCCAGTTAGAACAGTAAACAAGAGATTATTTACTAGCCTTGAGTTCAGCGTTTGGCTGTCACCCTCTTTATTTATTTATTTTCATTTTACCAGAAGTGACCATATTTGGACAGCAGGGATAATTCCCATTGTTACATCTCTATCTGGGTTGACAGGTGGCTAAGGTAGCTACTTGTCAATCACAGAAAGCCACAACATAAATCTTACCCTGGTGTTGAGGAAGATTTGAAAGGTAACAAGCATTGGGCATTTCCATTGGTACATCTCTTTTGGTGGATGTGGAGATGTTTCCTCTCACACAGCAACACTAAATAATGTGAACATTAATGTGAGTATTGACGCAAAAAAGTAACGCTAAAGTAACTTTTGTATGTAACTAGTTATTTTTATGATGCAGTAACTCAGTTAGTAACTCAGTTATTTTTTGATAGTAGTAACTAGTAACTGTAAGTAGTCACATATGCCCATCACTGCTTATTACTACATAGCAATAATCCTGATTCTTAAGAAAACAACAATGCTGGCATTGGAATTTTACTATTGGAGTTCCAATTCCCAAATGGGAACCCAAAATTAAGGATGTATGTAAGCAAGGGTGGGAGAAATTCATTCAAAATACAGTGTTTTTCATTGGATATCATTATGGAGGATTTATAAAAATGTATCTTAAACAGTCTCTACATGGATTATGCTTATAAAGAATCAATTCTCCAGCTCTACAACATTTTTCGCAGTCCCCAGAATGATTTGCTGACATTTTCTTTTAAGGGTTTAGTGCAGCACTTTGAAGGACGATGGGAAACCAGGCATTAAAATGGAATACAAACTGAATTGTCCTAATACTCAGGTGTAAGATAGGGTAAGTTATACAAATGCTAGAAGTAGAGTTTGGTTTTCCTCTTTAATTCCTCTTTTTATCTTTGTTCTGCCCGGACTGCCTCTTGGATTCCAGTCTTGTCACAGTGAGCGGCATAATGGGCCTGAGTAGATCAACCCATCTAAAGAGGGATTTGGAACCTTTCACCTCCGAGAAATCCAGGCAGGGGGAAGCCCTGGGGTCCATAAATGTGCGGAAGTACCCATTTTCCTGAGGTGTTAATACCCCTACCTTCTCTTGTCTTGAAAATCTCATGAAAATGTAAAAGGAAGGAATGGATTCAGTTTTCTTTTTGGAATTCAAAACTATGGCTGACTCAAATGAAAGGAAGCCCAACAGTGAAAATGATATACACTATGCAGACCCAACACTGAGGCCAGTTTAGATCATTGGGTAACATTGCATGGCTTCTTATTAGATTAATTTTAACAAGTGTTTTATTGTATATTTTGTCAATGTAATCAGATGGGCTCTATGATACACTCCTTTAAAAGACAATTGGTTCCCTTCTTTTCCAGTGTGGTAAAATCCATAAAGCCGATAGAAAGCTTAAGGCATGAGAGCCTTAAAAACATTACCAGAATCAGATTGCAGCTGAGAACCTACATGGGGAATGATGTTATGTTATGAAGGATTGATCAGTGTGTCGCTTGAAATAATTAGCAATGATTTTTGCACGCATGCACTGTGTGTGTTTGCGTGTGTGTTTGTGCCAATCTATCTTTCTGGCATATATCTGTTTACCTCTTATTTGCTTCTGTGTGTTTTACTGAGAGCTTTTGGAAATATGTATAAGTATATATAAATAAAAGTTTGAAATGTGCTACCAAATAAAATCATTAATACAAAAATGTAATAGGTGCAAAGTTTAAAGAACTTTTGATTTTATTTGGTGTATTTTAATTCCCTGGCAATGTAGGGTAAGATTCATTAAATTTGACCAAACTAAGCATACCTTGACATCATTTCATATGTAAATATAACTAAGAAGAGCAAGTGGCTTCACTATAACTCATCCCTGTTTTAGATAAAGGGCAAATATGCACCATGTACTCATTAATTTAGCAAAACCTTGTTGGGCTTCACGATTCTGTCCTGCAGAAATATCGCAATCTACAAAACCTTCCTCTTGTGGGAATTGAACCCTGGATTTACACAGAGTATATATTTCTGTGTGTTTATTTGATTAAAGCAGAAGCAGCAATGATACTGACAATCATTAATCACTATATACTAATTAACAGACGGTTCTTTCATGTTGGGCTAAAAGATGTAAGAAAATCAACTCCCTTGTCATTTGCTGGGATGTTCAAGGCGAGGGACTAACCAAACGCTAATAAGGTCTGTCCCTTTCAAAGAGGACGAGTCGTGTAAACACACTCCACTGCTGCCTGCTAGGTGTAAGGACATTTGGTGATATTGAGCTGTATATATTAAGGAGAAATGAGCCTAATTATGAGGTTTCATTTCTGCAGTCAACATACTTTAATTAGTATAAACATGGTTTTAACTGAAAGCAAGATATATGCGCAAAAATGGGACAAAAGCATGTACTGTGACAAGTAGTATGTCAGTAGCAGATATTGTGTGACGGTTTGCGTGTTGCACTTATACCAGAATAAATGTGATCTTCCTCTGTCCGATGCAATAGGCCGGGCAAATGTATTTATTTAATAAGCCCTGATTTGTCGGCTGCAATTGGCACATAGCCAAAGGCAACAAAGAAACATAAGCAAAGGTCGTAATGTTGTTTACTGAGACTCAATCAAATAAGAAATGACAAACCACACTGTCTGATTCTAAAAATTACACTCAACATTACTGTTAAATTGTCTTTATTGTTTGTTGGAGTTCCTTCTTTGTGGTAGAGACATTTTTTTAAGTGGGTGCTGATGGCCTGAAGCATCTTTATTTTCGTTAATAATTTCAGATGAAGGACGAGAGGTTAATAGTGGCAGGAACAGTTTAGTGTGTGTTGTGCATGTGTTTAAATTATTCACACGTTTTTTTTTATGATATCATTTCAGATCTCCCGATGTCAGACTTGATACATGAGTCATTTTCCTCTGAGCGTTGTGAAAACATCTTGTGTTTTTGAAAGGCTAACCGAGTTATGAGATACAATGTGAAGAACATGAGATTTAGCCCCAGTGCTAACACTGTATCAGCCCGGCTTTGGTGAGAGCAACAATAGCGGGGCCTCCACAATATCAAATTTTAGAATCAGGAGTTTATGAGCAAAGCTTTCAGTGGACAAGAGGACCTCGGGGCCTTATAGCCTGAAGAAAGGCAATTACTTGTGTAGGTATTATTGTGTGATGGATCCTATTTGTTGGTGACCCCAGAAACATGGAGTACAATACACAATGTGTGCAGGAGCTGTTAGAAATACTGGTCAAGTACTGGTGGTATGTGCTTGGTGTGAAATGCTGGTGAAAAAGAAATTGTTGAAGCAATAGGGGAAAAAAATATTAAGCATGAAGAGATAATCCATGGAGTGAGGTACGCAGATATATCAGGTTAATTGTGGGATGAAATATGTCGCCTGAAAACTTTCGCTCAAGTACAGAATGTCCTGCACTTTCTGCAAATTTCACATACCTCCAGATAAATCTTTTCCCTTGAAAACACAGACACATTTTGTTCATGAACAGTTTTAAAAAGGACATTTATATCCAGTGTGTACATAACATTTGTGAGTGTATCTGCATAGAGTCAGCTGTGCCACACTACCGCACTGAACATTACTCCCCAAATAGGAATAAACGTCAAAGAAATGACACCAGTGGGAGCATTTCAACCTCTCTGTAGTTAATGTGGAATATGGCCCACACTTTATTGCAGAAGACTGAATCACGGCCTACAAATATTCATGGCATAGGTGATTCACTTTTATTGTACTTTTTACAGCCTTTAATTAAAAGTAGCATTTTGGGCAATTAAACAATCAAAAGGGTGAATGCAAACACACAGGAGGTCATTTATGAACCATGATATGGAGGTATCAAATGACCTAGCGAATCAATAGCTGCATTTGTTTAATAGTACTGCAGGAAGTTCAAGGTGTATAGACGGCGAGCAGATGGAGGTAATAAAAAAGCAGCTGAAACAAACCAGAGACGTGTTGCCAGCGAGCTGCCGTCACTTTTCAACACTTTGGATCAGGCAAGACAAGGGCAGCCCCACAGAGAGGGGGGGGGGGCAACGCTCACTCCTCTCTTGAACCTTTCATTTCTCTTCATCACAAAGCAGGGTGCGCTGGTTTCTGTCATGCAGATGGCTGTTTATTCAACTGTAACATTCTCAACTGCAGTGAGCAGCTACATGTAAAGAATATACTTAAATAGCGACAGTTGTATGGTATTTATTGGGTATAATACGTTAAAACCCTTTTTTTTTACCCCAATTAAAACTTTTTTGGTATTTCAATGACATGTTTGATGTGAAACTGTTTACAACACATTCTCGAGATCCACACTCTTATTTCTTGAGGACAATTCAAGTAGATGATCTCAAACTACTTAACCTCCGTGCAAGAGGTTTTACTGAGAGTTGTACTCTTTGTTTTGTCTCAATACGGTTTTTTTCTATATCTCAATATCATTGTGTAAGAGGGAAACTCAATGTTTAAATAAATATTTGAAATACAATAATTAATTTGTAATTAATAAGTGATGTAAAATTGCTAGAACAATGTTATTTAACCACCTGCCTTTGCTTTCTAATGTTTTTAGATATAACCCAATGCTAGTAAAACAACTCTTTTTGGGGGGATTTTAATGACATCCCTTTTTCCCCCTAAGATTTATTTTGGGGATTTTTATGCCTTTATTGTGGACACAGGACAGTGGATAGCGTTAGATATCGGGGACAGAGAGAATGGGGAACGATATGTGGTAAAAGAGTCAAAGGTTGGACTCGAACCCGGACTCACTACGAGTACATTAGCGCCACCTGAGCGGCTAATGACTTCTCTTATGTGAAATTATTGACAACAAATTCCCAAGATCAGCTCTGTAATTTCTTGTGCACAATCCACAACAATGATCAATATTATTTAAATATTCAATCAAAATTCACTACAATTCTCTTTCTAACACATTCTTATATAATCTACAACCATCTGGGGATTTTCACTCGAGCAGACAAGTGCATCCTTCTCTCTGTCACATGTTTTACACCACCTTTTCCCCAACCAGTCCATCCAGGGCCATCTCTGTCATTGTACAGTATATGTAATACGTCCCAACAGAGCACCTGGGGAAGTGACCATGCTAACACCTGGGACACACACACCCACACACACATACACTGAATCTCCCACCAGCTCTCGAGGTCCTGCTGGATAGATAGAATAACACCCTCTGGAGCTGTTCCGACACCACCTGGGTCCCCTCTCCTCTCTCTCTCTCTCTCTCTCTCTCTCTTCCTGCACCATCCCTCTGCAACATGATCGTGTCACTGCCAATCAGGCCTTCCTGTCACTGCACTGCGCCGTGCGTGTGTAAGGCAATTGCACCGCCTCACCCCTGGAGTGGACACGGCGAGGGAGGCAGAGAGTGATGGAGGCTGCCACCTAACAGCCTCTAATAGCACCTGACACAGCGTTACACACAGCGACGATCTCTGTGCCGCCCAGCTGAGTTTGGGTTAGGACAGGACAGGAGAGGACAGGAGAGAAGAGGCGAGGTGGGGGTTGGGTGGTGGAAGGAGCAGTTTGGGTTGGGTGTGTGTGCCTGAGGAAAGACAGCCTTGAATATGAGAATTGGAACCTGAGATAAAATACAGTTTCATTGCTTTGATTTGATAAAAAAGTGGCATAAAAATCAAATCAAATAAAAATGTCCCAATCTGTAACATGGATTTTCACACATTTAGGACTTTTTAAGACTTCTCCTCTGTGATGCAGCTTCAATGATATCCAATTCTTTCTTTTATTCCACTGGTTGTTGTGTGCTCTTCACTTTTGCTACAAATCCACATTAGAGGATTAACCCTAATCCAACCCTAACGCCCTAATAATTCACCTCATCCTGTATGACTTCTTTTTATTCAAACTTTCTCTTCTTTGCTTCCGAAACTATCCGTCCAGTAAACTTCAAACGGGGTAGCATGCAGAGCTTAAGTGAAGATGATCCATGCCGCCTATCTTTCCATGCCAACTGACACTGCTGGTGACCCCCGAGCAGATGTTCCTTGTAATAATCTGCAGTTGAGAGAGGCATGCACGCCAGGTGGAGATCCCGGGGTCCACTCCCAAACGATTTTCCCCTTATAAAACAAAAGGAGCTTTGAGGTATCGGCTTTCGCAGACACAAAGATTGGGGTGTAAGGGCCTGTGGAGGGGAGTACTTTTAATACAATTAGAGGTCTTGAGAGACTGGCAGCGAGGCCAACAGAGTGCTGGCTTGACTGACCGACTGCTTTGCTGGCTCAGCAAGACAAAGACAAGGATGTTTGGATGTGGGGGCAAACAGGCTTTTAAAATGACACAGGGTGCAGTGTCGCGACGGGTGTTGAGGTAAGAGGAAGTAAAGAGGCGGAAATGAGAGAGATGCTGTAATGTCTGTAAGACTATCTGGATGTTGTTTGAGTTTGGGAGACACAGAGGGAGATAGAGAGTCAGTAAGTCAAAGACATTAGAGAGAGAGAGAGGGAGACTTGGGGACTGGAGCCGCCCGAGCCAAAGTCCCCTAAGCAAGGGCACAGCTCCTGTTACCGCCTGCTAATGGAGTGTGGCTATTTCAGTAGCATTGATTGACTGCTTTCTTCCTCTGAGTGAGCAACTTTCTCATATCTGGGGGAAAATGGATCATAAGCACCCGGGCAGACGAGAGCAGGCTGGTGGAGAGAGAGAGGAGAGGGGGATGTTTGGTGGCACGAACACCCTTCTCTGTCTTCTCCCTCTTCCTCTCTGTCTGGTAGCTTAAAAGGTGGAGGTGGGGTGTAGGGTAGCTGCTGTGAAGTTCCTCCACAAACCTTTAGGGGGTGCAGTCATTCCACCTTGAAAACCCAACAAGCCCCCCTCTGCTTTGTCATAACTGTCAGAGGCAAATCCTTCCTGCTTGATTGTTTTCATTGTGGGGAGAAGGGGCTAAGAAGGCTGACAGATTTCCTGAATAAGGAATGGGACAGGATATGAGAATGTATCTGACAGGTATACACGGCTGATTTGATACCAATGCGGAGCTGGGTAAGCAGGTCACAGCCAGTTCTGGAGCCAAATTAATGATTGGTACTAATTAATTTGACAGGGTGGGATGAGGAAGGGCACCATCACGCACTACTTTGCTGCTGCTGATGAAAGGATGGCCTCTGAGTTTCTTTCAAAATGAACAAGTAGCTGACATTCACAATTTCGGTGAAATTTCATCAGCCAAATGCATGTTCTTTTTTCATTTTTACCCCCACAAAAATGTCATCTAGATAAAACACTCAATTTCTTACAAGCAATCTCATTTAATGAAAAAAAAATCATGCTCTCTTTAAAAAAAAAAAAATCAAAATCAAACCTTAAATTAGTCCGTACATAAAAATAAACACACAAATCCCAGCCCTTACTACTGTCTTTAAACATCTGCTAATCTGCTTTCATTGGCTTTCCCAGCCCGAGGCATGCAAACCAAATGTGTGTGCATGTGTGTACTGGTGTGTGGAGATCTGCGGCGAATGCCCAATTATCTGATTATATATGTTTATTCTAATTTATCCCTCTGGAGGACTGAGCGGGGCACGGTAGAAACCAGGCACCACACACACACACACACAGCGGCTATAAGTGGCACGAGGAGGAACTCCCCTCACCTCTTCACTCAGTGTTTAGCTCTCAACATAACATCCGCTCGCCCATTCATGATCTGTCATTGAAATCATAATACATGTATCTATTTCATCCGCAAACCACTCAACAATCTTTGCACACTCTTTGACCCCTGACCAAACTGAATACTAAAGTTCAAGATGCTTTTTATCGCAGTAAGTAAATACCAAACATTTCACATACTAAAACATCATTCAGCATGTGTTTGAAAATATAATAATTTGAATTATATTTCAGTGAAACATTGATTATTGTTGAAAAAAAATGTATCCTCTATCCTACGAGACATTCTGACATTTCATCAATAAAATATTAACCAAGTTTGTTTTCACTGTCTGTTTTTCAGACCCTATCTTGTGTAAGTTTTTATTTTTTGACACAATGAATTCAGGCAGGGTGAAAAAAAAGAAAAAAGAAATACAGGGGAATGTGATTAACTTTCAACAATATGAATTGGTAACCAGGAAAAAATAAACTCTTAAAGCAGAAAGCAGCCTGCATCTGGTGGGCGATATAAAAAAAATGTGACTGAAAAGCCATCAAAAACATTCCCCTGAAATTGCAATAGTATTTTATAAGCTCAGACAACCAGAGCAAATAGCTGTGGTAATTTTGATAAACCAGTTAGCTAGTGTGGATCAAGCCGTTCACGATTTCAAAGGTGTGTCTTTGAATTCAGGCCTTTACCCTGTCAAAAAAACTTTCTTCTTTATTTTCCCCTTCACTTTTTTCACTATGAGACATTAATGTTTTTCAGAAAACTTTACATTTAGGTTTCAGTGGCTGTGGCTTTATAAAATATGGGCCCCCTCTGAATATGTGCCGTTCTTATCCCGCACATTTGAGAGGGACGTGCTTAATAGGCTTCAACTACTATTGCCTTTGATCAAGTTTAAAGAGGAGCAAAAAAGGGCTCTGTAGCTAATGCTGATCCCCATGGCTTTCTTCACACCCTGTGTGCTCTTTTTCTCCTGTACATGCATACACACGCATACACACACACACACACACGCACACACACACACACACACACATAACACACACATATCCACCCCATCCCTTGCACAGGAGTACTCTCTCCCACACACATATAACCCCACCAACCGTGAGGCTACAAATAGCTAACCAAGGTGACTCTATCGATCCCAAAACAACAGCGAGAAAAAGAGAAACACAGAGAGGGAGAGTAAGAGAGAGAGAGAGAGAGAGAGACTGGGAAAGAGGGTGAGAAAAGTATGTTTCTGAATGGACCGAGAGGTGGTGGGTTAAGGTTTTTGTTTCCTGTTTACCACCTTTGTCAAATGCATTCATGTGATAAAACACTAAATCAACACAAAGCCTCCACCACTGTGATAATACACATGTAGATATTTTACATGAGCAAAGCTGATTTCGGCCTTTAGAATGCTGCTCCTGACACGAGTAAAGAGCAAAACTTGGGAACATAGGAATATTCTTACAAATATTTTAAAGCAGAATTATTTCCCGTCCATTTAGAAAATGAATTTGTTGGAAACAACAGTTAACTATTAACATATAATTAGTTTCTGTTACGCTGCAGGTCATTAGCTCTTTGTTTACTTTTTCTTCATTTATGTTGTATTGAGATTCATACACAATCAACATAATAAAGAGAGCTCTGTCCCTCCTGACTAAATGGCCATTTAGTCAATTTGAGTCCACATTATACCACAACCCCATGGAGGAAAAATAGCAGACATCATGCTCATCTGGGAGTAAATCAATAGTAACCTGCTCTTCCCTGGACGTACTTTAGTTTAGGTCAGCACTTGATTCTTCAAACATGTAAATTGATTGTCTGTTGGACATTGAAAATGGCTTTAATGGTCGTCTTTACAAACAGGGTTTGTATTGATTGCATTAGTTTTTAAATTGCACACAAGCAAAAATATATATTTGTTATTATGTAGTGAGGGATTTGGAATAATAGTTTTTCAAAATAAAACATGACTAGTGATTTTCTGAGATGTATGTCAAACCATTTTCTTTTAATGTACTTGTACTTCTGGCCTCTTCTAAGTAAAGATAATCAATAAATTATTATTATTTGTTTTGGGCTTTTATATTTGGATATCTCTCTTTTTAAAATGTCTCCCTGAAAACACATTCAATAGCTTAACTTCTGCATCCATCAAATCTATCTGATTATTCAAGACATCGGATAATATTTAACTTTGAAGTGATTGTGTGGTTGCTGTAGTGTTTTAGTTTTATTGTGTCATTTGTCAATCTCAGAGGATGTTTGTTTTAAAGTACAAATTATTCCTTTGCATGACAACTTTTCATATGTCAACATTGCTTTCATAAATACAGTGAGAATAAAAGGACAGAGTTTCACCACACCAGAATTTCATGGTCTGTGTCATGTGTTTGCCCTCCTTACAGTCCATCCTTCCCTGTTCTATTTAAAGTGCTTTGGTCTATGATACTGGTTTGCACTGATCTTTGCTGCCGAGTTGTGTGCTGCTCTATTCTGAATCGCTCCGAGAGATGGAAACAGAGGAGGAGAAACAGAGACAGAGAGCGAGTGACGGGCTGAGAGGGAGAGACAGGGGAAAAGAGAGTCTCCAGGGGAAGTGAATGGTTGGAATGCACGTTGAGGCTCAGTGAAAGAGCTGCACGCTGGGCTGGGGGGGGACTGGAGGTATTGTGTGGAGGCAGCGGGGGTCACAGTGGCTGTGACTGACACCAAAACAACATTTCATGGCAGACGACACTGGTTTAAAGGCCGTGGCCAGGCCTAAACCAGCCGACCACACCTTTAGTATCAACAAGCGTTTCTTTTTATGGTGAATTGACTGTGATTGGCTTTGGTCTTTTTTTAAACTCCTTTTTCTCTCTTTGTTTGGAATAAAAGTGCATTACTTGTGGGGATGGTGCTAACCGAGAGCTCTGACTGAGTCCTGCTAAATCTCTTAAGTATAATTCTCAAATCTGTGTTCTCATTCAGCAGTAAATGTTCCCTTTTCATGAAAAGTTGGTCAGCTTGAGGCAGGAAATGACGGCCTTATGTCTAAGTTAATTTTTTACAAAAATAGCTTAACTTGAAGTGCTAAAATCATTCTGCTGCATCCATTCTGCAGACGAGAACATCCGGCTAGTCGCTAACAAATAATGAATAAATAAAAGGTGAGACTAACACACACTTTGTGTGTGCATGTGTCACCTGGCAAAATGCACGTGCAATTCACATTTTTTGCATGCACTTTGTTGCTGTGTTCACGCAACTCATTATTTATGCAACTTGTGAGGCCATGTAACTCACTAATTTCCTTTTTTTGTCATTTTTATTTTGCTCTCTGATTTGTTTACTTGTTTTTCTTACTGAGCTTGTGAAGCTCTTTGTAACAGAATGATTAAAAAGTGCTATGTTAAGTTTTACTAACTATTTAAGTTGCTAATTTTCCTGCCTGCAAGGCTCTAGTTTCTTCATTTTTTACTGTATGTATCGTGTTGTACTTTGATCCAGTTTTGCACATTTTTTGACTCAGCTAGAATTACTAATTAATTCTGGTGTCAATAAACACCATGGTGACATGCATTTACCTTAAAATATGAGTACATTTTAACATAGTTCAAAGCCGCAGGTTCAGGGTACAAATGCCAGTGAAAAGGAAGCAACTAAAAAACTTCTTTTTCAGCTCCAAGTTTTCATGGCTTGCTATCCACTTATCAATTCCCTTTAATAGTGTGCTAGCTGGCTGATAGCATAATTAGGCAGCTAACATCTCTTTTAGGAGTCTATTGAGCATTCTAATTAGCAGCAGATTAATGGGCAGTAAGGGCTCAGCTCCACACCACCGACACCAGTGACCCACTGTTACCTTCAGCTGCGCACCGCCCAGGGGCGAGGAAGAGGGGTGAAGTGGGGGTTGCGATTGTGTGTGTGTGTGTGTGTGACACTGTGCATGTGTATTTTAGGGGGTTGAAGGGGACTGTGGTGTGTGAGGGGTTTTGATATTGTTTTAATAGTTGGCACAGAGAAAGAAAGGGTTTGAGGGTCTGTGTGAGGTGTACTGAGCAGGGTTAGGTCAAGGATTTTTAGTGTGTGTGTGTTTTGCAGGGAGTGTGTACCTCCAGGTCCTTTGCAGACATTGTGAGTCATTGAAAGTCTCGCCCTAGGGGTGCCTGAGCACTAATTCTAATTATCACCAGATTACAGAGATAATAGGAGACCCCGCTGTCAAGAATCTAACACCTCTCTCTCAGACTCTTTCTCTCCCTCATATGGCCATTTTACAGCCCAGCAGTCACTAGGGTTGCCTGGTAAATGCTAGAAAGACTGTTGAAGGGGGAGAATGAGGTGCAGGGAGAGTAGTTTTCAAAGTATTAGAGCAGGAGAGCGGGTGAGGAGATTGAAAGAGGAGCAGAATTGACAGGAGGGTGAACGTGAGTGAAAAGGAGTTAAAGAGAGAGTTAGAGAGAGAGATAGGGAACGATTTAGTGATAAAGAGAGACTGCAGGGTGAGAGGAGAAATGTCTCTACTCTACCTTACCTCTAACTTAGTGCAGACACTGCACAATACAAACCCGTCTGTCCACTTGGTGCCATGCACCCAGTCAAGTACAAGTCTTAGCCATCCCTGTCTCTCCTTTCAGGGTGTCTTTAGCTGGCTCTTGTACTTAAAATGAACAGTGTCTATTCTTTTAGAAAGTTCAAAATGGCTGGAAAGATTTAAAAAGCAAGACATAAAGAGAATAAGGGCTTTCACAAAAAAATTGAAAATTAATTCACAACTAAAAGATCTGTTTTTAATACATCTTAGCGCTCCCATCCGATGGCATTAACCTATATCATCACTGATACCCTTCATACACAAGCCAGCTGCTGGCCCGTTTATTTTGAAGGATGTTTTTACAGAAACAAAAGTGTAGTGTCAGAAAAAAAAGGTAGAAAGAAAGTTTAGAAGTTTTTGTATTTATTTTCTTAACGGTAGCAAATTGCGTTTGTCTTTTTCCAAAAACATGCTGGATGAAACAGTTAAGAACGCTTTACCTTTAGACACGAAGAGGGGTTTGCAAATGTGAATGTATGACAAGTGTAGTCAATATTTCAGAATGTATTTACTCATTGCACTTGTGCAAGACACCACACCATTTGTAAAAAAATCAATGGCCAAGTATCTCCCCTACTAATGCTGCCAATAACTGTTGGTTAGAAAGAAGAATCTTCCATAAACCAGTGTTTTGTAACCAGATGCTCACCAGCCTGTGAAAGGTGACACTGCAAAGCTTGTGGGTTTATTTCTTTGTGATAAATAACATCAAATATTCAAACTGGATACACAGCAGTAAATATGGTTTCCAACACATCATTGTTTCTTATTTAATGTCAGCATAAACTGTTCATCCCTCTATGTTTAGAATCATCTATTTTTCTTGTCAATTTATCCAAATACAAAACAGTAGAGGTGATGTGAGTTTGAATTTTAGAAAAACAGAAAGTAGTACATGCTGAATATGTTGTGATAGACCAGATTAAGGCTCTTTGTTTGCACACACACACACACACACACACACACACACACACACACACAAATACTTATGAAAGTGTTACAGTCATAACCCATAGAGATGGACAGTGGGATTTTTTCCAAAGAAATAAACATGTTTTGCAGTATATAGAGAGTATGTGGAATAAGGTCAGGGAGTCTCTCCCTATGGAGCACTGAGTGAACTGTAGTCTGTGCCAAATGGCCTACACCACACTGTTCTGCCAATCTGTTGGAGCTTGGCTCTCAAACGCACCTGCAGACACCCTGAGGCCTGTGGTTAGGGTGGTTTATCATTGCTAAGTACTGCACATCAATGCAAATCCAACTTTTCCTTTGGGAGTTAGATTGTATACATTCTTTTAGCTTGGTGCAAAACTAATATTTACTGCATGGCAGCCATATTAACGTTTGGAAACAAACAAATAGGGGACAATGTTTTTTTACTTGTGGGAGTGAAAATTTCACTTGGGTTTCAACTTTTTCTGACTTTATATCATGGACTGGAGTTTTCAGCCCTCGTCTTTAGAAAGTATAGGACTTACTGTAAGGGCCATCACAAATAGAATTACTGATCACATAAAGTCAAATGTCAACAATTGTGCACTCACGTTAAATGACTGTTCATCATTCTGATGGATTTAGTGGGAGGGGGAATCCTGTTTTTATTCTCAAATGAATCTGTTCTGGACTCTGATGGGGGCCATAAAGAATGACATATTTATCTTCAGGCCAGGTGGTTTGACAAGGACAGCCAGTGAATTATTACAGCGCACAGGATGGGGGCTTCAATGGAGACATGGCTCACTGTACTATATGGCATATATACTTTTCAGTACTGCAGCTACATGGAAAGCAATTTTAACAGAAAAATAACAATATATTGTCTGGATCTTTTATTTTGGTTTGCTTTAAACAGCTTACTTTGATTTTAAAAAAAAGCTGAATTTAACTAATATCCTCATTATCAACAATACATTGCTGCACTTTAGTTTCACAACCTTTGTGCTTTCCTGTTCTACTCACTGACATCATTATCAAACTGTACACACTGCACCATCCTCCCTCAAGACCTTATTAATAACAAGCTCCATTAAAATTTATCAACCAACATTTTATTGCAACCTATATCATAAATCCTATTGATGGTGGCAATATATAACTGTTTGTAGTTTATAACATTATATCATTATTTTCCTTACAGGGCACAGTCGGTAGTATGACCTGCTATAAATCAGCAGTCTTTAATTAATCAGGCTGTAAAAACACTACCAGTTGCATTTAGAGAATTAAATATTGACTATTTATGCACGTTATTGACAATCCAGCCCCATTCAATGTCCAGGAAGTACATTTTACCTGCATAAAGATGAATGATGCTTAACTTACACAATTGTTGATTTAAAAAAAAGAAGTCATTTGTAGATGTGTCTGCATATTTAATGTACAAACGAACATGTTATCCTTCAAAGGTTACCACATAGGTATTTCGTTTGATGATTTGATGTGCCGTCCCATATAGTTGTTGATGTTATTTTTATAAATGTATGTTTATTATGATCTAGGCGCATAGAAAATTCTACTGCAGGCTTCATTTCAACAGCAACTTTGTTGGGCAGACCCTAAAACTTTTCAACCCTAAAATAAGGGAACTGTACATACAATGAATGCTGTTATTCCTTTGAGATTGGTTGATGAATTGGGGCACTGGTTTAGCTCAGTTGGTAGGGAGCATAAGTAATGCAGATGGTCCGACACTAACCCTTCACCAGTTTCTGCATGTTATCCCCCACCCTATTCTACCAATATTTGCTGTCTCTCTTCACATTTCTGATCCCATAAAGGACACAGGCCAAAAAAAATGATTCAATTAAGTATGTGGTTTAAATGCTAGGATACAGAACGTTCAAGCTCACAAAGAGTCTGCTTCACAAAATACAATACAGTATCTGTGCTGTGTTGCAATCAGCTCGCCTTCATAAACCATTGTCTAGCCACTTGTTCTGCCTTATTCCCTGTACAGTACATAAACCTATAATTGCTGCCACATAACTAAGTCTGCCTCTTACAACACAGAAAGAGAAGGAGAGGGAGATTGGGAAATGGACTTTCCCAATGTGCCTCATGCTTCAGAAGAATGGCACGTTTGTCATTTATGTATATATTTCAAAGGCCTGCTCCTGTAAAGCAATCCACTGGCATTCTTTCCCTGCTCGGCCCGTTCTGTGGGACCGCTGTGTTGTCTGCTGAGGCATGTGGAGCTGGAGCTGGGGAGTTAAATGGATTAATTACCTTTAAGGTCCTTTTGCGTCTTTTATTTCACAGACAGACTCACCGGGGGCTTTTGAAATGCACACACCGCCCCTATTCCTAATGACATAATCACATAATTAGGTGATTTTCAAATGGAATCGTCACATAAGTAGGGGGTTAATTTTCATCCTGGTCTATTCATGTGATTTGCTGGTGTTTTAACTCACTAGTTCCTACAATGTGAGGAGGTCACATGACAAAACCTCAAAGGAAAATGCAGAAACTTGGCTATAATAGAGGAACTGTACTAAAAAAATGTAGTAGTATAATGGGTAGGTTGTTCGATATAAAATGTGACGTGACAAACTTTTGAGGGTTGCGCCAATAACTGTATTTTTTCTTTGTTATACAAACAATGTATGTTCTATTGATTCAATGTTCAGCTATACAATTTCACAACAGTATCTCAGAGTCGAACACAATCAATGGTGAGAAAGGGAGGGAAAGCCTTGTTTCCAGAGCAACAGATCTCAAATAAAGATTTCCCCTTCTCCAGGAAACTGTGGTGACACGCCTGAAATGCTCTCCTCATTGACTCCAAACACAGGTCCAGTGCCCACAAACACTTAGGCCTGTGCAGAGCCATCTAATATGTGATGTGAAACAAGAAGGTGTCTTTTCATTCAGTCCACTGTGGGCTTTAGCAAGAACAATCATCAGCTCTCCACAGCAAGAAGGCGTGAGGAGCAATCCTTTTCTCCTCCCAGCTACAGGAGGAGCAGAATCAGATAATTAAATGTGAGAATCGGCGTAGAAAGAGAGAAGGGGGACGGACCTTTCTGCACGGCTAGCTTCCTGAGGCTACCTGCTCAGGCGTGCAGCTAGCCGACGAGCTAGCTGTGGTGGCATATAGTGAGGGCCCTGCAGCGTGGAAACGGTAACGGAGCAGACCGTGACAAAAAGGGATGGCACGGCCCCTCAATGCTCCACCTGGCAAACACAGACAGTTGTCAGGGACCGGCAAGTCAGGCATGTCCTCTTCAAGTGGCACCACGTCCATCAGAGCACGTCCTGAATGGGCCCTCTTGCTGTTTGCATTGCCTGAGCTCCAATGATATGCCTCACTCCCCTCTGAAACTCCATAGACTGGTTTCAGTGTTGCAGCGATGGGAGGAGAGGTGTTGAGCCAAGGCTTTTGTTGGAGGCAGATAATGGGAGAGAGGGGAAAGTGTTAAAAATGATTGTGTCTCTGTCGGGGCTCTGTGTCGAGATCTGTGGACTGAATCACATCATAATAAGGAAGTGAAGCGGAGCAGGTCGCCTTTTTATTCTCCCTCAACAAGACATGACATGGCGGCCATGTTGGGTCTCCTGGTCAAATATGTCGCCACTGCTGGATAAGGAAAGCTATTGTTAAGAAACAAAGAGGTGAGCTTAGAAAAACGAAGCCAGTGTATGTCAGGGTTGTAACAAAATGAAGCATAAGCCTATATAAAATAAACAGACGTATATTGCTGCCACCCCCAAAACATATTAGGATCAGCATAATTGGTTACCTGATGAACTCTTGTTTTTATGTATTTAATGTTGTTCACGGTGTACGTTGTTTCTGTTGTCTGAGTCTATGTGCCTGTGTGTCTATATGTTTTTTATATTGTTTTTTACCTGGCTGCAAACAATATTTCCCCTCGGGGACAATCAAGTTGAAAGTTAATAATGCTAAAAAGTAAAAAGTTTCTTATTAAAAGACTTTGTTATGTTGTATAATTTAGTGATAATTTTAACTTTACAACAAAAAATAGTCTGCCGTCACATAACAAAAGTTTCTTGTTATAACATTCAAAATAAACGTTTCTTTAAAAAATTAACTCTCAAAACCAAAAGTGAAAAAGCAACTATACATTATCAGTAATAAGAGGCAACATAAATGAAATAATCTTTGGTACAACACAAATGGATACTCTACACAATAGACGTATGCCTCACAGGCCCTGTTAAGATTCCTTTTAGATGTATTTATATAAAGAACAGTGTGTTACCTCAAAGATCACAGTCTAATATTGACTTGATTCAATCTGAATAGCATCCATGTCTATGCTTGAAAATGAATTCCACCTATTTTCATCTATAAACAGCTTATTTAAAGTTAAGTGATCTATCAGTATCCCCTTAGAATCGCTGTATACGTGAGTCAATTGATGGCGATGTAGAACCGTTGTGTTAGCCTTTGTGTTGAAGGTGTTATTTTCCCAAATGAATTGTATTTCAGTGGCAATAAATACCACCAAAGCCTTTCTACATCTGTGTGCTGCTTGTGTTTGTGTGCACTGTTGTGTGTTTGCTCCTGGGTCTCACATGAATACAAATACCTCTGTTTAGGGCCAGTGAGAGCGCAGCTTTCTTCACTCTATTGACTGGAAATCTAGTTGTCTCATCTCTCTAAGCAGATGTCTTTCCCCAAGCATCTGTTTGTATTAGTACTGTAATTGCTGGTGATAATAAGCCCATTGATTCAGTATCTAAGGAAATAGTCAATCAGGGCAGCTCATTCGTCTTACTTTTCCTGACAGTTTTCCCCTCTAGCTAAACAGACAGTGCCAGGGCCGGTGCTTTGTTGACTGGATTGGAAAAGCAGACTGTGGTGGGTTGGGAATGGCCGGCCTGTCGACTCTGAGTGAGTGATGGGATTCGGTGCAAACACACCAGTGACCCAGTGGCCCTTACAGGAGGCCTTGGGTGATAGATGTGTTGATTTGTTTACAGACACCCAAGCCCATTCTCTGCTCCCTCTCTCTGTTCTCTCTCTCTTTAAGAATCCATACTATATTTTCTATTTTCCTATACCCTTCGATCTCAATCTGTGCTTAAGACAGTAAACAGTTTAGGCTGTTACCTGAACTTTGCCATCAACTCATGAAGGCATAAGAAGGCTTTAATTCTTTGTTTAACAGCTCATGTTGATACCAATAGGTATAATAAGACGCCTTGTGCTACTTTTGGATGATTCACAGACTTATTCATCTTTGAAATACCACAACATGACCAAATGTACTCAGTAAAAGTTACTTGTAATATGTGGAAAAATATTCCTACATCAGTGAAAAAAGTAGATTTTGTTTCCTACTGATGTAATCATCCAGTGTACCTTGGCCACACAATGTCTGACTTCCTCCAAAAAAACATTTGTTGAATAGATAGCGTGTTCTCTCTTTGAAAGAACAAGCTACTGCATGTTTGTTTCTTAAGTGAGTGCAGGTGAAAGATGCAGAGATTGTGGTTGCTCCATTGGATTGTATATTTAAATGTTATCGGTGTGGTTCTGGAGTTACTTGTTGAGAAGTACCTTTATGTGGAAAGAAGACCTGTCTGTTTTATTTTGCTGTCTTTTTAAAGCCCTTTGTAACCTGGATTTTAAAGTGTGCTCTTTCAGAAGGGGTCAGGTGTAGAAATCTAAGTCGTCCTTTTAAATTCAGATTCTACTTCTGCTAATACATCTGCTAACATTGATCTTTGCACTTTGAAAAATTGGAGATACTGCATGCACTTTTTAAGGTTTACATTTGGGTGCAGTCTACAGATGCAGACATTTAGGTGTCCCATTTCATAGCATCCTGGAGTTTTATTGGTGTGGTTTTAGAATTTACTTGTTGAAAAGTCACTTTATGTGGAATAAAGAGCTATCTGTTTTATTTTGCTTGGAGACAGTATGTGGTTTATTGCTGATGCAGTGTAAGGTTCAAACCTGTTGGGTTGAATTAAACATTTGTATGTTTTTTTTCTTTTAACATCTATCATGCTATGAACTGCTGGTGTATTTTGCTGTCTTTTAAAGAGCTTTGTAATCTGGATTTCTATACGGGCTCTTTAAAAAGGGGGTTCAGGTGTAGACATCTCAGTTCAGATGCAGATTCTGCTTTTAGTGGAATGCAGACACTATATGCTCTGTTTTGGTAGTGACACTGTTAAACACATTTTTCTGTTAATACGTTTAAAAATCTCTTAACATTCGCCTTTGCAGTGAGAACACATTATTTAGACCACAGGCAAAGTAGTCCCATTAGTTTCTGTCCATAAAGCAGTAACAATCTGAAAGGTGAGTGAAATCTAAATACCTTCACAGAGTGGAATGAGAGTAAAAGTGAACCGTGTCCCGCTTAGTTAATGATTGTCCCATTCAGTGTCCAATGTGTCCAGCTCTACGACTTCAGAAGCCATAATGTTGTCACAAATAAATCACAGAGCGCTGGCCTAAACAAAATGTGTTCATTGGTCAGGGGCAAAGGTCAGAGCCACCCATTACTCTGTACTGCCAAAGGGTCATTATTGCCATGTCAATGATGTTACAAATGAGACTTTGTGATGAATCTTTTCCCAGCACTTCAAACATGTTGAGTTGAACTGAAGCTTACAAAAAGGTCCAGCCTAAAGATGTAGAAATCTTGGAGGTCACATTTCAATGCGTATTGAACTCTTAGGGTCCTGAGTTTTTTTTTTGTGGCGTGGATAAAAGTGTCCAAAGAAGTAGTTAACACTAGACAAAATATTTCCCAGACTTTGGTTTATTAACACCCATGTTAGAAAATGTCACCCTTTTTTAAAATAAAAATCTTGATTTTGAATGATACCTTAAATCTAAAGTCAACAAACTAAGGGAAAAACAGAAACAATGACCTTAACTGATGACAAATTCTCCAACAGACATTGACACACTTCCACACACACACTAGCACACAACCACAGCGGAGGAAAAGGGATAGAGTGGAATTCTTTACGGCTTGTCACAGTGTCAGAAGCAAGTTCACGGTGAGCGTGTCTTATTATGCAGGGCAACCGAAAAACTGCGGTGAATTAGCAAAACATATGGCGACTTAATGATATCAATGAAGTGGCCATGAGGGCTGCCTAGGAGCAACAAATCTGTTAGATGCGGAATGGTGTTAGCTCACCGTGCCCCACTGTTTCCCTCTGACTGATAGAACAAGCCAACGCTACGTCCATTAAGATCAATACGCCAGCCATTAAGATAGTAAAAAGCACATTTACCAGGGTTGTCAGGCTCATTATTGCAAGCAGATGGCAGCCCTTGCACTTACAATTCTAGACAAGGGAAGCTGTGACAAGACTTCAAATTAGAATCTATAATGCTAATCTATGGCCTGCTGGTGCAGTGGAGATAAAAATGCATTATACAGCACTGAGTAGTGGACTGGACTCTTCTGAATGCAGCTGCAGTACAGCTGTTAGGTTGTGTAATAGATTTTTTTAAAGCATTTTTTAAAAGCATTTACAGGAACTAAATATGATCTAAAGAGTTGGTGTATTGGATCTTCAAAACAGATATTTGCAGTTGAACATAGGGTTTATACTTTTCTCAGAAACGCTGATCACAAGCCAGGCCTTAATGTAGAAGTCATGTGATAGAGATACATTGCCATGTTGCGATCTTCTTAATAATGGCTTTAGGGAATAACGTTTTTTTTTTTCTCTTAATAAGGATATGAGCTCACGCCAACATTGCATTTTGGATGCAACATAACAACAACAATTCTTATGTATTTCATCTATAAAGTATGATAAGTAGTGGTTAAAGCCTTTGAAACTTTGTTTTCAGACTGACATTTGACACCATTACTGGACAATTAATTGAAAGACTGATTCACGCAGGGATCAGTCATAGCAACAACAACAAAAAAAACGGTGTCAAATTTAAGCCATGTTTAGGGAAGCAGTTTTAAAGAAGATCTCAGACCTTATTTGCTGCAAATACAATCTGAAAACGTTCCTGAGGAAAGACATGGCAAATAAAACAGTGAAAACAAATGACCACTTTGTATACAAGTCAAAAACCCTCACACACACATTTTGGAGACAAGGAGCAACAATAATAAATGATGAAGGCCTGACAGGAGGGGCAGAGGGAGGAGTCAGCTGGTCAGGGTAAACACTTTGCTAATCATGAGAACAACTGGAACGATCCATAAAGACATTAACACTTCATTCACTGTGGACATTACCACACATTTAGAGAATCCTCACTAGGGCAATAACACTGTGACAAATTCAACAACAAGAGATCAATGTTAAGGAGCACCGCAGGAGCCTGGGAAAGAGTTTGTGACAGAGGAGCCACACTGGTTGCCATAAGTAGCTTTAGCAAAAAAAAAAAGAAGCTACAAAAAAAGCAACAAAAGAAAGAGTTATCACATCACATTTTGATGGAAAACTGCAGAGAAAAAGCACTAGATCCAGGAACCTGAAGTTCAAAGAAAGTCTGCTCTTGTATCATATCCTTATTTTCCCTTTCAGGAAGAAGTCATGCTCTGCTCTTGTTCATGCTGCTCTCTCTCTCTCCCCCCGGACTTCTCCAAATAAATGGCTAAAAAGAGATCTACTTAAAGCTGTCAGAGAGTGTCGGAGCCAACAGCCGGGCCATTCCGCACGACCTACTCCCTGACCCCCTCTTTTCAGGGGTCACTTGTAGGCTGCCTCTGGTGGGAGTGCGGGGTAGTCATGCACTGAATGACAATGTATAAACATATGAATCGCTCCCTCTCGGTTGCTGCCTTTCAAAGGCTGCTGGAGAGCGGCTTTGCAGGTTCGCAAGTTTTATCTTAATTTGCTGGGAATAAGGAGGGAAAAAAAGGTTTGGTCAAATACAAACAGCAAAATTAGGAACTTTGAAACCAATACCTTTAAGAAAATTATTGATTTAATTCTATCCTGCAGAATCCCATTTTACTTTTGTGATGAAATTAACAACAGAATGGGTTTTCTTTTACTTCTCTGAAGTTGAAGTGTCCTCTAGACCTTGTAGCAATAGTAGAAACACAAAAGCGCAACAACCCTGCGAGACTAATGATTTGAAGTGACCCGCGGTGATCTGACAAGATGTTTTAAATGCATGTTTTCTATATCAATACCATACTGATTTTACCCATCATTAAGCCGGACACATAAAATCCATAATTGGCTGGAATATTAGCCCGTAATTACTGACCTCCCCTCATAGGACATTTTGAAAATTCACCCAGTTAATATGGCGCAGATGATAAATTATTCCATTGCTTTGTGTTAATCACTACAGTGGAGTCATAAGGGCTCGGCCCCAAAGCTCAGTTTTAACATTAATGCCCTACCTCTCATCAATATTAATAGGTGCCTTTAGTAAGGGGATGGTGTGTGTATGTGGCTGGTGAGAAGGAGAGAAGTGAGAAAGACATGTTATTTTCACTCAGATGCTGAAGGTACATGGCAGGAAAGTAAACCAGTTGCGCTTCTTATTCTCAGAAAACAGCCGAAGAAGTTCCTAAGTTACAATACTTGTTTTAATTAAATGTATTTTGTTGTTTAATGCAGTTACTCTGTGTAATGATAGACATAAATCTTTAAATAATGTTTTTTTCTTCAAACCTTTGCCTTTTCATTTGTGTGAGTATTATCAGTGTACACTATGTTTTCTAAGCAGGGGACTTTTTTACTAGCTGTGACAGATGCGAGAGTGAGTCAGCAGTGCATCATTGTGTAAAGCTAGCATGAACTTGTACCTGAGCGAAACAACAGGGAGAAAAGGGAGTGACAGTAAGAACTGGGGGCAAAAAGACAGAGAAAGCTACGTTAGCAGAGGACAATAAATGCTAGCATCATAAGGGAGAAGAAAAAGAGATGGGATGAGAGAAGAAGGAGGGAAGGAAGAAGAAGGGAAGAGAAGATGCCGGTTGGCCACTAGTGAGGGGGCCTGAGTTTGACAGATGCTTTCAGTGATGACCATCTGCCCTGAACAGCAGAGGTGCTGAACTGCAGGTTTTAAAGCTGCTCCTTCGAACAGCTCCAAATGAAGCGGAGGAGAGGACCTCTGGACAAAAGGTTGTGCTGAGAGAGGAGCGAGGGCCACGCCACCGCTGTACAACTTTAATTTATGATGGATGAGAGCGGAGGAAAGGTCAGGTGGTGATAAATATGAGAGCGTTTGTCCCGGGAGGTCATCAATTATGCCGCGGCTTCTAACTTTCGATCTTGCGGGCGAAATGGATCTCTTCTTTGTAAGAAAACTATCTCTCAGAAAATTGGAGTGTATTAATCAAATTGGCGACAAAGGAGGGATGGAGAGTGAGAGGGAACATATAAACTTAAATCTGAGCTGTGATCCATATCCAAGTGGGGGGCTAACTGTGTGCCAATGTATAACTGTGTCCTCAAACAGCATTAAAAGACACAGCTTTAGCATGAAAGATAAACATTTATTGAGGGTTAAGATTTTTATTTTCATTCAAAGGTAATATTTCAAAAGATTAAATCCTATAGTCTTGACTGGAAAATACTAATTTAATTCTGTTCCATTTCCTGATTTATTATAAAATACAAAATCCACCCATAAAAACACATTGCATGGATAGAGTTAGCATGTATAAACATCACTCCAGCTCTTTAAAGCCTTCATTTCTTTGAAACCTCTCCAAGAAACTAGGTTGAATTCCATCCAGAGGTAATGAAATACAGAGGTCTCTTCTTGAAAGGGCCAAAAGGAACGACAATAAGATCACAGTGGCTGACCTTTGACCAAGGCCACAGTCCTTTTATCATCACCGTCCTTCCCCTTTTCTTCCCCTTGGCAAAAAACTGCCACTCGCAGAAAAGTTATTAGCCTCCTGCTATTGTTTCACAAACTCAGCCTGGTAATGTAGAAAGGATTGCGATGATTATGGGATAAACTGAAGAAAGAGAGACAAAGGGGAGAAAAAGAAGATATGGGTTGATGGGACAGGAAGTAAAAGTCCCAGTTCCTTTCTTCCCTTGTGGTGTATATCAAACCAGAGCTGAAGGGGTAATGGTCTTTTTATTCAGCTGACAAGAAGCCAGGATGTCGAGCCCCCCATCCAATCGATGGCTCTCCATTGTCTCCCTGCTAGCACACATAGACAAAAAAAACAACCTTTACTTGAATTATCTGTTACAGCCCCAAACAGCTGTTTTTTTTAAACACAGTTGAAAAGATAAAGAAATATATTAGCAGGGCCTCTGTAGAAGTGGTGACCCCAATGAAAATGTAATACCCCTCTGCCACCTCTAATTTCAGCCCCCAGCAGCTTTATAGCACGATGGGTTTTTAATTGCGGACCCCCTTGTGTTTTGTGCCACAAATGAGTCATTCATTCTATTACGATGACCCAGCATGCGCTAAAGTAGCTTTAAATAAAGATATGCTAACGTTACGAATTTCAATGTTATAGTGAGTTTTTTTTATCTAAATCTTTTATGCCTAATGTAGCTCTATCATTTTGTCACTAATTACTTTTTGAGGCCACTTAAAATTATCTAAAAAAGGAAGATATTTTTGAACAGGACAATTTATTTCAGTGACCATGTCAAAAAAGTCAGGCCTGCAATCTATGTTTTAGTATATCATGTCAAATTTCTCTTTTATCGTACATTTTTGGTTGACTTTTTTCCAAATAATATTGAGTGATGGATCTTAAGTAACAACTCTATATTTCCACTGTCACCTTTAATTGTCTCTATCTCACCTCCGCACCTTCCCATAAGTCTTTGTTTGCAGGGGGGACATCTTGATTGTTCAATGCCCCGCAAGAAAACTAACAAAAAAACAGCCGTTAAACCCTGGGTCAACAGTCATATTTCGTACCTGACTTACAATCACAATAAACCGCCTCTGTGGAAAAAAAACAACAACAACTGAGAGACAAGTGGCACAGAGAAACACCAAATAAAGGATTCACAATCAAAAAATCCTTCGGTTGGTCATGCACTTGAGGAAGGGTAAGGAGTATCGGGCCGGTTATTATTGTCACAAAACCCTCCCATCCCCCTCCTCCAATCAGCAAAAGAAAAGAGTAGAGGTGCAAGCGAGGGGCTCCATTCTTGCCTCTCTTGTCCCAAGGTATGGTGTAGGGGTCTCCTAAATGTGCCGTGTCGTATTGATCCATATGATCCTTCAAAAAACAAACAAAAAAAACAGCCAGACTTGCACTTACACATCACCCCAGCTGAGTAAGGGCTATTGCTGCGCTACGAAGCTAATCAATTGTCCCTGTATGGAACGGCTTCTCTTCTGCATGACCATGTCAGTTTTCTTTCCCTGCCTTATTTTCCTCTGCAAAGTCTTTGCAAAATGGTCTTTAAGGATACTCAGGGACTGTTGGTGAACATTTTTTTAAATCTCTGGTTTTACATTAGATAAAACGCCAAGCATGCATGTGTGCAGAAAAATCATGTTTATCATGAAACAGGCAGGGAGGATTTCTCTTGTTGAGCCTTTAAGTTTGCAGTACAAATATTCTACATCACATCATACTGCAGTGTATTTGGTTAAATTGTCTCACTTTTTACAAAGCTTGTTTTATAAGCATGGATTAAAAATAAACATACAAAAACAGTTATAGCAATGAGTCACCATATGTTCTTTAACTGATTTCAGCTCAAAAGATAAAAAAGGAGAAGAAGAAGAAATATTATATACAATTAAAACGCTTAGAGCAACCACGCTGCTGTGAGGACTTCCATGTTTCTAGGATAATATGTATGACTGAGATGGATTTGTGAACGATTAGCACGTAATTTGCTGCCAGCTGCGCCTCATGAAATCAATTTGGTTGACATTTTGAACTTTAACCAAAGCCATGTATGCCCAAATTAGTGATCCAATATCCTCCCCATTTTTTTTTTCTGCAAGCTATTTCAACTGCTTCTACAGAAATCTGGATTTGGTTTTTACAAAAAAACACCACGCCTTAGCTCCCACAGCTTGCAAAATGACATGGATTTACTGCAGCTGACTAAAACAATTTCTCGTCTGCAGAAATGACAATCAAAACAACTTCTGTTCTGCAACGTGTTATTTTGGATCGACAAACAGATGCAGAAAATCCCGACAGAAAACCCAACAGAGCCTGAAGGAGGATTTGGTTGACCTCAAAACTTTTAACTCTGTTTGTAATGTTTTGGCCCAACATGCACAAGATACTGCTGAGGGTCTGGTCACTGTGTTATCTAACAAGTTTATTTCAAGTGAGGAAACACGTTGATAGAAAAAAAATAGACAGGAAGACCAGTTTTCAAAACTACATGTCTGCTGTGGAATTGTAAGCACCAGGGTTCACGATGTCATCCTCATGCCTGGGCTTTGCAATGCAGGCAAAAAGGAAAAGGGGGAAAAAAGGAACCAGCAGCACTCGGTTTTCTGAAAGCTAATATGTGACCCACTGATGAAAAGTTCCTCCTTCGGAATTAAGTTGAATGTCCAGCGTTATCTCGCTGTTGGAATTTCTCTTATCGCCACAAGGGAAGTGAGTGACAGATTGATGCAAGTTCTTACCTGAGCCTCCCTACGTACCCTCTATATGTATCCTGCAACGGACAGATACTGTTAGTGCGCCTCGCTATTTTATACTTAGACCTCTCAAAAGCTGTTGAGAGATGGGGGTAAGAGAGATGGTCCCGGGCATCCGTGTGCTTGGGTGGGAGGGGGATTTGGTTTCAGTAGATGGCTTGGCTTTGTCTGCACACCAAAATAATAAAAATACACAACACAGCCATGCTTAAGCAATGTCAAGTAATATATTAAACATCTTAGTAATGTTATAACTGTTTATTTTAATATGCTTATTTGACTGTTAGCATGATACCTCTGCAAATAATCCTAATGTTACTTTGACTTTAAGGATGGTGGTATCACGTCACATAGTTGAAGGCAATCAAAAACAGCAACAGAGACAAGAAGACAAGCCGACACACTTTGTCAGTGCCACAAACTTTTAATTGTCGCAGTTATTTGACATTTCAGTCTTCATCAGGTGAGTTTTATTTTAAACAGGGGCCGTTTTCTTACCAAGCTCTATCGTGGCAGGTGTGAGTAAATATGGGGGCCACTAAAGGTGAAAAACATTCATTTGAAACACAAATCAAATACAAACATAATGCAACAGAAATACCATTAGAACATTATTTTACAATTGTTTTACAAAAGCGTTGTTTTGATATGAATATTTAAATATGACTTCAAAATGACAAAGTTTCTAAATCCTAAGAAAAGCAATGTTCGGTAGGGGGTTAAGGAAAGGAACTAAATATTTATAAAGACTGATCCTGTTCTTACATCAACTGTTGAGAAGCATGAAACAGATCAATGCCTTTTGTATTTTCAAGTAACATCATTTCTTTGTGTGATATATGGATTTACGGATGTGTCTCCAGGGTTTCACAATTTTTTTACACAAACATGTTAAAGGGTCAAACTTACCAACTCAAGTATTTTTAATTATATAAAACAAGTTTAAATACAAAGACGTTAGAGTCTGGGGTGTACAGGTTTTTAAAAAATCTCTTAGTGGAGTCAGAGGGTGTTTCATCTCGTCTTCGTGGGGGTCATAATGTTATATTTGCCTGCCATTGTCAGTCACTTGGTTAAAAACATAAACATGACAAATATTGTCAAACATAAACAAATGTTCTACCCTACTGTTACTGGAGGTAGAAGTGTAAGTAAGCCCTGGCTGACCTTGGAAGTTATGAATTCGATGTGATGCTAACAGAGAAGGTTTCATAATTCATCTATTTTTTCACTTCTGACTCTGCATGGCTTAACCACACTCTGGAGCACACACTCCGCTGGCCATATTATAAACACATGTGCTTTTAGGCTTGCACAACCAGCAATGTAGAATCAGGGCAGGTCCAAACATTTCTTTAAGTTTAAAAGAAAATATCAGAGTTTTTTTTTTCCAATTCATAACTGACATTTATAAAATTGTAACCATGTCCAGCTCAGAAGAGGGTTTTTATAAGCAAACCCTTCTTAAAGTGATAGTTTCTTTAGGTTGACATATTCTATCCTTAGATAACCTTAATGGCAGGAAGAGACACAGACAGCCACGTGGTGAACACATTCACGCACACATAGTCCCTATCAGCAAACAAAGCTCTGTGAATGCTTAGGGACTAGCATGACTGTGAGATGACTTTTTCAAGCACATTACTGCATCATGTGCTATGAGTGTTCTTGAGGATGTCTGTTATTACTTTTAAACTCTGTGTTACTTTTATTTTATTTTTATTTAGATTTGATCTTTTAGGTCGGACAACTTTCGATACGACAAATGGCAGCTTTATTGGCAAGGTAGTCACTGAACGACCTCTTTGCATCAATAGTGAACACAAATATAGAGAATAGTTTTTCCATTACCACTGACTGAACTGTGGAATTTAATTCATGACTCTGTTAAAAGGAAGACTGAAGCCTGCTAGGCTAATAATATAAACAGTATGGATTAACAGCACACCTTTTTTAACTCTCTCAATGAACTGAATGAACTAAAAATGCTGCAATTTGCTTTATTTTCTTTTGTTTCTCTTGGGCAGATTACGACAATGATCTCAAACCACTTTACCACAGTGTGTAATTGCTTCTACTGAGAATCGGCCTGACCTGTCTTGTTGTTTTATTTGTGCTCTTTTGTTTGTTTTGATCTGTATCTCGACATCATTGTAAATGAGGGAAACCTCAATGATTTTCGAGGCTTAAATAAAGGTTTGAAATGAAATGAAATGACAATTCTAAAGCTAACATACAGTTAAAGATTGACTGGCTAAAATCACTGCTTTCAATTGATTGCTTTCATCCCCAGGTAAGGGGAACTTACCCCCCTTAAGATGCACTATGATTGGCTGTGGGTAACGCCTGGTTAGTCAGCGTGCCAGAACAGCTTCAGACAGCTTTATTCACCGGTGTGAGCGCTGACTGCGTGCATGCCCCGGAAACAGGACCACCAATTACTGTGTGAGAGGTTATGATCCCACATCAGTACCTCTGTTTAAAGATGCTTCAGGAGTTGGGATCGTAGCAGTTAAGGTCCTCACATCCACAAGTAACTTTATAACCTTTGTTGAGCTGTGAGTGGAGTTAAACTTCTGACTCGAACACTGTGTGATCCAACTTTTTTACTGGTGAAATAACTGCAAAGCTTGTTCTGTGTGAGCTGGGTGTAAAGGGGGTTTCTTTTGTAATTACAGACTTTTAGAGTGCGCAGACATTTGTGATATTTGAGAAAACCGCATTAACAGTGATCAAAACTTGACATCCTGACAGTATATCTCGAGCTAAAGTGTTGGAGCGCTCACGGTGACTTCTGACCTTACACTAGTCTGAGGAGATCAGAACAGCGGAATACATCTAAAGCCGGGGTGCTGAAGCTGAATCCCTTTTTTGCAGAGCTATCGGAAGGATCTGCCTCCTTCTGCATACCAAGACGGGGCTTATACTGTGCCAATAATCTGCACCTGGACAGTGTTGTTCTACTCGTGGGCTTATCTGAGAAGTCATACATTTTATCATTTGCCAGGTGCAGCCAGGACAAGGTTTAAGGCAGACAAGGTCTCTGTTATCAAGAATATATATCTCAGCGTCTGATGCCAGGGATTCAGAGGGGAAATGACGGCGTTGGGACCTGGTGGGCTGGATAATGTGGAGTCTGGTATTTTGGTTTAGAATAGAACCAGAGTGAGCACACATGATGTGATATCGCTGAAGTTTTTACATAAATAGGTTTAGTAGTTAGTTTCAGGTTTTTAGGAGGAGTTGAAGCAGCAGTTTGATATTGAAAGTGTTCAATCGAACATACTCATAAGAAGAAATGTGTTGTTTACTCTTACTTTTAAAGTAAATAGTGCAAAGACATGGAAATATAAAAACCATGATTGCAGAAATGACATTTAAAAAAAGAGAATTTTAATTGATTTTAAGAGATGTATTAATAAAACTCTGCATTATGGACCTTTTGACACTGGCTAGAGCATGTATACCATAGTGACAGATCATTTATGGCAATACATGTTTCATTGAAGTCAGAAATGCTGTGCCAAAAACTAAATCTTAAAGAGAATTTCTGTCACATTGTAATGAAAATCTTTGTAGATAAATATTTTTTTAAGACAGTGACAAACATGCAAGAGCATCAGAAAAAAAACAAAAGTTCTGCATTCTTAATCTTTGTGTCTCAGATAACTGTGTGTAACTAATTTAAAGTAACATTAGATCTCTAAATACTTCTTTACAATTTAGCCTCTGCTTGACACATCATTCGTCTTGATCATATTCAGAGAACACAGTACCTGTAACCTATATACCAGTGAATCTAGCAGCGTTCTCATGGGCAAAAAAGGAGGAGGCGAGAAGGCAGAGGAGCAGAAGGAGATCCATCAGGTGATGTATTACCCTGTAGGCATTGTAATTTGTTATATAAGCTTCATGTAAGCTCAGGAGCAAGATTAAAGACCTCCAGCTCAATGTATCAGTCACCCGTCAACTGCTGGGTCAATTTCCCTTTAACCCTTGTTTTGTGGTTCATAACCCTCTTACAAATATGACACTGTCAATCAAAATGTAGTGGCCAGGCATTCGCTGGTTGGCTCTCTGGTTTCCTCCTATTTTTTATATTTGAAATAAAATTGTCCACAATTTAAGGAGAAAAACATGCTTAATTCTCTGCTATTCAATTTAATTTTTTTAAGATGATGTGAAAGCTCAATGTTCTCTAAAGTGAAATTAGATTTGATTCTAAATCCCTTGAATTAAACTTGTTTTTTTTACCCACACTGTGTGTTCTGTATGTTGGTGGTATCCCTCCCAGTCTGTTTTTTTTTCCTTTGGATTTGAGAAACCGTCGTCTTGAGAGGCTCACTCGTCATTAGCAGCCAGCAGACTTTGGAGGCATTACACTGCGATATAAATGACTAAATGAATCAGCACATCTATTAAATGGTGTGTTCCCCCTCCATGGTGCCTTGATACGATAAGCCCATATTTTGTTTTGAATCCTAATGACTGGCGTAGGTGTGCATTCATCAAGGATTATTGGAGACTTAATTTAATTGAGCCGGAGCGATCGCCTGTAAATCACATTACACTGTCATTTCTCTTTAGAGAATGCAGACAAAAGCCCCCGCTGGCTGTGACTTGACAAGACACCAAGGTGGGTGTTCCAGCAGGCGGCTATATCCCACCAACGGAGCGATGGAGTAATGAGGATTAGGGTATTTATAATTCAAAATAACGCCTTTGAATATCAATAAATGGAAATGACTGTGCACACAATGAGAGCCATTTTAATGTTTGATTGTCGTCGTTGGATATCTATTCGAGCTGCTGTTGTAGCTCTTTGTCTAAATCCAGTTAGCACGGTGATAAACTGGGGTCTGATGGTGTTTACTCTAGACTTGCAGCAGCAGCGGCGGCGGCACGGCTGGAGGAATGCTCTTATCGCTGTTATTGCCGCCGCTGCTTCACACAGTTGGTTAACAAACCGGTGGGGAAAATAAGAGCTGACAGTGCCGAGCTCCCTCAGGTGCCTGCAGCCTCATTCTCTCTGCTAATGTCCATCAATATGGCTCGTTATTCAAATGAGATGAATGGAATATTGTCAGACAGCGAGAGACGAGTGGCAGTGTTATTTTGACCTATTGTAAATGTCGCAACCTTGCCCTGGTGCCTTCGCTTAGAGCGGCGGCTGAAGGAGGGCTTCTTGGTGTAAATAATGGGCCCTTGGGTGTCAGGTTTTTACAAGATGCCTGTCTATAAATCAGCTAGTGTTTGCTATGACATCAATTTTAACATGGGAAAATGACACCTTGTTAATTTACAAGGAGCTTGTGAAATAGGAAAGCAATCAAAGAGTAATGTAGATCTCTTGCAACACATGTAGTGAACATTGTCGACCCACAAGGAGGCATGAAAATGATTTATCAGCCATTATTCAGATGCTAAATATGACTTCACACTATACTTAAGAATAAGGCATAATGCAATCGTAAAGAAAAAAAAGTTAAACTCACCAAACAACAGTGCTTTATGAAGTGAGGTCAGTGTTGTGAAGTGCAAAAAGAGACACTAAAAGAAACAGTGCCAGTGTATCACACAGGCCCTCTGTGTTGAGAGGAGGAGGCCAAGTGCATTGTGTCCCATAACCTCCTGTTATTGCCACACAACACAAGCGGCGGTGGCGGCCCCAGCCACTATGATGGAGCACCGCTCTCCCCCTGAGAAAGAATGTTTGCTTACTATTTCATCATCCCCCGGGGCCACAGGAAAATAAGCCCATCAGTTGTCATTGTGACAGGATAAAAATGGAGCCGTCATATTTCAGTAACACAATGCAGGCGGAGGAAAAAGAGAGTAAGAGAGAGAGAAAGAGAGTAAGAGAGAGAGAAAGAGAGAGAGAGAGAGAGAGAGGGGGACAGTGAGACCCATCCAGAAGCATCTCCCTATCAGACAAATGAATTATGGACCAGCTTCTTTCTCACGCAAAGACTATAAGTTAATATTATCTCCTCCGGATAATTATAGCAAAGTTCAATTACTGACCCAGCATTACCGTGTGGCCCTGCACCGCAGGTTCTGACACACACCTCTTATACACATTTATCTTTTCACTCCAACACAGTAAATCTGCATGATGGCAGTGATTTATCTACTGGTGCCCGGTCCCCAGCTCCACCACCATTCTTCTCATGCAACGATTGGCCCCCGGTCCCTTGAGTCCCCTTGAGCTTAATGTAAGCTTTTCTTTTTACACTGTGTTTTCGGACCAATTTGTGTTCCCCCCTCTTTTTGTCTTCGATGAATGGGGCAGAGGTCTGGGATTTTGAATTTACTCCACAAAATATATGACCTGGTGATTCCTGTAAGTAGGGGCACATGAACTCCACTGCAAATCCTCTGGGTGAACCATAACAACTGCATTGTGTGGGACTATCCTTAGCTCTTAACAATACCAAGCACGCATGTTGTATGTTCTGTGTGAAAAACCTTGACATTGACTGCAATTGAAAGCAACACATTGTCTTGTCAGCGTGGAGGGCATCTTGTTGGGTCTGTTAGCGTTGGGCTGTATCGGTGTGCTTCCGCACAAAGCTGATGGTTAAAGGGCTCAAAGCGAGCGAGGCATGGCTTCAAGCTACCCAAGAGACTTGTCCTCAAGTTCACAGGGATAAATGCTGGGACATGGTGAGCTTCTGCCTCCAAGGAGATGGTGTTTAAAATGCAAGATTTCACAAGGAACATGTTTTTAAGAAGACAGTTGGTTATATGACCGATAAACCATTTGTGTTCTCTTTCATTTTTTTATGAGCGTGCCATGCAAAGACAATATGCCCAACGAACAGGCTTTTAAGACACCATCATTAAGGAGAAGAGACATGAAACCAAAGTAGACACACACATTATACAATAAATGTAATCTCTTCCTTACAGTAATTATCATTTTACATTGGATTTTTTAAATGAAATAAAAAAATGTCACCTTTCTTTCATTTTTATTTTTCTGTACCTAATAATGGCGCATGAAATTGAACATGGCGTGTTACACTTTTTTTCCTACTGCGTTTATGCATCCAAAGGTTCAAGTTACACCCCATATGTACATTTCTATACAGCCCTGAACCTTGCTACAAAAGAATAATGCAAGCTCATTTGTTTTTTTTGGATGTGGTATTTCCCATTTTTAAATTGTTAAAAAAGTATTTTAAAAAACCCCCCAATGGAGACAAACCTTTAATTCAGTGCATTCAAACCATTTTAATGAGTTATTATTTGCAAGTTGCCCTGTGCAAAATCCAACTTATTTCTTCAATAAATTCATGCCTGAGTTGTAGTCTTTGTTGTCAAAACGATCAATAAATAGATGACAAGATACGTCAGGGTTGTAGATAAAAGATCAGCACCAGAAACATATATCTGTTGAATAAAGTCATGACTTGCTTCAAACTCCTGACGATATCTTGTGTGTCCCCAGCATTCCTCTGCCACTGTACTTTTGGTGGAATTACATCTTAAAGATTAAACAGGAATATCACATTAGGAAGCATATATTACAGAACAATGTGTAAGTCAGCCATTTTTATATCACACAGACTCTTACTCCCAGTGTGACATTTGATCTACAGCATATTATAGCCCGTACTCAGTCACAGGCTATTTGCATAAGAATTGACTGTCTGCCTACTAAGCAATGGCCCGCTTAAAGACTCAGCTGAAAATGTGTGCGTGTCACGAATATGAACATCTAAATCAAGTCACAGCCTCACCCTCATATTCCTCGACAATTATTTGGCAACATGGTGATAGTCACATTCAAACAAATCAAATTTCATTTTTTATGAGACACATGTTAAAGAGGTGTACACTTTCAGTAATTATTCTGTAAACTCAGCCCCATATTTTCATGCAAATGTATTAGATAGTGACACGTCAAATATGAAATCCAATTTGTTGGTTATGAAACACATGTAGGGAAGAAATGTGTACACTAATTATTTCTGGGGCATCCTGCCCCCCCTCCCTCCTCCCCCCTCCACCCATTTCATACACAAACTGAACTGGATATTACATTTGCTTAAAACTCAATCACGCAAAAATGAAGACTCGATTTGAAATTTTTTAATAAAGATAAGTTGCCTCTATCATTGAATCAGGGAATGCTAATCGGCGCTTTCATTCGGGTGGCGGCAGATAATGTCACCCTAGCTTGAGGCTCTTATTTTGCAATAAAGCATTTACATTCTAATGATTTTATTATAGCTTATACAGGCTGTCAGCGACAGACCAACTGAGCCGCAGCCCCCTTCCTCCCAGCCGCTCCCATTCAAATCCACTGGCAAATTGTATCAGCTATCAGCTCATAGTGCTTTTATCAAGCTGGCCCAGGGGCAAGCCGGGGCCCACCACAATGAGATGTCTATTGCTTGAAGAGTCTGTATTTAATCATTTCTGCTCGCCGGTATTGTTCTGCTTACAGTGCATAAATAAGTGCTTCAAATAACCCCGGAGTGCCACTGACAATGAAACAAAGTATCTGTCTTATTTATCTTCCTTGCATTCTTCACTGTGCCCCTTATATGTTTATATATATATATTTTTCCCCTTTTTCCTCCACTTTCTTTTTTTGCCTCAGGCGATGTTTCCTTATTCACTCACCTATCATCTTGGAACAGTCTGAAATTACTCACTGATGAGTAGAAAGCTTTTGAGATATAGATAAACAGAAAGCAGTTTTTAAATGGCAAAAAGGCTCCACTCTCCTGACGACTCTATTAGACAATTGTGAAGTAGAGCAAAAAGAAAGAATTGGACTTAAACCAGCTCCTCTGGCGAAAATCGTTCAATCTTTCTGTTATTGTGAGGCAAAAAAAAAAAAAGGCCGTATATTACCCCAACACCCTTGTACACCAAGGTCGTCTCTGCTGAATGGCAAATTGAGAGACTTGGTTGTAACGTCCAAAAGGATTCATGTGCATATGGCACGGATAGTTAAGATACTTCTCAGGCCACAAGGTTTTAAAACTGTTATAGTCAGTATAGAAATACTGTTTTCGTCATAATTGGTAGGAAATAGGGTCAAGTTGCCAGCTATGTTGAAGAGTAATCATCTGCCTCTGGATCATTCCCCAGTTTTTTACAATGACTATTCTCTGAAATGTAAAAAACTCCACACGTAAGCCTCTCTTGGTACAGAGGATGTGCACACACCAAGTTTGTGAAAATACAGATACTGTGACTGTTGTTTTTCCTGTATGTGGCACTGGAAGCTGGACATTATCAATACATTAACTACCCGAACTAAAATCAAAAAGGCAAAACAGTTCAAACTATATTTCACATTGTTATACCCGAAAGCTGCCATTCAATATAATCAAACCAGCTGGTTTGTTTAACATAGTGACTGAAGACTATAAGTAGCATACTTTGATGAAACGAATGTAGAGGACAGCATGCAGGGCCAAAGACCAATACAGAAACAACGTCAGCCACTTTAGGTTTGTATACTGTAGGAGGGAAGCATTATGTTATCCATGTGACTGCACAGGCTTGATGTAAAAGGTAATATTTATTATTATCAGTAGGATCTCTTTCCAAACTGAAGCCAATTTCAAGATATTTGGGAATACTCAGAGAAGCCATGTCTATTGGCTATATTTGTACTCTAAGGCCTTAAGAATGTATATTGAGCAATATGAAAAGACGCACCATCTTATTATTGCCATGGGGGCTGTGGCTAAGTGGTATACTCTACAGTCGGTCGTCTCTCAACCAGAAGGTCAGGGGTTCCAGCTCCTGCAGACACATGTCCCATGTTGCTCCCGCTGCTTCGTCAGCGGTGTGTGAATGTGTATGAATGGATTAGTTAATACTGATGGACACTTTACATAGCAAACTCTAACATCAGTGTGTGAATGAGTTGGTTTGACCTGCGGTGTAAAAGCGCTTTGAGAAAGAAAACTAGAAAAGCGCTTAACATACAAGCTCAAGTCTTTTCATTCTAGTCCATTTACTATCTGTTTGAAGCACAGCTAATTCATATAATCGCTCACCCGAATTCAAAGTTGTCAATTATTGCCAAAATCCCCATCATAACATTGTTGAAGCAATAAGAAATGTCATTTTCATCTGATCGTGTTTTGTTTGTGCGTGGGATTAACCTCTCATGTCTAATCGTTGTCACCCAATCATCCCTGTCAGTTAAACATGGAGGAAGTGATGATGTGATGCCCTCATCCATGTCTTTCTATAGTCTTCAGGTGTTCTAATACAGCGTCTGGCCGTTTCTGCCTGTTCAGGGTGCACCTATACCCTCGGCGGCGTGGTATTGTGTTCCAAGTTTAACAAGAGTGCTTTGAACTCACTTTGGAGTTGGATCACCTGACCCCGGGGTGCGTTTGTCACCGTAGCCTCATGTATCAACACGAGAGAGAGAATGCCTCAGAGGGACTTTGACTAATTGGGGGGGTTAAACCGCCGTTCATGAATCTCTGGCCCGATCCCCTCCAAATATAATGAATCTGGGCAGGTTTTGAAAAGCCAGGAAACATTTCTTGTGACCTTAGTTTTGAGGCGTTATTCTGAGAGACGTGACCGTAAACCCATCCCTCTTCTCCTCGGGCAGTTAAATACCTGCCATTGTGCACCATTGTTCCGTTATTGCTGTTGTCCCTTTTTCTTTCAAGCTCAATTCTTTATTTTGGTGTATATTGTTACTCCAGAGGAGAGCTTTTTATCCTGCAGGCAAACATCAAACTAAGAGACAATATCAGCTGCACAAAAGACCTCCAAACTCTATTATGTGCTTTTTTTTCTCTCTTTTTCTAACTCTGCCTCGTTTTCCCTTCATCTCATTCTCGTCCAATCTTTTGGGGTGTCTGAGAAAAGTGATTTAGACGTGTTGGAACCTGTAATTAAATGATCCCACTGAGCTTATATGTATATAAATAGGGTGAACATTTAAGAGAGAACTGCTGTAAAAGTAGAATCGCAATTTTTTATATGCCGTGAAGATTGAAAACGACCTAACTAAACCAAAAAGAAGCAGACTAGCATAATGTTTCTTCATAAAGTTGTTCAACATTTCTCCTGTTCTGTTTTCCTGCGAACATTTGGAGCTGATGCCAGTGAAAACAAAAAGGGATTCAATGTCATGAAACGTACTAAAGTGAAAGTTAAATGCAGATGGTTAAGAAAGCAGTCCAAAACACTTTATCCTTACTTTGTGGAAAATTGTAAGTGGAGTTTGTTTTCTTTTGTTTTCAGTCTCAATTGGTAGAGATAAAATACACACATGGTGTTTCATTCATCATGTGTTTTCTTTCCCCCAGAATCAAAGCATATGTAACTGAAAGTTTCATTGTCTTGATGAGATACATTAACATTAAGAATCTCTTATGAACCTAATGAACACATGGACTCGGGTAACAATGTGTAAAATAAATCCCTCAACTTGACGGATAAATTAGAAGAAGTTCAGCTCCAAACCGAGAGTTTCTGTTCCATTTTCAAGCATTACTGTTATGACAGGCTAATGGCTAATAGGCTAATAGGTGTGATTGTTTTCTGATAAACCAAAGAACTCTGTTGCTTGAGACAAACTACTACTTTGACTAATAAAAATAACAAAAAGATTACATGGATTTGTTTATGGCGCGGCTTATTCTGCAAGTATGAAAAGGGAAATCATAAAATTCAGCTGTTGACATTAACAGGTTAACAGCTGTCATAAAAATGAGCATACTTAATATCAAGTTTGCAGATTTGAATGTTTCTTTGTATTTATTTCCTTTGCTGTTTGTTTTATATTTAAAAATACACGTGGATATAACTGTACCTCAGTGTGAGTGTAAAGCTTTGTTTAATGTATAAAAAAACTACCTGAGGTCACTATTAAGGTATTCTTGCAAAGCACCAACCTTACGTTTGTTTAAATCTGCGTTAACCTGAATGTTTGTGCACATTCAGGTTCAGAATCATTATGAATTTTCAATTTATCTGTCAGCCTGCTGAGGTAACAGGTAATAAAAACAGTCAGAGAGTCACAACGATAAGCCAACATTTCAGTGGAAGATGAGAGCGTTTTTATTCTTTAAAGAAAGAAAAAAAAATAGGAAGGGAAATTTACATTTTGCACACCAGCAGAGCAATCCGCTCTCCTTTCAGTCATTGCATTATTCACTGTGTGTTCATTTCCTGTTGATCAGATTGACTGTTTGATGTATTCCCCTAACTTGACACAATGATGCTGATAAAACAGTGGCAAATTTACTTATTCTGGTGACGGACAGCAATTTAGCGGGAAATGAAGTTGTCGTGACGACGATGCCATATTACATACACACCCTGCGCAAATAACCTAGTTTGAATAATCACCGCCACTGTCTGTTTAAATGATTTTTATACCCATTTTAACGGAAGCCTTTGATGTGATAATACTAATTCCCCGCCTGTGAGAGGGGAGGTGGAGAAAAAGTGGAAATTATTTCAGTATTAGGGTGTCAGTCAATCCTCTACCACACCTAGCACCCTTATTAACTGGTTATGATTGAGCTGCTACATCTACTGCACTGCTTTCACTGCTTTTTGACCAATGTATTTGATTTTATAACAGTGTGGATGCTTTAACTATTTCGTTTTAGGGAAAATGTGAATGAGTGTTGTTGTGGCTTTTCTGACTTTTCATGGGAGCAGTCAGTTTAATGTGTGTTGGAGGTTATATCTATAAACACACCCCAGAAGGTAATGATAAGGATTTATATGAGGGTGTATGTGCTTGATTAAAGTGTATTTACCCACACATATTACACTGGAATTTAAAATGTCTGTTTTAGCACTTTGGTACCAGCTGAGCTAAAGAAGAACACATCCATTGATTATAGTTTTTCAAATCATTGAAAGTATGTTTCAGTGTTTATTGTATGTAACGTTTTAGTTGGAGTAACTCAAAAAGCAACAAAGATCTTTGGTTTTACGACCATCACCCTTTTGCAACAGAATTGCATTGAGATGAATGGGAACCCTGATTGAACTACACATCCTCAAAATGGACTGAAGAATATTTTAATGATTAATACCAGATTCTATCAGGTCATTTAGTCTATGTTTAAGTTCATGAAACAAAATGTTTAATTGTGTAATGTGTACCCACGTTTTTGTTACAGCTTCTCCTGTAAATCGTGTGTTTCCACCTCTTCAATACTGTAGGACATGTCCTGAACGAACTCAATTTAGAATGCAGTTATTACAAGATTGAAAAAAATAAATAAATAGCAGACTAGAAAGAAAAATCCAGTTGATATTTTATGATTCTCTGGAAAGCACATAAAAGAAACACCTTCTCTGCTGTCTCCTTTTTTGAGAGTATCAGCTGCATCTAAAGGCAAATGCCCTTGATACCCCCGGATATGGTCTAATTCACTGTCTGTTTTACATAGCACAATGCCCTAATACATGATTTAAGGAGCTTTCACATATCACATGCATTAGGATAATGGAAAAGAATGATAAAACTTTCAGGAGCATTAACATGTGATGCATAAAATAAAAGAAGGAGAGAAAAAGGTTCAAATAAGTCTGTTGAGTAAAAAAAAAAAAACCAGTGCTTTTGGACAGAATGTGCATGTCACAAAGAGATAACAAGGCTTCCAATCATACATTATTCATTTGCTTATCACGTTTTCAGTTTTTCACCCAAAGTGGTCGCACATGTGGGCTCAAATGTTTCAAATGATTTGCAGAAGTCTGAGGATGTTGAGGGAAAATAGTGTAATGCTTTAAAAGTATCCATGATTGCATCCTAAACAACAAGTATATACAGTAAGTAGCTGTATATGGCCCTGACAGAGCAAATGTTTGATCAATTTGAACTTTATAAAGACAGGGCGGACACGCTGAAAGATGGAGATTGAACTCTTTTTACAGGTTAATGGTAAACTGCTTAACTAATAAATGATAATATATCCAATACATAGATACTTACTGAGGGGAAAAAGTGCTTTATGAAAAAACAAAAAGTGCTTGCAGTGCATGTTTTACCGCTAACCTGATCAATCTTGTCATAATACTCTCGACTGTGAACGTGTTTCATTATTCAATAGTGAAAGTTAGAGATAACCCTGACATTGAACATTTTTCATGAAGAATTTAAATAGGAAAATTCATACTTAAAAAAAAAAAGGCAAGAACATACTGAAAGATTTACCTTTTAACTCCTTATTTTTCAGGTAAATGGTAAACCAGAATAAACATCTTGTCTATCGAGTCTTCTTCAGATGTAGAAGTTTGATTGTTGTAGCCTATCAAACATGAGTCAATATATTTTAGGGTAAATAATTAGCTGAGTTATTAAAACTCGACTGATATCTGGATAGATTGATGCATCCCAAATGTTGGAAGAAAAAGTGCTTCGCGCTGAAAAGGAATCATAGTTTGCTGCGTGTTTAACAGCTCATTTGATTAAACTCAGCCAAATATTCTCAACTCTGAACTGTTTTTCCAAAAGATAGATTTTTGCCATTATTATATCTTTTTTTTTAAATTAAGATTTTCTTGGCGAAAATTATATTTAATACAGATAAGGAAGACAGCAAATCATTTATTTTAACCTATTGTTACAAACAACAGTATACCATGCCTGGATATAGTAAGATGTCTTCTAGTGCTAAAAGGCATTTGATTTGTTAGCACCTGCATAGCATCTGATGAGAACTTAACCATATTCATATGACTGACCTTCCCTGTTTTGATTAAACTTCTCAGTGGGTAGCCCGTACGGTGCTATCTCTACAAGCAGTAGTACTTCATTTACGGTAGTAGTAGTATCCTGAATATTGATCGGCTGTAGCTTCATTAGCTGGGAACTGACATGGCAGATTGATGTCTCTTTAAACTGGGTCCTGGTCAGGGATACCTGGGGAATCACACTATTGACTTTGGACTGTTTGTGCTGCGAGGCCTCTGGAGACTTTGTGTTAGCTTTAATGGGATCCATCAATTCGGCTTCCCTTTTAATAATTATTGTTTTACCATTCGAAAGAGGCTACAGTGTCTGAAATGTTGTTTTTTTTCCCACTGTTGCCTGGAGACAACAGAAACTCTCTTGTGTTGTCTTGTTTTGTCTTTGCATAAGGAATTTACAATGTGGGAGTTGGTTTTTTCGTTCATTTTTCTAAGTCATGACAAGCTCCTCCTTTCAACCTGTTCTTCCAAAGAACAATACACGAGGGAACAATACAAAGAAGAGATAAAATTCCATATGAGTAATCCAGAAAACCCCTTTCAATGATTTGACATCATTAACCTGCATATTGAAGACAGAGGAATGGCTTCTTCTTCTTTTTTGAAACAAAGATTAGCATTGTGTAATTGAAAGTGTATTTCTCTGTGTGAAAGACAATTGATTTTCATACACTTGATGCCAGAATCCTGTTGTCGGTCTTAACGGTGTCTTTGATTTTTCTCTGGTTTAACACACAATGACCACGGGAAGTTGAGACACATAAAAGCACAACCTTGCAGACCTTCAAGTTCACCTTGTAAGGAAGGTGGGGGAGGGGAAGCAGGTTGCCTCAGATGGTCCTGAAAAGGAGAACAAGAGTAAGAGAGAGAGAGAGAGAGAGAGAGAGAGAGAGAGTGACAGAGTGATAGAACAAGAGGAGGAGAGGGAGAATTAAGTGATCTTGGTACATGATGAAAAGGAATGCTAATGTTAAGTACATTGATCAGCTGCTCCACTACAACCAGCCCACCCTTTACCCTGCCATATCAATACATTGAAAACATCATTTGTATCAGCAGTTGTTTCTTTAATTAAGATCTGGCCCAAATCTTTGCTATTGATCCGTGCCATTACCTTATCGATGTCGTCTGGCCAAGCTGACTCAGAGGCTTTCTCTCTATTGAAATGACCCGGCTTAGGGGTACAAAGTGCACCGCCCGTATTATGTCATATAAGCAAAGCTGCGTCTTTGTCTGCCGTCCAAATGAGGTATTCAAGGTAAGTGGTACAGACAGGTATTGACATCTGTTTGCATCACTTAGAGAAATTAAACATGTGGGAAAATAGCCTGGGAGACGGCGAGTCATGTTATTTGACACTGAGTGCTTCACAGCCCTTAGATACCAAAATGGTGTAAATATCTAATTATATAATAAAAGCAAGAGATATATTCCTAAATTTCCCCCAAATGGAAAACATATAGATGAAAATAAAGGCATTTATTCCCTTTATAATAAAGTACTGTATGTGCTGTGGGATTTCTTGTTCTTCAACAATAAGTCTTCCAAAGGAATCTTTTCCCAGGAGTACAGCAATAATTCCCTCTCAAATAGACTCCATTCTTCAATACAGTGTCTAGTATTTACTTCATCATCATTAAGAATCTATCCCACAGTCATTACAGTGATTGATACTGCCATTGAGACCCTAAAGCCATATTCTCTATACAGAATATCCCTTTACTTGGATCTCTTTCCTGTCTAATTGAACAATGACACATTTTCCTGTGCTCTGTTATCTGGGTTTTTGGGGAGCTCATCCCTATATCAGCCAACTTTCCCTCCCCCCAGCCCCCCCCTTTTCTCAACCACCCTCCCTACTTTGCTGCCTTCCTTGGAGGCATTTTTAAGAGACGTATGGTGTCTCCTCCCCAAATCCAGCCCCTCACATGGCGTGCATGGTGTAGGAGAGGCTCTTGATTCCAACAATGCACTCACTGCGCCTCAGGTGAGGTTTCTAAAAGAGCCGAGCGCCACAGCCTCCTCCTCCCCATCCTCGCAGGCAGCCATCGACACTCGAGCAGCCTCAGCGTCCTGCTGAATACCGCCAGTCAATCCCACTTGTCTCACCGCGTGAAGCAGTCCAGCATCCACCCACCCTGATAAAATACACAAACCCCCCCTTCCTGATCCAAGCCCCTGAAGTGTTAAATTTGTTTTCCCCCAACTCATCCCCCACCTACCCCTGCAGGAGCACCCCACACTACACTCCTGAAAAACCCCCAAGAAGAGTTTTTTTTTTTTTTTTATGGGTGAAAGGATCGGTGGAGGCTTTGCATCTCCATGGGCATTTTGAACAACGCCTGCTTCGCTCCGATTGCAACCACCACAAACAAATCCAATAGCCAGCGTTAATCTGATCATCTCATCCCCAGCACTCTTCATGCTGGGTTCCTTCCTCAGAACCCCTTGTACTAGTTCCAGTCTGGGAGTGTGTGATAAGACACTGGAAATTTAGTCATCATCTTCCGCGCAAAGGAGCTCAGAGGAGGGATTATGATATTCCTATAACCTTACATTGGATATGGACAGGGGCAGCTCCTAGTGCGGATACAATCCTGTACATAGCTGTCCATCCGGCCCTTTTTCTCCCGGCCCCATCCATCGCCTCTTTCCTTTTAAAAGGTTGACTTTACAAGATTAGTGCATGCTAGCCGTCATCATGTTAGCAGAGATAGCAGGGAGAAAACCTTGCGTTTACTGTTGTTGAATACATTTTGCCTCTCTGATAAGACGACTGATAAATATTAACTATTAATTCCATTTTTCTTCAGCATTGGTTTGTAAAAAAAAAAGTCCACGACTGTGTTAAAGAAAGTGGATGTGCTAGATATATTTATTCTGAAGAGAAGCTTAAAAGGCGCTACGATTGGCTTGCTGAGAAAGAGAAGCACTTGAGATTGGAATAATCTTTTTACAAGTACTTTCTTAGCAGATTATTCCAAATGCTTGGTAGGCTACACACAAAATGATGGACAAGATAAAAATCACACTCATTCCCCGCAGACTTCATTTTACTAAGGTTGGCACATTCATGAATCTGTACTGCAAAGACGAGCACTCAGATGACTTCCTGGCATTTGTGGGTGCCAAACAAATCAAAACCCCATGTTCACATTTTGCGAGCATGTGTCTCATTTAGCTTGGCAGTTGCGTGTGACTTGCTGTGTAATTATTGTGGATGTCATTCAGAATGTTTTTTTTTTTCCTTTGGCTGCATGGTCAATGATATTTAATTTCAGTGGAGATCGTGTGCTGCTTTTTGACACTTTTTGAATGTATTAAAACATCTTCGTATCCTTTAGTTGAACTCACAGGAGCTGCATGAAATATGTCCAACTCTGCTCTGGAACTCGTAAACTATTGGCACGTGCACGCTCATTTATCTAGCTATTTAGACACAGTGGAATCAAGGAATTGGATAAAATATGTCGACTAAAGAAAACACAACAAACTGGGAAAGCTGTGAGTGAAAGTCAGTTAGTTTGAAAGAAATAAACAGCATTTTTCAACCTTTTTAAAGTTTACTTTTTAGCTCAGTTGTCTGTATTAAGATGCACATATTTATATTATTTTAAAGACTCAAAGGAGTCAAAGTTTTTAAAGAAATAGACAACCTCCAATATTGCCATCATATACCTTTACCAGCACAACGGTTGTAAGAAGTCATTAGTAAGGATATACATTGCCTGTCTTAGACTTTAATACAAAGCCTGAAAAGTGGGGGTCTTGATTCAAACAATGCCTCATGATAGTTATTAAAAGACCTCTGTCTCGGGTTGTATGCAGAGATGGACACACTAAATGGTGTCAGAGGCAGGTAATTATGTCGCAGCAGCTCGTCACTGTCACGCAGTTCACAGCTTGCTTTTTCTTTTTCCTGAGAAACTCCTAAGCTGCATCTAATCAAGAATCCCAGGATGTATCGCGGTCCATTAGCGGAGTCACGCTCGCGGTATAACATCAGTCAAACATTATAATAGCCTGAGCCGCGCTGTGCTGTATATACAGTGAGCTCATTGTTCTGTCACATTCAAAAAGTATATATTAGACGTCTCTGACAGGCGATGTTAAATATTGATTGTGATGCGTTTGAAATGTTTTGGCTGTGTATTTCAACACCGCCTTTTCGCTGTCTCCGTCCGTCTCTCTCTCTCTGCTCCTCTTTGCCACGCAGTAAATTCACATTTTTTACCTCCTGTGATACAGACTCATTCAAAGTCAGATTAAATTAGGGCAGGGCTGTCTCCCCAAGATCCAGAGTGACAGAGATGTCCCAAGCTACAGGAAGCAGCAGTTACAGTTCCAACACCAGCACCACTACCCCCACCCAGCCCCCAGCCAGCCCAGCCCCCGCACTTCCCACATCTCCCATCAATATTTCATTAGGTAACCTTAGAAGAGAAGTATAAGTGAACACGCACGTGCATGTGAAGTGTGCACACACGCACGCACACACAAACTGTTCTTTCCTCCTCTGTTTCTGCCGCACAGGTTTGCTGAGTTTCTGTCTAGCCAGACGTGCAAAGAAAGCTAAGCCCCCACCTTCTTCCTCCTTCTTCGTCCTGCTACTCCTCTTCCACCTCCTCCTCATGGATTCATTTATCCTCATTCAGGATGACAAAAATCAATCATTTCATTCTCTCTGGATGGCTACCCATTAAGAATGGGGACAGAAGTGAAATGAAATACACATTTCCCTCAGCTGATCCCTTCCTATGATAGATTTGTGTGGCTACAAATGGGTGGAGGTAAAGGTTTTTTCTCAAGTCAAAATGGAAGTGTTTGTACTATATGTCTCCTAATCACCCTCATTGCGCAGACACCACGGTGTTGATAACACCCTTATCTCAAAGCCAATGCATAGTGAGTTGTCGACTGTAGTAAACCACCGTGTCATATAGAATCTACGAGTCACTTTTTCAAACGCACTTAACACCTTGTCAAAGGCCTCTGAGACTTAGAGGGGGAAACATGTGTCTTTGATATAATAAGATTTATTTTTAAAGGAGATCTGCTCTATTACAATAAAAACATGCAGGAATCAGGCGAGGAGGTGGGGCTGCACTGAATGCAAGCCACAACATTTGAAAGTAAAAGCGTTCTGCCTCAGTCGACTGCACACCTCAGGATTAGAAAAAAGTTTGATTTTGTCAGTCTGTCAGTGTTTGTGTATCTTTTTTGTGCTTTATTTTCTTCTTTTTACAATGCATTTAATAAATGAATTTTACAATTGTAGAAACGTGTTTATAAGTAAACTTAAATATTCAAATTAAACATTTTCAGGCAAAAGTACATAAGTTGAATGTAAACTATGTAAAACACACTTTCTGTCTGTTAACCTACACACATACGTCACATATACATCACTTAACGTATGATGAAAAAATATACAAACAAATACAAAAGAAGCCACAAAGGTCTGTGAACAGAAATAAGCACCCTGTCTTCTCTAATGCAGACAGGATGGACTTACCTTTTGTAGTCATGTGTTCTTAATTTCTGTCAGGTTAGCATCCACTTTTTGGTCTCTGAAGTTTCTGCATTGTTTTCGTCTGGGTTGTTCCCACTAAATCTTCCCCTTTGCATCAATATTCAACTAAGGAGACAACATTATATCAATTTGAATGAAAATAAGTCCCATCCTTTTGACAAAGCTTTGAAAAACAAGCACCATGTACGAGCACTCAGCATTGTTTACGCCTCAGACGTAAAATAGGTTGGGGATGTATTGCTGAAAATAATGTATAAATGTATTATAGCTGTCAGCGAGCTACATGAGCGCTTTATTCTCAAGTTAGGCTCCTCTTTTTCATATTATTTTCCTGACTTGATGTATTCATGGATTCCTGATCTTCTGAGGCATTGATGCATGGATTGTCTAAAGCCGAGATTAAATAAAAAATCCTGTTGTTGAAATACTGATTGCATTTTGTTGTATTGCTGTATAGAAAATATGCTTTTATGTTATTTACACCTATCATTTATTTAAAAATGTATGCACATACATATATATGAAGTTATTGCAATTCTGGATGTGGATGTTTTGTTGGCATTTAACACTTATGAGAACTTTATTCCTTCCAGAAATATCTGCTTTTCTTTTCGTTTATTGCAAAACAAATGCACAATGTTACAGTAGCATGTTCTATTACTGTTTGCTTCCTAAAGCTCATTCTGCACATTGAAAAAGGCAACTGAAATCCTTTTTGTGCAATGTAACAGGCTCTAAAAAAAAACACACCCTGTACAAGAAGACTAAATGACAAAAGGGAGCAGAAAATTGGCTGCGACTCACACCTGCTTGGAATGATTAAGCTGCAGCGATTCTTTTTTCCCCTTCCAACAAATGAGTGCAGTAGTCGACAAAAGGTGTTGATTCAGAGGGCAAATTAAGCCTTGAACAGGCAAGATAATGTGCCTGTGATCAATTAACACAGACACAAGGTGTACCGGTTTCACTTTGAAACTTTCAGGCCCGGCCAACGGGCCCCTTTGTGCCTTTCAGCTGAGCAGCACTAATCATTTCCGTGGCTTACTTCTAAAGGCAGCCCTGGACTCAGAGTATGGATTTAGCCCGGGGACTCTCCGCAGGCAATGAACTGACTAGTCAAACATGTTCACAGCAACACTAATCTTACTCTAGGACACTGACTTGGCATGAAAGACTATATATATATACTTTTTTTTTTACACATTACCTTTGGTGGTTTTCTCTTTATTTATTTATTTAATTAATAGTGCACAAATAAAAAGTGGTCTTTCACAATTCAGGTGGGGGATGAACCCAGTCAAGACCAGAAATGTGTGTGAAGTCCAGGATTCAGCCTGCGCTTTATTCCACTTTGAGCAGCGTACTGTAAATAGATTTAAAAGGCCGCTGTGCAGCAAAGTTCACTTTCGGTTTGATCTCTTTTTTAAGGGCCATGTTTTTGTAAAGGGCATCCAATAACTTTTCAAAAGACATCAGTGTAGCCATAAAAAGCCAGTCCATAGTTTTTTATACAATATTATTCTCATTAAAAGCCTTCCAGAAAAGAGTTCACGATATTTAACAACAAAAAACAATGGATCGGGGTTAATTGCGCATAACTAACATGATTATAGAAAAGTACACAAGGTTAGAGCTGATCTGGAGTTGACAAGCATTAGTGTCTGATCTCCACAGGGTCACACATTAAACAAGATATTGCATTGAGTGTAAGCTTTACATACAGTAGGTACTGTCAGCTTACTGTCACTGTGTTTCCTCACGCACCAAGTGTGTAAGCATTAATCTTGTTTGAGACAGAATACGCCGGCATAACAGCCGGGCTTTGGTGGGAGGCAGATGATGATATATCTATGGAAGTGTGAAGCTGCAGTAATATGATGTACCTTATAAAAGCTTGCTCCACAGTGAGGGAGCGCCTTAATCCCCCCCCCCCCCCCCCCCCCCCCCCCTCTAAACCAGCCTCTCCATCTCTGAGAGGAGCTCCACTTTGAATCCCACCCCCTCTCCTCTCTCTCTCTCTCTCCTTTTCTCTCTTTGGTTTGTCTGGAAGAGAGAGAGATATCTTCAGCTACTATTTTCTTTTAGATTAACTGACTGATGGCTCTCTTCAAAGCACATCATCCTCACCGTATGGACCATGGCAGATACAAATCACACATAGGTGTTAGGGCAAAAAGATAGTTCTCATAAAACACTGTTGTCTGACAATGTGTCAGGGTGCGGCCTTTGCAGTATTTAGAGTCTCATAAAGTGAGGATTTGTAATTTGTTTGTACAATTTGACAATGTTAGATTTCAAACCACTAAAACATCTCCTGTAGGTCTGGTGTGAGAGGAGCAAAGAAATTCAATCCACTGTGTAACCATAACAGTAAGACCAACATAAGCATTTCAGTGCATGACACATGTTCCTTCAGTGTAAAAACTGGTGTTACTTTTGGCTTTAACAGCCTTTTCCTGAGCGGAAAGTAAACAAGCACTGGCTTCTCCTGCGAATTCTTGTGTTAACTGCAAGCTAATGATATTATATGGAACCTATGGCCTTGGTAAAATGTATTACATATCTGGGCTTGAATGTATCATGCCATGGATTATGGTCCGGCCTCTAGAGGACAACAAACCACATTAGCTTGAATTACCAAATTTCAACTTTATGCGCAACCAGCCCACACCCACGTCGCAGGGTTTTAGCATTTTATATGTCATAATCCCCTATTCCCCACCATCATAACCCCCCTCCCTAGCCCCTCCTGTGCCGAATGACTATTAGGTTATTGAGAAATTCACCACAGATGTCATCCTTAAGATGAATGTCTCCATCCTGATGTGTGAGGAAAGGAATCCGAGCGGAGCCTGAAAGACGATAGTCAGGAAAAAAGAAGGGAATGGTCAGCTGTGAAAACACAGACAACGCCAGATAAGACGCTTGTGTTCTGTCCACTTCATGCAGAAACAGATCCTAAACCTGGAGGAGTTATAGTGGGCCCAAGAACAACTTAAGGTGCTAATGATCGGCTACCTGCTGCTGCACAAACAAGGAGAGACAGACATAAGAATAGAATGTATATGCATGTTTTGTTGTATACAGTTTGTGTATATTTGTTCGTTTTATATGAATTGTAAGCATATTTAAACACAGGTAAAAAAAGAGTTTATTATATGAAGACCCAATACTGTCTAGTATCCCAGTAAAGCAGATTTGAATAGATTTAATCCATAACCTTTGCAAGAAATATAAAGTCAGAATATTTTCTTAGTTACTATTCTAACATCATATTTATGGTTTTCTCTTTTTGTTCAGAAAGAAGAGAGTTTAAATGTTTGCTGGTGTTTTATTTTGCTCTGGGATACATGTTCTTCAGGAAAAAAAGGTGTTACCATTGTACACTTTGACCGTTTTCAACATATTCAGTCTTTCTCATCTGGTAAAGTTTTATTATTCTATCCATCAGTCATTTATAGAAGAAACCCATATTTCCAATAGGTGCTAAATAAAACTTACTTTACTGTATGTGTGTTTTTTACATTGAAAGAAACATTTTCCCCCCACTGGTTAGACAATAACTGGGTTTTTTTTTGCTGATCCTTTCCAGTGCATATCTGTAGGTTTTAAATAAAGGTGTGTAAAGTTTTCACCACATTCTGAACATGCAGTTTCTGCCTCTATTTGCCTTTGAGTCTTCTTGTCGCTCCTCTGTACCCATCCGATGGGAGAGGAGGTCAGTCCCTTTGGGCTGTTTAACAGACATCAGTTGTGCTTTCTTCTTCAGGAAATGGATGCGGCCGATTACTATCCGAGGATTCATAAATTCTTTATGGGCAAGTTGAAGTTATAGGGGCTGATGAATTCAGTCTGTGTGACGGATCCATGCCAAACTCCACCTCCTCACCCTGCCATCACCCACAATGGTTGAGATAAAGAGATGAAGGAAGGGTCTGTCTCCCTTTCTTATGCCTCCATCTTTCTTTCTTCCTTCCTTTCTTTCTTTCTTTTCATCTCTTCCTCTAATAATGTAAAGACCATGTCCATTAGCTGGACCCCTCGAAGCAAACTGAAGACTTGTTGTCTGTGCTCTTATCCTTTCTGTGAGCACTGATAGAATTTTTCCGACAGAATGTACACACTGTAAAATTAACCTTGTCCGTCTTGTGTTACAAACCTATCCAGCCTAAAATGGACTTTAAAAACAGAAAGTAGCCTCCCTCTCCCTGAGGGCCATTAGCATTCTTTTGGCTAGTTCCCTCTGCGTTTACATTGGGGCTTATCTGCAAATTTGTGAACTTTTACCAAATGCAGTCTGTCCGACAGTTGACGTCCAACATCCTTTTCCACATCAATCACTGTTTTAGTTTCTTCTTTCAAAGCTGTCCCAGGCCTTGATGTTTTTTTTCCTTTTTTTTTTGCGAATGGATATCCAGAGGCGGACTGATGTTCTGTCCTCTCTTTCTCCCCTCCTATTTTCCAAACACTTTTTCCTTGGGTTTTCTTGTGTGGGGTGCTCACTAACTAAGCCAATCTGGTTACATCCAAGTATGCAGAGGAGTTATCCACCGGTTGGGGCTGTTTATATAAATGAGGACAGTGTGACACCCCAGGGTGTTTCACACTGGGTACTATTCCTTCTTAAAAAAAGAAAAAAAAAAGAATCTGTCTGTGTCGCTTGCTCGTCAAAGTCCCTCGCCTCATAAATAGATTTTGATGGATACGCTTTCCTTCTCGCCCTCATGCTTGGAGTACAAATAATTCCCCCCACATAAGACCCACTCCTTCCACTTCAGTGCAAGTGTACACAGCACATTGGCAAAAACATACAGAATCAAACACTGGCCACCTAGAATATGATCAAAACAAGTGTGGGAACAAAAAGTTAGTGAGAGGAGCCGCTGCCTTGTGTACTCAAACAAAGATGTATGGATTTTTGGTATTGCTGATTGGATGGCCTTTAACCAGGAGTGTGGGAAGTGTAGTCTTTGATGTGAGCTTCCCTGCTGAGCAAAGGGTTGAGGACGTAAACAATCTGACTGGATCATTTGTTGGGTATCACTTATATGTTTCCTAACACTTGTTTGGACAACACCTTCACATGAGCAGAATGAAAGTCCATTTGATGAAGTTAAATTACTAAGAAGCAATGTTTTCTTGTAGGAATTCCAGTTGAAATCCTCCTGATTTATTCCTGTTTTTCCTGCATTGTTCCACATAATTTGACCTACCTCAAACAGTATCTAGACATGCCTTTATTTGGTGTGAATTTCTCTAACTTAAGGATGGCGTTTTATGCTTTTTTTGAAGCCCAAAGCTCATTCAAGCATGGTGCTCCAACTGGGTCTTATCAAATACATAATACTTGTTTTGATCTAAGGTTAACAAAGGCGACGGTGTGGCAACCAGCATTTCTTATAAAAGAAAAAAGGTGTTAAAATAACAGTCTACACAGAGGAACCTCTTTACACCCGCTGCTCTAATACCGAGCAAGAGAGAGGAACAACCCTGCTTGATCTGGCCATGTGTGATGACTCTTGGAGGTCAGACAGGTTAAATGGTATTTGATTAAAATCAGTAGATGGCCAACTCTCTCTCTCTCCTTCTCTCTTTCGCACATGTACACACACATGCACGCACACACACACAAATACACAAAGAGAGCCTCAGAGTCGGGCCTGTAGGGAATAAGGAGAAGAAAATAGCCTTCATTCTGCTTTCCCCGTCTCTCTCAGGTTGTTGTGGTTATGGGAGAGAAGTGAGCTTATTGGGGTGTTGGGAGTGGGGTGGGGGGTGCCGAAGTCGACCTGTATGTTTGGCTGGCAAAAAAAGGCTTGCCACTGTTTATCAAGCCACGGCAAATCCAATTAGCCTGTGGCCTGCCTTCCAACCCTATTAACCTGCTCAGCTGTGAGAGCACTCAACAGCTCCTGCCAATATCTCATTTCTCTACGCCGCTGATAAGATCGGCTCAAGATATTCAGTGGGGTTCACTCCTGCTCCATCGCAGATGCTACAGCTGCCGCCAAGGCTTTAAAAGCGCAGCATCCGTCCTGATCTCTCCACCTCACTCCCTCTCTGTTTCTCTTTCCCTTGCTTTTTTTCGGAGACTCTTTCTTTCTTTCTCGTTCATTTTTTTCCATCCCCATCCTCCACCAGTCACCTGTCACCTCCTCCCTTCCTTCCATCCCTCTCTTGCTCTTTCGCTTTTCCTCTCTCTCCTCCGTCATGTAGCTACACAGAGACAACAAAAACAACCAGGACAGTAACTTCCAGGCCCATGGCTTGTTTCCTCCCAGACAGCGATCAGGGCGCAGGCCCCACTGTCTGACAGGAGGAGAAACTGATTTTCCTTATCATGGCCTGCCCACAAAGGGCCAGGCCAGGCCTGCGTGATTAGCATTCCTTGGTGGAGATGTGTCAGCCCTATTTCTATCACAGAGACAGATTGAGGCTTTCACTCAGACTGGCGACTGAGTGACACATGGCCCTGACCGGGGGGACAACATTGTTATTTTAGTTAAGAAATCAATTTGTATCAAATGTACACTGTAATTTATTTGTTGCCTTTGAAGGGAACCTGGCTAAGATAAATGGGAATGGACTTTTTTTTCTCCCTCTCCCTTACCTTGAGCCTGAGCTGATAAAGTTCTTGTGAAGCCCGTGATAGTTCCCCGCGTCAGAGTAAAAAGTGACAAACATGTTTAAAGTTGTGCAGTGATCTTTAAATCTCAAAAAGAACACCTTGTCGGACATGATAGAACATTTTTACCTCTTCCCTCCCGTCTGTCAGACAGCTCTGCTGACATACGGCTTTAGTATTTTTGCTGACATTTCGCTTTATCACATACATCTCGCGGCGAATGGCGAAGTGATATTTGTCCCTTTTTAATACTTTTTTTCCCCACCTCGATTCACAGTGTGCATCCAAGCTCCCAGATAAAGATGGTCTTTTGGGATTAGAAGGATTAATCTCCTTTTTCATGTCATATTTTAAAGCCTGGGAAACAATATTCATATTCAGTGACATGCATCCGTTACAGGAGAACAAGGCGCTAAAGCCTCACTGCTAAAAACATGTTTGCACCGTTTTATTAAATACACTGCAAGAAAATTTTGAAAAAACTTTGTTCCAAAATTAATTCTTTATGGTAGTAACTTTTCACTTACATAATGTATTTGTTTTTTAAGTAATGGTAAATTATTAAAAAATGGTCAACCCTAAATAAAATATGATTTTTAGTGTAAAATGTGCTTTTCTTTGTAACAAAGACAAATAAAAAAAACTGTAACCTACCAATGTCAGTATATTAAATGTTCTACTGCAGCACAATAGAAACCCTCTTTTCAGTGCCAGTGCATAGTTGTAGCTTACTTTGTATCCAAGCAGTTGCAGGGAAGAAATCTGGTTTCATTTAGTCTGCTGCTGCTTCCCTGCTGGCTAAATCTGAGGAACAAATGTCTCCAGCATCATCATGCAATGAGGACTTAACACTCAATTCATTGGGGACCACTTGGAATGGAAAACCTCTCAGCACTTCACAATTATTTTACAGATCAGTGCACGTTAACTCTTGCAGGTAATTGCAGGAAACCCGGGACTGTGAGTAAAAACCAATGAAGGACATGAGTGTGCATTTTTTGAAACATAGCGTGTACTGTATATATATATACGTATATATAATTTAAATGTGAATAAAAGAGGTGTCTTTTTTTGTTTGTGTAGTAACCATTAGTTTTAACTTCATAAAATAAGAAGAATATTATATTTTATATGTCTGTGCTGTAATAGTGAGTCAGTAAGACACATTTACATGTTTTGCTCTTATCTCTAATAGACTATTTTGGAAACACAAACAAGCAAGAAGGCAATATTTCCTTAGAGCTAAAACCATTTTTTTTAAACTTGCAAACCAAAAAACTATTTATGTCATCCATTTTGGAGGAATAAACTCAATGTCCTTTCTACATCTGAGGATGTGAATTATAAAGAATAGCAGACTATCCCATTAACATCAAGAGGCAGTTTAGCATTTCTCAGAGACTGGAGTAAGAGGAAAAAAGCAGGTGGCTATCTCTACACATCAAACATATATTAAGCCTCCAGGTTGACCCGGCATTGCTTCTTAGTTTGGCTTTTTTTTTTTTTTTTTTTCAGAGGGCCGCAAAGACGAGTCTGTCCTGAATTTCAGTACAAAATTTAGATATGCAAATGTCCTCAAAGGATCCACGATTGAAAAAGGATGCCATATTGCCTCAAAGCCACATACTCTAAAGCTAAACAAGATTAGGAAAATTGAATCATTTCAAAAGCTGTGGGCAGAATGTAAACTGGTTAGCATTCTAATCCTGTGGGTCAGGTGACCAGCTCAGTGTGTGTACAAACATACTGTATGAAGAACAAATGAGACGAGAGGCTGTAACTGGACGTTGGCTCATTTGAATGAAATAAAAACCGGAGCACTTTCCTACCTGAGAAATACATTTATTTACCAGCTTTGTATCAGACAAACCCTGAAAGCTTCTGGCCACAAATATTATTATAATTCTGGCCTAATTTCCATCCTGGCACTCTACTGCCATATGTTTGCCTGGGGAAGCTTTTGTTTACTCTCCTGCATCTTCAATTGAAGGAACACAGTCTCTCTTTTGTTCTTTTTTTCACAAGGAAATAGCAGAAAATAATAATGCTTTAATTTTGACTATTATTTTCCCTCTATTCCTTTTGCTTAAACTGATCTTAATTCAAAGTTTTCACTGTTTGTTGGCTGTTTGAAAGGACATTTTGATCACATTTGGTAACCAATGAACCCAAAAATAAGTGGAATTCATCAGAATACAGGTAAATAAAAATAGATTCACTCTCAAATGGACATTACACTTAAATGTCTTCCATGAGGACATGTCCCCAAGCTATAAGCTACAGTCGAGCTAACGCTAAGCTATTCTCCTAGCAGAATGTTGACATCCATGAGGATGACATTTGCAAAGGTCATTCAAACAAGAACTGCCCCCTTAACCCATGGGAATTGATAAGTAAACAAGGCGACTCTAATAAAGTATCACATAACAAATGTTTGTTTTCCCAGAAGTCAGGAGAATAGCTTAGCATTAGCTTAACTGTATAGCTAGCAGCTTGGCTAACATGTTGCCATCTTAAAAGCACTTTGACGGTCTTGGATGTATGCAGTCTTATCGGTTGGACTCTGGCTGACCTTTATGCTACGTTCTCAAGCTTCCACTCTATATTTGTCGTATCAACAGCACAGTGATACCCTTTCCGTGCTGCTCTCAAATGACATTGTGGGAAACAAATCTCGGGTCAACACAGGAGTTAAGGTATATTTTGGACACAGAGGCACAGACTGACGCACAGAGGGGTGTTTTAGAGTTGGTTTCTGGGAGACGTTGCAGAACAGATAAGTAAAGTTTCTGAAGATTTGCGTGGTAATAAGGGCAAAAAAGAAAACCCTACCCATAACCCTTTCTCTTGTTTGTTTCTGTCACAACAGTACATCCATTAAAGATTATCAAGTTATCATTTGTAAATTGTGCAATCACTGATGCCACCAAACAAACCACACCAAAGATAACTGATGTATTTACAGCCTGGCATCAGAGACTAGTTTGAAGCACTACAGTCAGCAAAATGCTTAGGCCCCTCTGTCACAGACAAACTAATGGATGTACCCAGCTTTGCAACATCTTTGGTAACTAACATCTTACGTGCTTTGTTATTTCGTTTAGTTAAACTTAGACATAAATTGAGTGCCCAAATTAAATAAACTACAATAAACAGAGCTGGACTGAAAATCGGGTTTAAGTGATACATTATTTAAAGCTCCTGTGAGGAATATTGGGTTTGTGCCGATGTTGGCTAACATTGTAGACAAAATGTTACCTCTTTTCTTTTTGCTGATCTTGTCCTGTGCTGTAAGGTGTCGTCCTGGTGTCTTTTAATAGTCAAATGTTTGCCTCATCAAGAATTTTGCCATGTAAAATATAAACAAAGGCTGTTTCTGCATAATGCTTATCACGTTATCTGACACCTACCCCAGGTCAGAAGTTTTAGGCATTAAAAATAACAATATAGTAATAATTCATCTTTATGTTGATGTTCTGGTTTTGTTTGCGAGGTCACATAGAGGCATCATTATTAATTTTAGTCTGTTTTGTATCCAGTTAAAAACTCTTTAGAGGAGCTTTACTTAAACATTTAGGACATAATGAGTTTTAAACCAACCAAACTATCCTCCCAACGATTCAGTGTTTGTTCGGTCAAACATTTATTACAGCCTGTACAAGTATACTCTAATAGCTAGGAGTTACTTTTTGCCGATGGACACTCCAAACTTAGACAAGAACATCACAATGGAGAACTTTGTTCCGTTTTATAGCTCAACCAAAAGTCAATTATGCATTTACAGTCGCATCATGTTTAATGTAACATACTTATCCTGACCCTTGACCTTGACCTTTCCCTTATACATACCAAGTAGTTTTTGTGCCAGAACATAATCAACTGTTTAATAAAATTAACCATCTTTCATATGTTTGTCCTGTACACGTCTGGCTACCAAATGTTATACTTGTAATTTTGGGAGACACTGACAGTCAACCTGTTCTATCATATATAAAGAACATATATATATATAAAAAAAAAATTAGTTTTTACATTCTTCAATAACAAATCAAAACCTTACTTCTCTTGGTTTTTCCAGTGCATAGATTATTTTATTTGTATCACAATCAAAGTGTGTGGATGTACTTTAAACATTTAAATGAGTTTTGCCTGCTCTCCATGTCTTGTAAGTCCTGCATCTTGCAATCAAGCTTAACTTAGTTTCTTATCTTTTTTTTTTATAACAATTCTAAATATATTTCTACTGTCACCATACTGTCTAATGACAATACGCCTTTATTTCCTTGATAAAACAATGGCCCCCCATTTGCAAAAGGTTCTTGTCACAGTTGTTTGGGAATATAAAGGAAAGCTGCTTGATATTTCTAAAGAGTGAAATTCCAACAATCATCTCTTAACATAAAGAATCAGAAGGTTCTTACTTTTCTTCTATAGGGCAAGTATTTAAAACATTATCCAGAAAAACATGCATGAGGCCACTTTTTTTCTCAACATTTGGAATAATGCGCAGGATTGAACTTGAAATATGTCTTTAAGTAAATCATCAACATCAACAAACTGGTCAACTTCGTACATAAATGCAGCTGTCTTAAAGCTAAAGATGCTGGTATTTTGCACGAAGTTGACACTTGCAAATGCCAAGTCTCTACAGGACACTGACATTATTCCATCTGAAGCAGCAGAAGTATGCAGCTTTCATAGATCAAGGGAAGACAGGGGAAATGCAAATAATAAAATAAAAGGGATATGATACTTGGAATGAGATCTGTCCTTATTTTGGAAAGGCTTCCAAATGACTAAATAGGATATATGTTTGAATTCCAGTGCGAGACAAATTCTTGAACCCAGAAGGTCCAAACATGTGTTCACAATATGTTTCTCAAATTCATGACACTGACCTGTCACACAAGTGCCATTCCAAGGACAAATTTGACTTCTGCTTTTTCAGTTTCTACAAAGCGAATTGCAAACTTTGGTTAACTTTGTGAGTAGATCTTTAATGGGATTTTTTTGCCTGTCCCGAACCACCCTGTCAACAAATGTATTGACCCTTTTACAACCAGTTTAACATGCCATCATTTTATGCCTGCTGACATTTGGTATTTGGTGATTTATTGTTTCCTGGGTCATACACTCAGAATCCGGAGGTGTTAAAGTTTAAAACGAGAAACCCAAGTGTACGTCATTTGCATTACAGATGTCCAACCAAGTACAACTATGCAGCTTCATTCGCTGCAGTGAAACTTGAGTGAAACATTAACGTTTTAATATGTGCACCTAAAAATAAGCCATAGCTCCATATCAACACAGAAACACAACCCGGCCTGCCCTCCATACTTGAGGAACTATGCATCCAGCAACCAACCTGTTTCTACTCCCGTGTTAATGCCAACGTACTGTTTCAAACATCGAGAGCTTAAAACCATAACTTGGTTGTGCTTCGGAGAGATTTGCTTTGGGCTTTGACAAGAGGGGCTCAAATGCCATGCTGCTCAGTTTTAATCCCAAAAACAGATTTACTACTTGTAAGATATTTGGAAAGTATTCTGGTAAGTGAAAGAGAGAGATGTTAATGGCACGGGGGCGAGGAGGTGTCACAGGCTCATTGCCTGCAGAGCCTGGAGTGAAAGTTGGGTCACAGCAGTGCAGTATATTAACCGAAGAGCCAAGAATGTGTGCGATAAATCTTGCTCAACCCGGTGCTAAGTGTCACATTGTGTTTATGGTGTACAGATTGCAGACTGCTTGTTTTCTCCAGAGCAGACCAGCTGTCTGACTGACTCCACAAGCACAGTTGACTCTAGTATTGTCAGGTTGACTGTGTCACTTTGGCTACCTTGCTGAATGAATGGCTAACTAACTGACTGACCGCCTTGCAGCCTGATCAGCTGGTTTCTTCGCCGTTTGGCTTGCTGCCTCAGTGCCTGGCTGCTTGACTGATTGGTTGGCTGGCTGGCTGTCTGACTGAGGCTGTGTGATATACGATGTGGTTCAGCGTGGTTGCGATTAACGGATTGGCAGAACAGTTGCATCCATTAATAACTCCACCCTATGGGGCTGCAGTAGTCCCTGAACGCATGCTGCTTGTGCACTAACATCACAGTTTTTGGGGGAAAATTAATAAAGATTTGTTGATTGTGATTTTGAAATGTGTTTACTCTTCCATTGGAGAGTAAATATCAATTTTGAGTGCTGTTTGTGGTGAAAAATACATCAGAGGTGTCATCATCGCTGTGCCTGGCTGTCAGAGAGGGAGAAGCAGCATTTCCCTGCACTGCATGTATAGATCTCTTTTGAATCTCACCCACTCATTGCTGCAGGGTTTGAAGAATTTAAGTTAATATACCGGCTCATAAAGCGAGATTAAAGATGCCGTGTAATTTGATTAACTGAATGGGAATGAGAGAGGCCACAGATGGGAAAATAAGCTTTTTCAGGGCCTCATTAAAGGGAACAATCCTGTAAAAACCTCCTGGGTGGATTTCTGTGAGGAAGACGCTCTGTAAATGAATAAAAAAATAACATTTCATGGAGTTTCAGCATGTTGTTGAAAAGTGGCCGTTAAAGGAACATTTTGTAAAAATTTGCATGCTGAATGAAAAAAAAATATCTCCAGCCGTGGTGGCCGCTCTGCAGGGAAACATCCTGTACCTGATCCCCCCTGTATTATTGTAGTAACAAAACTGGCTTAGCTTCATTGTTCAAACATGATCAATTTGTTTCTTCATTCTTAGCCCCACAAAAACTAAACAAATACTGGTACATGGTGATAATCCAAACCCGGAACTAATTCCATAGTAAGCACCAGAGCTATTTTATTTATGTGTTCAGTCCACTTTGTTTCAGTGTTCTTCTACATTTTATACCCAGGATATTAAGTTAGTGGCATATGTAGCAACAAGAGTACAATGTAGTTATGTAGCATTACATTACAGTGCGCTTTAAAAAATACATACACTGAAACTGAAACCACATAGTTGGGAAACTACAAGAAAACGTTGTTTCTCACAGTTACAAATGGGTAAAATAAAAAGTTTGTGTAGCCGCTAGACATACTGACAGTATTTGACATTCTACCTAAAACATGCAGGTGTAATGTGTGTAGACATGCATGTGTTACAACATGTATTTAAACACTCTTGTCTGCACAGTTAATACATATTTCACTAGTTTTGGGTAATCATTGGAGAATTTAAAAAAAAAGCCGAGTTCATTCTGATTCTTCCACATCCACATGTGCAGGGAGATTGAGATTAGGCGTCTGCAGAATGAAAACCCAAGAAGCTCACCTGCTCGCCCTTGATATTACGCTGGAAATATAAAATCCATTCCCAGATTTAGACATCTCTCGCCACCAGAAAAAACACTCTATTCTGTCTGGAGCCACAGACTGCCTGTCTGCCGCGTCTCTCCTTTATGGCTCAAACTAGATGTCTTAGTTATTGGGATGAAGAAATCCCTGTCAGTGGACATTCAAGGGAACATTCCCCCCACCTCCTTTTCTCACTCTCAGCAAGGTGAGGTTAATTTATATTTCTCAAACCTGTTCCCTTCTCCTTTAGAAATGGATTCAGTCGAAGTGTTGGCGCCGGATCGTTATCGCCGTGCTATCATTCCGCCGGGACAGCCCAGCCATCATCACAAATGGCCGTTTTTCAGCAGAATAAAACATATGAATTAAACTTCATAAGCTTATCTGGTCTTTGATATGTAGAAAGCCCAAGGTTTATTTCCACATTAATCCCCACACCCGTCTATTGCTTTGGCTCTTTGATGCATGAAGGTGGGTTTAGAAACTAGAATCTGCCAGGTATATATAACTGCATGTTTTACCCATCACTGGAGCTTCAGGCCTCTCTTTTCTCCCTCTCTCTTTCAGTCTCTGTCTCTCACTCACCCACAGACACACAGGTTTTCCCTAAGAATTTCATTACAAAAGGCAGCCATATGCATTGAAATACTGCCGGCGAGCAGGGGTCATGTAGCTCGATACTGAATTTCCCTTGCCTTTGTGCGATCTTAATTGTCTGTCATTTCTGTCTGCAGCCCCGTCTGTGTGCGCTCCAAATAAAACCTATGGAAACATGAAAGGTGGAGCACTGCCCTCACTTTCATCAAGGGATCGCTTACCGGGCCTCGCCATGGCTACCCCGGGCTTGTGTTACGGACCTCATAAAAGTAGCTCTTGTTTCACCGATGCACTGCCCCATCTGGGCGCTGGACTAATCTGTCAAGCCGAGCTCCCAGGCAAATTCTTGTGTAGCGTAATAGACACTGTTACAAAACTCTGCTGCCTCTCGCTTCTCCTGGCCCCCCCCTCCTCATTTTTTTTCGCAGAGGGCTCCCCTGATGCACTCTGATGCCGCTGACAGTTGGAGCCGTGGCTAGATGCCATGGTGAATTTCTATCGTGCTACTGCATCTGTCATTGTTTTCAGTGAGGTGTTGACCTCCACGCGTCCTCATCAGAATGTTGCCTCAGTTCTGCAACTCCAAGCAAAATAGATACCTACAACTTGGTTGATCGTAGAGGGTATTCACACCGCAGAAACCCCTTCCCCATGCTGGATAGTTGGTGCAAAAGTTTGACAGGCAGTTGGAAACCTCGGGGGAATTAGGTCACGGAGGGGTTGGTGGGTGACGGAGGGGCTCAGGGGAGATGGGCCATGTTTCTTAAGCTGAAGTCGTACACTTTCAAGACAGGAAACACTCTCTCAAACTGTAACCTATCGAGTGTCCTTTAGACTTCGCCCCTGATTCCGTTTTGATCCTCTCCACCTTGATCTCATTGTCAGTCTACGCTCTTGTTGGCATTATTCAAAAAGTCTCTTTTTTGTATAAATATGTTTGAAAAACTCTCCATGGAGGACATGATCTCTGCATGAGGAAACATGAGACTTTTTTTCCCCTCAAAATGATTATTCAATGTATTGATCGCTCAATTGTCACTATAGAAGTTGATATGCTATAGCTTCCTTATCTGGTGTTGAGGGCATCAAGGCAGATTTGTGGCTGCAAAAACAGTAACAGACTGTGTTTTTGATGCCAGGACAGAGACAGGTTCTGTATCGAGTGTATTACTCCAAAAAGCAGCCGCCAATGATCACACCCGCCATAAGCCATATACAAGACAGTCATGGTATTTTAAGCAGATTTCCCCTTGAAGGGGAGGAGACAGGGATATTTCTCCTTTAAAGTGGTCTTATCACTCGGGCTGTCGACTCGCTGGAGAGCCTGACAGCTCCAGCCCGCTGAGGCAGCGAGTGGCCTCGCTGTGTCTTCTGCTGTTAACGACGGACAGGCGGGACAGCCGTGCTGCTCCGCTATTCTTCTCCTCATAACACAGAGTGGCATGAAACTTTCTGCCTGCTTATTTATGGACATAATGCCCTTTGTGTGTGTTAAAACTGAAATTAAATCACTTTGATAATGATTATAGGCATAAAATGAGGGAAATTAACAAAACATGCAAATCACTTTTCAGAGAAAGCTAAAGAATCGTTCTAAGAATTATGAAAAATATCACAATAGTTGGTTTACATTTTCAACAAAATGAGGGTGTTTTCCTGATTCTTTAATGATTTTATCTCCTCTTAAACACAACATTTCAACAAACCTTTACTCTAAAAAGTTTACCCAGACATCATCACCTTGATATGCTAATACTTCACTGATATTTTGTCCTTATTTTAATTCATATTTTATCCTTTTAAACAGGACATATCCCAACACCTTCATTTTGGAAAGTTGCACATGTATTTATAATTATTTTAAACTCCCTCTAAAAATATGTTGTACTTGTTTCCACTTTGATTTTGTTCTCTTCAACATGACGTTTCCCACTCCATCATGATACTCATTCAAGTCTATAATTAATGTGTAAGTGAATTCTTTTGTCTCAGCCAGGGGTCAATGTTCAGTTAAAGGCCTCAGCCATGTGTAGTAAAGTAAACCAAGCCTTGGCATTGTATACAGAGGGGCCTGTAAAATTCATTACACTTAACAACACACTGAGGCCAGAGTTAAGCTCTGCTCACATTCCAGTCCAGTTATTAGTCAGCATTATAGTTTATTTGTGCAGAGGTAAGATAAACCTCCAGACCTGCAACACTGACTGGTTTGTTTGAACAAAGGGAAGTGCTCTCTTATGACAAATAGTCCAATAACACAAGATAAAGCATACACAGCCTCAGAGGCAGATAATGCCACTGCCGAGCTTTGACAAGAAATATTTAGCTTGACTTTTCTTTTAAATACTTTTCTTTAGTTGTGCTTTGATGTTGTATTTTTTGGCCTTGCAAACAGGGTTTTTATCACTGTGCTAACCAAGATGTACTGTATCAGTGAAACATGAGAGCCCAACATAGGGATGAATTTGTTGTCTGCTTTGACACTTTAGAAATGAGATAGCAATTACAAAGTTAAGTGTATCACTTCAGCTTTCCATTTAATAAAGTACCTTAAAAGTACTCTAATCCATCTTGTTTTAACATCTCAAAACTTTAACTCTATAGATTTCAGTTTTTGGCAGGGATTTGGTCCACAGCACAGTCTGAACAGTGTTTTCTTCTATGGAAAAACCACATGTTCCAAAACTAGAATACACCCATAGGCCAACTTTTGGCTTAGGTTAAAACAGCTCATGACAGTCTCTCTCCTCTGCCACATGAATACACTTAACTAATCAGAGCGTGCAGTCACAGTCACATTAGGTTACATTTTAAACCCCGCTAGATCAAATTTGTCTCTTAAGGAATTGAATCTGTACAAGTGTTTATACTCTTTTATCCTGCCAGTGATCATCTGGTCTTCAAAATAAAGAGTTTTTGAAGGCCGCAACCTTGTTGCAAATGTTTAAATCTGCAGCGCTCTATTGTGACTTGTATGTGTGCTGCAGTGTTAAAGGAGGAATGTGCGACATTTTACACATAAATATAGCAGAAATCAAGTATATCCTATGTAAATATCTCTCTAAGTCATCAATATCTGCAATGAGTGAGAAGCGCGAGTCCCGCAGGCTGTGTTGTTGTCGGAGCCGTGTTTACAGTACGTCAGGTTTACGTGGAGGGGACAGTCGGCTCCTTCCCTTTTGTATAAAAGCTGTTTTAGTCAAGGACTTGTGAAAGGAAGTATAACATACTCAATACTTATTTAATTTCAATTGAAATTGGTCATTCTGTGTGAAATTACAACCAATGTGAAGCTACGCGCTAACTTAAGTGTGCTAACATTAGCCTGCTAACACAACAATGAAGGCCACAGGCAATTGCAGCTCGAGCCAAATTGCCTGTGCTTAATTATGATGCGTTCATATAGATAACTCCTTCGTGCGAATGCAAGGAAGGGGGATAGAGGTGTTGCTGGAGGAGAGCAGAAGCTTCAATATGGCGGCGGTGTCACCAAATGGCAGTTTGTTTTGGTGTCATGATGGTGCTCATGGGCAACAGCTACTCAAAAAGTCACGCATCCTTCCTTTAAACTTGGAATGTTGTCTTACATTTGTCTTTTAAAAGTGCAAATATTTGACAAAAAGTTGGTGGAATTGGAAAAAACTGGTAGAGACTCAATCACTGTAAATGTGTGAATACACAGAGTGATTGATGTTAATAAACCAGTTAAATATAAGGTGTGACATACACATACACAAAGCCACATGGATCGTCAAACAAACCAAAACCACCCATGATTCCCCCCGTTTGCTCTGAGTGTCTAAATGTTTCTAATTAGCCTGAAGTTGTGGTGTTCCCTCTGTGACTGCTTACACCGCCTGCCCATCACAGGCACTTCCTGATGTGTCCCGAGTATGAACTTTGAGAAAAACACGGACTGAAAAAAGAAATTGCATCTTCTTCTTAACCAAAAGCAGCCTACAGTGAGGCGGGCTGCGGGCTGCCTGCTGCAGCACAGAACACTCCCATCACAATCATGTTCAATTGTCCCCTAATTGTCCTCCTCTCGCTCCCCAGAAGAAGTTGCCGACATGAGAAATTAGGCAATCAGGATGGCATTAGCGCATGAGTGGAGGACCCAGGCATGGTTCTACTATAATGTATAGGCCCCATTGGGGGTGCAAATAAGCAGGAAAATGCTCACATCTCCCTTTGAAGTGATGGCTGCTCCCAAATTAAACTCTTAGTCACACTGCTATCAAAAGGATACGGTTGTTAGCAGTGCCCTGCTCTGATCTGAGCACACTTCTGGATCTTATTACAATGTGACTTCTGATTGATGCCCTTTAGGGTGGATCATTGTGAGTAAACATACATATTCCTGTCCTTTTTAAGAGGCTGTCACAGGAGAATTGTGAAATCAGGGGGTTATTATTCAAGAATTAATGCAGCTGCAGATAAGATATGGGAGCATAAATTGGTCAATATTCATGAAAAGAATACTTTGGGATTTTCTTTTGTATTTTATTATTTATTTTGTTTTATTTGCTGCTAATGTTTTATACTGTTTGCATGGATAAAAGAAAGTATTTTCCTTCTTGTCATCATGATCTGTTGGGATGTTACAGTATTCATTTATGTTGCTGATTTAAAAAAAAATATGAGTTATGATAGAGAGTGTCACATGCTTCAATGTAGTCCCTTCATAACAGCAGTGAGAATGAAGCCAAAACAGCCCCCAAAAAGATAAATGATGAGTTTAGTTTCTGTGATTAAGTAACAATAAATCTCTAGGGGAAAAAAATAGATAATAACACGAGTATCCAAATAAACTAGGTCAGGTAAAGCACTATGTGACAGAAGAAAGAAGAAAAAAAAAAAAGTAGAAAAGTTCCCAAAAGCCTCCCGCAGGGCTTTCAATGAGATCACCCCCCCTCCTCTCCACCAAAGAAAGATTGAATTAGTTTGGCTAAACAGAAGGAAGAAATGCTAGAAACTAATGGCAAATAACAAGCTTGTGACAATTCATCAGGCGACTTCACAGAGGGGAGGGCTTCAGTGGAATGCCTGAGAAGGGACCTTTCCCCTGCGCTGTGTTATTCTAACAAACAATGTCAATGAGATGGCATCCTACCTCTCACCAATTTGCACGCTTGTCAGAGGAGTGAAAGCCAGTTTAAAGGTACATCCTTTATGTGCCGGAGAAAGGATTAGGGCCAGCCCCACAAAGAGGCTTTGATTTTCTTGCAAATATGTATAAGAAGTTTGGCTGAGAAAAGTGAGTTTTCAAAGCTGCAACTTTTCCAAAGCATATGTTTTTTTTTTTTCTTCTTGTGTGTGCGAGAGTATGTGTGTTCAGAAAGGAAACTGACTAACAAAGTTTACTCTTTGACCAAGAGTGAGTCTGAATATATTGCCCAACATTTAGATTAAAAACTGATGTTAACCTATCATCGCAAGATAAAAGTGAAAGAAAAGGCAGTCATGGAGACTTGCATCATAAATAATTTGATGATTTCAATCTAAACTACACTTTAAATAAACCACCTTGGATATTTTTTTAACTCAAAAGTTATGTAATGCCTTTCAGATGTGTTTAAAGTGGGATTCTCCCTCCTCCTCCTTTTCAGTTTTTCTTTTGTTTGTTCGTTTCAGGGTCTTTTCCTGAAGGCTCCTCACCACTCAGCTCGGTGATAGACACACTGATCCCACATGAACACAAGAAGCAACCCTGTGTGCGCACCATACGCACTTAGCACTGAGGTTAGAGTGCAGCCCTCATTAGCATGTATAAACTCCCTGTGTCAAGAGGTCGCCTTTGACCCTAACATGGCTGACACAGAGTTGTCTGCATAAGGGTGAGGGATGTGCACAGAAAGCTAGCGGCTACATTTGCTCTATTTGAGAAGTAAGCACTGTAAAAGTAGATTTAAATCCCTTCACTGCAGTAAAAATTGCTTCCAATGTCAACGAACGGATGCATGTGCTCTTGCTTACAGCAGACTTACAGAAATCTTTCACTGCCCAACAGTTGCTTCACAACTTTAAGTCACGTAATCGATTGATGGCTACATGGCAGCAGGATTTCCAACAACTCTGGTTGACATTACAGGGTTTACACAAACACAAAAAAAAAAAAAAATGCTTCATGCTTAAAAAAGATCACCGGCGAGGCGATGTCCCTTCGGTGGCAGTCCAGCACAATGTGTTCCAGTTCACTTTCATCATGTTGTACCAGCTGAACATGGTGTAGCTTTCAGCCCTGCCCTGTGGGAAACCAGCCTGTCTTTTCTCTTGCTGTGTGTGTGTGTGTGTGTGTGTGTGTGTGTGTGTGTGTGTGTGTGTGTGTGTGTGTGTGTGTGTGTGTGTGTGTGTGTGTGTGTGTGTGTGTGTGTGTGTGTGTGTGTGTGTGTGTGTGTGTGTGTGTGTGTGTGTGTGTGTGTGTGTGTGTGTGTGTGTGTGTGCGTGCGCGTGTGTGCGTGTGTGCGTGCGCGCGTGTGTGTGCGTGTGTGATGCTGTCGAGCTGTGTTGTCCCAAGCTTTCAGCGGCACAAACTCCCTGTCCTCGGGCCTCCAGCGTGGATTGGCCACAGAGACTCAGTGTGGCATGCTCGGATGAATGCAGCCCTGATTCCCGACCAGAATGCCACCAATGCAACCCCTAAAGCACGTCTGTCGGACAGCGCTGGGCTGCCAGGAGGGGGGCAACTTTCTACATTTCTTCTTCTACTTCTCCCTTTTCCTGTCTTTTTCTCTGCCATTCTTTTCTCTTTAAAGGCAAACAAAGCAAGTGTCGGCCTGAAAGCAATGTGATGGGTCTACAGCAGACCTCCACTTTCTTTCACTGAGAATCCCCCCCCCCCCCCCCCCCTTCTACTGTCTCCTTACTTCCTATTGTATCTCCTTCCTTCTTTCCTTCCTTCCCCTTTGTCTTTTTACATCTGTAACACTGTTTATCAAAATACAAAAATGCAAGTTAAACACTTACATACAATGAGACATTAACTTTTGAATACTACATCATTACTACTACTACTACTAAAAATTATTTTAATAAAAATCTTTATTTATATACACATTTTCTTTAAAAAGTTAGTAGTTACAAAATACTTTATAAAAAGTTTGAAAGTAGGATTACCACATAGATTAATCACAAACAATTAATGTATTTAATAAATAAACCATTAAATTAAAATTTGAGATAAAATATACAGTATTTTTTTTTTGGGGGGGGAGGGCATTTTAAAGTAGATCAAACAAGAGAGATTTTGCAAGCCAGTTTTTTGCCAGCCTCCAATTCTCCAGTAGTTTTTAAACTATGAGTCCAATTGGGAATCCTTCTCGTTGGTCTTACTGCTCGTGAAAAGTTCTCCTTTATGCACGTTTGTAGGTCAAACCATGAAACTTGATCATGTCCTCTAATAACGGTAAATGTTCTGTTTATATCACATGTGACAGTCGGCATTGACACCAACAGCCTGCTGCAGCAGTAGTCAACCAGTCAATTGTTCCCCTTTAATTGTTTGATTACAGTATACTGCATGGGATACTGGATAATCAAATCACTCTTCATTGAGGTTTCACACATTTGTTTCTTTTTTTTTTTGTTCCCATCTTTACCCCTGAGTTCATGTTGAAACAGCTGTCTGGCATATAATACCCTCCTCAGTGACTCGTGTCAACAGGTTTACGAAAATAACAATGTTCTCATTGTTTGGACAGGCCACCGTTCCAGACGGTCTGAATCTTGACTTGCTGAGGTTCTCGAGAACTTCACGATATTAATTCTCTCCCCCACGGTACCTTATAACAAGTGTCCTTATTTTTGTAAATAGAAGTGACAAATTCTGGTGCTGAACCTGATCTTGCTCTCAGTGCACGTTTATGCCCAGCACAATAAATCTGTGCTCTTGGTATAATATAAATGATAAAAATGGAAAAGAGAATAATACACGAGAGATTCTGTTTATTGCCAAAAGTAAAGGGTGTAATTGAATAAGTTAGTTGTTTGATTTAAGTATCAGTTTTTACAGAAAGAGGATCTTAATCACATTGTGAGTCAGGCGGTCAATTCTGGGCCTTGATGCTTTTCAAACCCTTATAAAGACTCAAAAAGATCCGTGTACAGTCCATGGTCATGCCTTTTTTTTAAATTAAGGCTATAACTGGCTATACTTGTTTGGTATCTTACATTTTCTACATTGACCTTAAGCAGCTGTGGACTTTCTGCTAGTTCACCAATTAATACGTTGGTGCCAAATGTGAGCAATCCCATGGGAGTCAAATCCAAACAAACTCCAGGTTTCCATTTTCAAGGAACCTGAGAGAAGAGGATGTGAAAGTTTGAATCAAATATCTCCTTTCAGATGTCTTCTTTGTTTACATTTTGTTTCCTCTTGTATTCCTTTGGGGAAGCTTGGAAATGGTAATAATGTCAGACCTGCTATGTCTTAAATGGCTCGGGCGAGGGGGGAGCTTCTCTCTGACGTCCATGTTAAACCAACACAGTGCTGCGGGTGTTTGTACGAAAGGCCTAATCAATTGTGAAGCTGATACGTAGGTAAAATAAATGAGACTTCAAACACAGTAAAGTAGTCCTCCAGGGATGAAAACAAGGCACAAAGAGAGACGCACTCTGTGTGACATACGCAATGTTTCATCTGTGAGGAACAGCAGAGAGCCGTGGCCTGTTTAACATACGCTCAGAGAGGTTGGATTTGTTTGGTGTCAAGTCTAGTAAATAATTAGCTGGTTCAGAGCAATGTGGCGCTCTTCAGAAACCAAACCTAAAGGCCAACGTAGCATACAGATGTAAACACCTATGGCAATGGAGTGTCAATGATGCTGGGAAACATTCAAGTTATTTTGCATTTTTAATAAATTCCCATTGACAATTGTTTCCTATTCAGTATAATAAAGTTTTTCAAGAGATTTTTTTTAAATAAACCCCAGGTTTCTCAATTACAAGAAGAAGAAATATCAATACAAATGTATGACTGGCATGAAACATAAGGTTTGTCAGTTTCCCTTTAAATGACCTGATATCCTTTTGTGTAAGAATTCTGCAATACATTTGACAAGCTATTTTGTTTAACAAAAACTCTGCCTACCTTTTATTTATGACCTATGCTATTTCTACAAACTTAACTTGTTTGTGTAGATTTTGGGAAGCTTAAATGTCATTATAATGGTTGCATTATTGTCATTCATTTTATTAGTAGTAGTATGGTAGTAGTAGTATCCTTTACTCAGTGTTGCCGTTTGCTGTAAAGAATCAGACAAATAGTTATGTTATCACTCCTGATTGATCAGCTAGAGAAAAGACGATGGATTGTTACAACCTGGAGGGATATCAGGCAGTTTGAGGTTGTAACAACATATTTTGTTACCTGTTAGCAACTAGTCAACAGCAAAATGGTTGCATTCAACCACTTCCTTGCTTTTATTGCCATTTATAGTGCTTGAGGATATCCCAAGCTAAACACAATGTAAGCATGGATATGATTTTCCTAGTAGCTTTCTTTGAGGTAAATTGTTGGGATGGCTTATTTTGTTAATAAGCTAACTGGATTGTGAAAATCTGGAGGGACACTTAGCCATGTTTCAAGTTAAAAACATTTTTTTAACCCTTTAGCTGCTGTCAGACAAATGCTAATGTTTGCATCAACCACTTCCCACAGAAAAACACGTACATGCTGTTCCACGCTAGTGAGATGCGTTTACGCTGCCAACATCTGGAAGTGGGCAAGCTGTCCTAATGAATGAATGTCTATGATGGCAGGAGGTCTATCCACTATTACAATATTCATAACCTCGCTCCAATGTAAATTGATTTTCTACGCTAGGGAATTGTTTTTTCAAAAACGTCAGACATCTAGGATACTAAGTCAAAATTTAAGTTTTTTAGACCAAAATGTTTGATCTTATATAAGAGAATCACAGTTACAGTATCCATTATAACGACTATTATATTGGACTAACTTTTTAATTAGGCGGCATTTTACAAGACAAAATCTTTGTGTATCTATGAACCACTTCTTAGCTAACATTACTGTTAGCTACTCCAGGAATGAAGTGTCTTGCTAACTTGGTTAGCTATCAGGACATTTTACTTTCAAGAATGCCAGATAAAAGAAAAACATGTAAATTTCCTGCTAACATTACCATTATAGTATCTTCTAGAGCTACAAATGGTTATGTTAGTAATGGAAATGGTTCACTGCCAATGTTAGCTGTTATTGTAACACGCTGAAAATGCTTTTTCATATTTTTTGATGTCATTTTGTTATCAGTGTGTCTAGTTAAACTAATTTAATTTCCAGAAGTGTTTAAGTTAATTTATATTTCTAAGTTCATCAGTAAAAGAAAACACAGTTATAAACAGTAAACACTGTATGTTTTACTTACCTTTTAAGATTAAGACACTGGCCCTTTAAGAGAGGCTCAGTGAAGTAGACACTGTGGTGTTTAGGCTGAAGAACGTAGCTTGTGTTGAGCTGTGGGCATTTCTTTAATAAAAGTTACACAAAGTGAAGATGGACGAGTTCTGACCGGTTCATTTCAAGGGTGCAACATTATCTAACATAAGTTAATAGGTTATCAATTAGATTGTTTTATCTAGATACATATGACTTTATTTCCTCTAGATTTCCATTGTACGTTTTCTTTTCAGTTGCTGCTTACCCAGAAATTGGGGAAATAATTTGTCAGCTTCCCCCTGTTTATACTGTTTCACCTGGAACATATCAGTATAGCATTATACCAGCATTTGGTCTCCCTTTACTCCGAGCTTGACACCAGAGGCAAACGCCCGCCGTGTGAACATGGCCAGCAGCACCACTTCCCGGCTTACAATATAACCATTTGTAACCATTTTCTCAAGCTACTCTGAAACTTGCTGTCTTCATGATCAGTGTTGAAATCAGTCCTCAGAAATGCCTTTACTAACCAAACATTATGTTGGTGATTATCTAGCACCACTGCTGAGGCTGTGCGATCCATTGCACCAGAAGTGGCCCCGGGGAACCCTCCCTTTTCTTGAAACCTAATGTTTACAATCATTTAGGGCCGTCCATGGAAGGCATACAGGAGACACTTGCGTATGTTTGTCTCCGTTTTGAGGATTGTGGTTAAGCTGAAGCTCATCTGGCAACCGTATGTGCTGCTCATCCACTCTAAAGCTCCTGCCTTTCTCTCCTCTCCTGTCCTCTCCTGCTCTTACAGTTTCTTTTACCTATTTTTTTCTGTCTTTTCTACTTCCCAGTTATCTTGTGTTTGTTTTATCCTCTTCTTCCAATATTATTTGAACTGTACGTCTTTCTCCTCTTCTTTATTCTCTTGACAGATCTCTGTTTTTGCAAAACTACTCGTAGTTTCAGCTGTCTCTTGTCATACAAGTCATGCGCTGGTATGTGCTGATGGCTGACTTTTATAGCTCTTTCATGTGTGCATCATGTGTAGAAAAGGCTGGAATGGGATGTAGTCGAGTAAATCAGTTTGTCACATAAGTCAAATCTGCTGAGTTCGGAGGTTCACAAGCAGGTTTTGTGGCTAATTTTCTGTCTTCCATCACAGTTTCAGTTACTCTCAGATGACCCCAGAGATCCACTGCTGTTGTACATTCAGAGAAAAGTAAATCATCATTGGTTGTATTTTCTTTAAAGCTGGTACTTTACTGCTATGAAGTTTAATTTCAGACTGACGTAACAACTCCTTTGCTAGACTAACTTAAAGATCTGACTCAGCGCTGATGTCACTTCAAGATGAAATACATTAGGAGCAATATTAAGTCTTTCAGTCCAAACTGAAGCATTTCCCCTTTGAAGAAAATTGACATCAACTCATGCAGAATGCCTGCTGGCGTCACTGTGTTCAATAAGCAGAAAGTGCTGGTAGATGGTGAGCTGAAATGAAGGCTGCAGACAGGCTACTGGAAATTATGTAAAATGAAAAGAGCTGATCCATTGTGAATTGTGAAATGTATGTTTATTTAGTATGTACAACAAATGCTTCAACATGTGAAATCAAGAATACAGCAAAAGAGTGTGACAGAGTGAAGGAATCCACACATGGAGATACCGAAAGAGTGCACTGAAAAGTCAGGGTTTGGGTACGGTTCAGTTAGTGGGAAGGCATCTACATCTGTTTCAGCTTCACAGAATTAAGACTCAGCTCGTACAAAGATGTGTTTTAACGAGAAGTTATCATTTTTAGCAAAAGTTTATTTAACTGTGATAAGAAGCTTGGGGTTCAGGTTTGCCAAATCTATTTCTGTTGCCACAATTTTACCCAAAACGTAACTCTTACGGCACGATAGCTTTATAGCTTTATAACTTTTTGCCAACCTACTTCTGCTGCATCAGGTTTGACTAATCAACATTACTGTCTCATAATTCAATTTATTATGAGGATATATATCACATTTGTCTGTTGAACAGTTACCTTATGTTCTCTGATTTGTGTCATCTAGCACAGAGGCTGCAGTATAACTCTCACTGTATAAGTGAAATGTCACAAGTACCTTTCATAAATGTGTTTTTATTACTGCACAATAAATCAAGTTAAATTGTCATCACATCTTGAACATGTGCAATAATAACATAGCATAATGTAGTTATAAGAAACATTTTAATATTATATTTCCGCTGTTTGCACTCACAATACAAACATGTGGCCAATCACATGAATCCTTAGTTAGCCTTCAGCTACCCTCAGATGAATCAGTGTCAATCTGAAAATGGTAGGTTAGCTAGCAGGATATAGCTGAGGAAGGAGGAAAAAACTGCACTTCAATTGGTAATTATATTGTTTCAGGATAGAAAAAATATAGGAACTGTAACTTATAGCTTGAAAACACATCTCCATGTTTCTTTTTTTAGTGCACATCATATCAGTATTGCAATATAGAGCAATGTTGTTGCACATCCCTGATTTTTTTGGCATATTATGCAAGCCTCTTGTTATGCTTTATTCTTAACAATGCACAATGACATGCTAAGCTAAATGGCAACGTCCTCCGTGTAGTTCTTGCATTACAGTATGTTTTCCCAAACAAGGAACAATTCTGGCTAATGATCATAACATCAGTTCGATAGACTACAGTCCAGAGGCACTCAGAGGCATCATCTTCTAACATTATTCCTCATTGTGTTCTACTGTGATGGGAACAGTCTTCATTTTTTTAACGTAAACATCACACCCTTCAAAGCTTCCCTATGGGTGCTGTAACTCACTTAACATACACAAGCACTAAACTGAACATTCAGAGGGATGAGACTGTTTTACATCAGGTTCTCCTCTGTTGCATTTAAGTGTTTATCAGTAGTTAGGATACAACTCATACTATATTCTTAAATACAATGAAAGCTGTATTTGACATCTGATTTAAATGTGACCGGAAAGAAAGCAGTTCATATGTTGAATAGGGTTACAAAGTCATCATTACCAATTTTTAAATACTTTCATAAATTAGGCTCTCAGTCAAAGCAAGTAAAAGCCAGATTAGCCAGATATTTGTTAAATGGAGTGGCAACAAAAATCGACCTTTTTAATGTTAAGATTCTGAGTATTTCCGAGAAGGAAAATGCTTGGTTTGTTAATCACTGTGCCATAAGAAGTGTTTGATCTCTCTGCAGGGCTCAGTAAACACTGCTAACACCAGCACCAGGTGACACAGCCACACTAACTGACTTTAACACACACACACACACACACACACACACACACACACACACACACACACACACACACACGCACAAGAGAAAACACAGCTGAGGAGGAAATGGCATCCCGGGGTCTTTAGCTGGACCAGTGTGTTTATTTTACTCCCATGGTGCACCAGGGCCAAGCTGCTTAACACAAGGCGATGGGACTCTGTATTCTCCATGTCTGTGTGTGTATGTGGGTATTTTTTGCAATGATTAATGTAATGGATGGCAACAATGTTTTTTTAGTTTTTTTTATCTTTGGAATTAGTTAAGAGTAAATCGCCCCTGTTTAGAGAAGATTGGGAAATAACAATACCTGCACGGGTTTTATTTTTGTTAGTTTTTTTTTCCATGTTATTTAGCTGTTTTTGTATTTACTGTAAAAAGACTATGTGTAGTCCTATGGTACATGTACTTGTACACATAAAACCAACTAGTTGAGTAGAAGGGACAGAGAGTGCGCTTGGGTCTGAGCATTGGATAAACGTTGGGTTTCCCCCGCTGCCCCCTCCTGTGTCTGGATTATGAAGGGCAGATATACAGCACTTCAGAGTGTGCCAATTAACAGCCCCAGCAGCGGCCGCCACACAGGAGGGCCCCTCATAAAGACTCACCCTATGGTGTAAGCCCTGCCACTTCCAAGTGCTTTATCCGGGGCCGAGCCCATACACACAGCTGTTAAACTGGCAGGTTTTTAAGCAGCCCCAGCATCGCCGACAGGCCCAGGAGTTCATAAAGATTTTCTCAGCAAGTGCTTTCCCAAGGAAAGAGAGCGAGATGAGAGGAAGCAAACAGTGAGAGAGGGAGGGCGAGCTGGGCAATCAAGGGGGGTAGACCTTGCTCAGAGACAAGATAGAGTCACCACGCATCCTACCTTCATCCCTCTCTCTGTCCCTCTATCTCTCCATCTCTTCCTTCTTGACTGCACTCTTCCCCCTCTTTTTTCTTCACGTGAAGAAGCAGTGATTGTGATGGTGGGTGAGCCAACAACATGCAGGAGGTGGCCTGCTGAGGACTTGGAAGATGGGATAACTCCAATCGTCGTCCAAGCCACCGCCACCCCTGCCTGCCACATACCAACTGCTGGCATTTGAACAGCTTTGATACATATTTTAAAAGCTGCAGTGCATCAGAACTGTACTAATCTTAGTTAAAAGGCAAAGAACCATATACCCTGTTTTCCTGTGTGGAGGCCCAGCAGCATATTCTATAAATTGCTGGGATGGAAGGACACACAAGCTGTGCATGGATCGACAGACGTATGACATTTTTAAAATCAGCACATACTTGTTTGCCAATGTATACAGATGTAGTCCTCACTATTTTCAGTTATTACTCTGCATGCAGGAGGTGAAGTATTATTTTACTTTAAGTGAAGACTTAGATTAATTATATAGGTTTGTTTTTTATTAGAGTTAATATCGAAACTTTCAGTGTTTTGAAGCAGAAGAAGTCACATAAAACTCATATATGATTCCAAATCTTGTTGTGAGATATCCGCAAGCCTATTGCATGAAGAGCCTGATGATCCTTGTTGTTGTTACATGCAAGGGGACAGATTTGGCTGTATCTGAAGAGCATGCTAGATATTACTTGACAAAGCCTTGTGTTTACTCTGTGCATGGCTGCGTGCATACAACATGCATGTACGTACATATGTCCAAACAGGTCCATAATCAGCATGTTTGTGAGCATAATCACCGTGTGCACAGCGAAATGACCGCATGCATTCACGCATGTGCGCACAAGCAGCTAAGGGTCCTCCACTATTGTTCCTGACCAAGGCAGAGATAAAGCAGCAGAAACTGAGCTGACCACATGCTACACAGTATTGGCCACAGATGTGCCCAGACAGATCACAGAGAAAACGTGATGGCATTTCCTCAAGATGTGGATGTGTATTTTTAAACTTTGATGTGAACATGATTTGCCATGAAAAAATGCTTTGTTCGCGTGATTCACATGGTCTCAATAACAGAGCTCATACATATTGTATGCCCTTCCAGAAGGTTTTTGGGTTTTGGTATTAGGGTATGTTGATCTCGGGACATTTAGCAGCATGCAAAATGAGATTTCTGGGAAAGAAACAAAGATACACGTGCTGGAATATTACTTTGACGACAGGGATTACAGGGATAGCATGTCAATGCCTGAGACAGTTGCTATCATTGCTACAACAACACGATGTGACAATATTCACTTTGAGGTTGTGTATGGCCACTGGTCCTTTGTGCTGATTCCCCTTTGAATACATTAGCCAGGCAGTTAAAAGACATGATGTGATTTAATAAACTGTGATCAAACAGATGTTAACATCTTACGGCTGCCTTGCACATGCAGCATCTTCACACTGTATGGATGGATCATTCTCTCAGCAGCCAACTGACTTATTTTTGGTCTTTATTAGTTTTTTCCCACCAAAGTTTGCAAAACTAATTCAAATTGTATTAAAGACAACATTTTTTAAAATATTTGCAGCAACCTGAATTAGAGGTAGAAGCAACCTTTGGTGTGGAGACAAGAAATATAACAAAAATAGATATTTTTCACATTATATAAAGGTTTATTATGTATATATACATAATACACATAACATATTTAGAGCTTTTCTGTGAGAAAAGTGAAAATAAATCACTTAAAAAGAACTGCTCCTCCCTGTGAGAAACAGCTTAGTTGTTAAAGAAAAACTGTCACTGTAGCCTCACACGTTGACAGATTTTAAACATTTCAACAGATTTTTTTCTCTCCTTAGCTGGTATCTAAAGTGTTCTAAATAAAATCATAAAAGACCATTGTGGGCATGTATTGGTTATAAAATACCAAAACTGCTTTGATTTGGGCATAGGTACTTTCAGGTTTTTATTACCAAAATTGCTCAATTAATTCCAAGAAGCAATATGATGACATTATTTGAGCTATTCAGCTGTTAACACCCAGTGTTGTAAATGGCTACGCCTACACAGTCTTGAACAATTGTCTAATCAGCTAAATGCCCTGTTTTTCAACTATTTTGTAACAGTTACGAATGATTAATCCCTCTGTTTTTCTCTAGTGATGAGACTCTCAACTTTGCTTTGACAATTACAATTTTACTTTTCAAGCCACATTTCCAGAAGCCTTGAAGAGAATACATTTCACGATGTCTATCATACATATTCATATCAGCTCAGTGTGTCTTGAAGGTGGATAGTTCTGCAGTTAATATTGGACATAGTTAACCTGAGTTGAAACTCCATGTGTCCTGGCTAACCCTGCGTGGGGCTCTGTGCAGGGGTATGACGAGCGTGCCGAAAGAGACTCCAGTTCAATCGGAGGGGAAAGGTATCAGTACAAGGTAGCGGCCTACCCTGTTTAGTTCAGGTTTGCCTGTGTGTGAAGTGATAGTTCCAACACATTGTGTTCTTGTTCTAGTCTTCTTCTGTTTCAGCTTTGGCAGGTGAGCTGCCACTGGATGTCCTGGCTACTGTACACCAGGTGACAGCTTCTGACATTGTAATTGTCTGCTCTGGGCGATGGGATGGAGGGTGTAATACATCTTATGTTTCCTTTCTGTGGAAATTATTGATAACTGGAGCTGAGAGGTGGTGTTGGTATCACTAACCTGGTCTGAGCAGGTCTGATTGATGATGGTAATTTAGGCGAGCAACTAAATTCTGAAAGTATTGTTTAAGTTATCCGGAATCATATTTGTAAGTAGGGCTGCCAAACAAATTTGTAGTCACGATTAATCAAAATTGTAATATTTATTAGAGATAAATCACATTTTTCAAGCTGTCTGACAATAGATTATTAAGTCACGCAAAAACTGATGATAAGAAAATAAATAATGTAATAATGTTAAATTAACAGCACTTTGAGTAAATTTACATGCAAATGCCAACTTTTACACGCTCATCAACACACACACACACACACACACACACACACACACAAACACGCACACACACGTGCACACACACACACACACAGACACACACGCACAACCTATCATATTTTTCAATCACGATTGAAATTCCATTATTTTGCATCGAAAAATTTAATTGGCTTTTATTTTGAATTGATGTACTGTCTTAAGCTGAGAGAACTTTACTTGCTGTTTGAATTCCACCCTGAATTTATTTTGAAATAAAGTAAGGACCTCCTGGTAGAGTGAAGGTTACGACATTAATTTAACCACGAACAAAAATTGTTTCATTCTTTCAAATCAAGCACATGAAAAAAAAAAAATATGGCTATAAAAACAACAAAGTATAAACGCACTGAATTTCAGGTTACTTTTAACCCTCGATACATTTTGATATAAACATGAACAAATATGTTGACCAAAGTAAAAAAGGGAGAAAAAGTATGTGTGACGTAAAGGAAGAGTTGAGAAATGGAGAAAGGATTTCACATTAGTGGGACTGAAACATGGTGAGTTGCATTTGACTTGCATTTGATATCACCTTCTGCACCGCACATGTGCTGTGAGTGTTCAGAGGGAGAGTGAGACAGAAAAGCATCCTTTACTAGATGGAAATTCCTGTGCTTCAGCCACAGCTGCAGTGTGACACTTCAGATGGCCGCGCTTCCCTTTGTACAACCCCCTGGAATTAGCCCAAACCACAATGGCATCACATCAGAAAAGACGGCAGGAAAAAATCAGACTTTATTATCTGTCTGTGAAAATATCTTTGCAGGGAGGAGAGGGGGCACGAGGCCCTTGGCTTCCCTGCCAGGTCTGCCTGGATTGTATCATTGAAAACACACACAAACGCACACACTCACAACTGTCTTCAGATAAGTGTCAGCTAACCCAGTGTTATGATACCTGTACTTAGGGATGGCTTGGCACAGTGTTGAAATGTAAACACTGCTACACTTCTCGTTTTCCTTCTCTTATGGCTCTCATTTTAAGGCAATAAAAACAATCATTTTCTACACATTGCAGGTAATCTATCATAGCTATAAACTTATTTTCCTGCTGAGAAATTGTTGGGGAGCATTTATATTCTCAAACTGATTCTACATCTGAAGATTCGGCAGGAACACGCATTGTTCAACGCGGAAGCAAACTCTGCTAACAAAGAAGTAGAAGAGGTATTGAGAAGAATAAAACTTTCCATCAAATCATGTTTCTGGGAGGGGATTCACTTCAAAGAGATCCCAACAACAGTGCTGTCTGTCTAATTTACGTTTCCAAGTGCATGCCAAATGTAAAAACCCCAATTTTGAGGAGTGTATAATTATAGGCAGAGAATGAATGACTATAAATACCCCCATCATTACCAGTCCCTCCTGAAGAACATGATCCATACTGGAGGATAATTAAGGCAAAATATTTTGGATCCTCCATCAGACTGTAGCAGGAATGTGTGCATGCGCATACTCATCGTGCATGGGTGTTTGCTTGTGTGTGTTACAGATACAGCGAGTGTGTGTGTGTGCGTGCGTGCGTGTGTGTTGAATTCTTCACTAAATATAGTTGTGTTCTGGTAGAGCTGCTATGTTCGGATACTTGTGGAGAACTCAGGCTTTAATTGGTGTTGGTGTCATTAATGAAAACAGAAGTACAACTCCTGAACAAGTGTGTGTGTGAGCAGGTGTGTGTGTGTGTGTGTGTGTGTGTGTGTGTGTGTGTGTGTGTGTGTGTGTGTGTGTGTGTGTGTGTGTGTGTGTGTGTGTGTGTGTGTGTGTGTGTGTGTGTGTGTGTGTGTGTGTGTGTGTGTGTGTGTGTGTGTGTGTGTGTGTGTGTGTGTGTGTGTGTGTGTGTGTGTGTGTGTGTGTGTGTGTGTGTGTGTGTGTGTGTGTGTGTGTGTGTGTGTGTGTGTTGGACCCTGTCAATGGCCTTTTAAACAACAACAGACACATGGAAATAACTTTGATCAACAAACATGTAGCAAACAAGGAGATAATAATGAACCTCCATGTTCAGCCGAGGTCTCTTAAAATAGACCATTTCAACTATCACATTTGAGGATAATATTTCTAGATTATGCCATCTAATTAGTGCCCCAATATTTGGCAACTGCACTTTGATTGAGCTCCAAATAAGCATATTGTCCTCCTCGCAGAGAAGTGAAAGAGTGTTTTTTGTGTTCTTCACTCAGAGTCAGAAAGAATGTTCAACAGAGACAGAGAAAACTTTACTTGCATGCTCTCCCTGCCTCGCGTTTTTTATCCCTTTCTGTCTTTCTTTTCCGATCAAAACGCAAGAATGTCGCTTTGAGTGGCCAAATGAAAGAAAACCAGGCAAACATGAGCGAGAGACCATGTTTATTTCGAGTGTATCTCTGAGCCAGGCCAGGTTTTTGTGTCAGCAGGGGTCTGCACGGGTTGTTGAGTATATGTTCTGAGTTGTTGCTGAACCGGCGGCGAGTCAGTCAGCCAGCCAGTTGTCAGGCGAGTAGCAGCTCCTTGTTGCTATTTGTGTTTGAGTGTAGCCGTGTCGAGAGCCTCCCTCCCTCTCTCAGTTTTTTCGACCCTTTTTCCCAACCGAATCCTCCAACCTCTTCCTGTGGCAAGAATCGTGTCTTACAGCAGCCTATCGCTCCCGGAAAGAAAAGCCTGTGACCAAGGCATCCGTCCCTTTCACTTCCATTGTGTATCTGAAACAAGAAGCAGCAAAACATGGTGTAGCAGGGGGGCTCCATGGTGGCCCCGCTGTGGTTGCTGCTGCTGGCCTCCACTGACTTGTTGTTGCTTGTTGTTGTGTGTTTCTCTCAGCCAGGGCCGGGGGAGCCAAGGCCAAGCTTTTGTGTCATCGTTTTCGACCAGCGCTGCACTCGTGAAACTAGATAAATGGATTAGAGGGGCGCAGATATGGGCGGGCATCTTTGAGGAAAAAGACAACGGAGACGTGGAAGGGAGGGGGGGATGAAGGCGAGAGAGGAAGAGGCAAAGACATTTGTGTTGTCGGACAACAAGGGGGTCGGGTCTGTTGTACGAATAGCCTGCTTCTGCCAAAAAAGACAAGACAGTGATAAACTTTTCTCCCCATGCGGTCACCTCTCTCCCCCTTACACACAAACGCACACTCGCATGAACACACTCGCACTCTTGCACAAACTGACACACCACACAATTCAGCACTAAAATGAATGGATTGCCACAGTGTGACATGTCTCAGTTGAAGGGGGAGATGGTCCTTGTTCACCAAACAAAAGGCATTGGTATTATGGGGGGCCACAGCCTGCGACAGAATGCTAAATTGTTTTAGGGTCAACAACTTATTGTCTTTGCGTGAGACACAATTTACATATTTCCCGAATAGGTTTCACCACTCGAGAAAGCAGAACCTCCTTTAGCCTTTGGAAATAGTTTGGATTGGTTGTTTTCCTTCTTCTTCTTCTTCTTTTAAAACAGCAGAACAGCCCTATAGTCTGGTAATGACTAAATACAGTTTTGATATAATGTATTGTAATTATTAATTTGAGTTTACTTATCGCTTTAGTGCAATTACCATAATAGAAGCATTGCTGACTGTGCCTAACAATGGCTTCTTAGTTAAAAACCAGATAATAAAACGTATTTACCCCTTTAATCCCAAAGATCATTATTCTTATGCTCTATATTTACATTTAATTCATTTATCTTCTCTCTTCTTTTTTTTCTAATTTCATGCTCCTTATTTCCTCTCCCTCCTCTGCACCGTGGCCCAGGGCATGCCGGGAAGAAATGGCTGCAAGTGACAGCCTAATTATCAGCTCCAACTCCGCTCATTACCCATTAGACAATCCACTGTACATCCACTTACTAAATGAATAATTTTGTATATATTATGGAAACATAATATTATGGCCTGCAGCTAACGCCTTTGCGCCCACCTCACGCTGTTTCAGTACAAAAGGAATAAATGGGACACCGAGAGGTTATTTAATTTTAGCCCCAAAAGCAGCTCGTGAGAGGATGTCATGTGCAAATGGAGCGCGCGGGGAGAGAGGGAGGGAGGGGACGAGGAAATTCACACACCTGCCTTTTTTAAGCAGCATTATTGAAATCATTCTTGTCTAAGCACGCGTTGTAGCAAAAGAGAAATTGACAAGAGTCAGATCAGACTTCACGTGTCTTAATATTATTCTAATTTCGGCTGGAACTTTGTTTTATCTCCACTCTTTGCAAAAGCTTACACCAAAGAAGTTTTTATAAAAGTAACAGATGGACAGGCCTAGTAGATTGTTTTAAGTTAATATTGACACAGACATATCAAACGTCATCATGTTTTTTTTCCCACTTTTTTTGCAGCCTGGTGAAGCTATTATTTTTTACTTATGACGTAATGGCGTTGTGCGTAAATGTTGTGTCAATTTAAGCATAAAATCCAGTGTCTAAGTGTCCTTTTGTTAATGTTTCCTCAACAGCGTGACTGCTTAGAGAGTGGCTATTTAAGTGACACATATTTATGTGTAACGTCGTCCTCCTGTCTCCGTCACACAGATTTGGTTTAGTCAACGTTTACCATCCAATGAAAAATAGACATGTTTCCCTTTTGCACTTTAATGTGAATTTTGAAGCTATGACGGCTTTGATAAGATACAATAAGATATATAATGTAAGATGTAATCACTTTGCCCCCTCTCCCAAAACTAATAAATAAAAATAATAAATAAACAAAATAAATAAATAGCCTACAATAAAATCTGGAGATAGTTATTTGAAAATTAAGATTATTTTGGCTTTTAACGAAAACTAACCATTTTGGACCACTCTGTGTCCCCCCCTAAATTAAGGTTACTTTTGCTTTTTTATATTCCTCTAGAATTTCTGATAACATGATAAAAAGGCAAGCGTTTAAATCAAGCCATAAAGCATACTGCAATGTGTGTGATAATGCAGTTATAGTGCAAGTATTTCAATGTGATTTACAGCTTCTCTTAAAGGGTGAAAGCTGTTCAAAGCTAAGCCAATAAATTCCTCGCCCATAGAGGTCGCTGTGATATTGCAAAACGGATGCGCATGAGCCACTCCACAGGTTTAGGCCACTCAAATATTTCACCCTCAGGAACAGCACACTTCACAGCTTACTGTCCTCTACAAACCTGTCCTGCCTTAAACAACCTAGTTATTTTGTATTTATTTATAGGCCTATATGTATGGAAATATTTTAAAACAAAGTCAGAAAAGAAATCATGTTTGAAATTTCTAAAACAGACTTAAACTAGATGAAATTATTAGTAAAGCTAAAAAATAAATAACATTTAAAAAATCGTTAGAAAATGTTTCTTTGATTTTTCTATAATAATAGTGAAAAATACCCCCCCCCCCCCCCCCCCTCAAAAAGGGCACATCATTTTCGTCCCAGCTAATTATTGCACTCTCCCCTTATTATATCCCAACCCCATTAGGCTGCTGATGTAAATCAATATAAACTTTGGTCTCTGATTGAGGAGCAAAGACGTTGCTTTTGTAGGCTAATGATCACTATCAGGTAGGAACAGACAGGACCCCAAAACACTGACCTGCTCCACACAAGCCCCTTTTACTCCTCCCCCTCCCCCTTCTTCCCCCCCAAAAAACGAAAATATTAATAATTTATCTTCGAATCGACTTCTCTCTCTGACAGATTAGATTTTAACCATTTGATTTTGTTTGGACTGGGCGTTCCCATATTATTACTTAATGACCTTCCCAGCTGCTCCTGTCCATTTTCTGTCACCAGCAACCATCTGGACACTTATTAGCACCTCAATGCATCCACGCTGCTTTCCTCCACAACGTGAATAAAATTAAGCCTGCATGCAGACTGCCAAAGGACCTTTTTTTTTTTTACACCCCATTCCCAACTTTTCGTAAAATAAAAATGATATAGACCCCAACCCTTTCTTAACTAAAACAAATAAATAATAACAATAATAATAATAATACGATGATACTCCCGAGTTTTCTCTATAATTTCATTTAGTTTATTAGGCAAAATATACGATCTGGACAAATTCCTTCAACGCTTCCTATTTACAAATTTAAATCACTTGGTATTTACATTAAAGAAAAGACACCAAAAAACACAAGAAAGAGACGAAAATAATAATTATAATAATTATAATAACAAAGTAAAAAGCCTACCGAAATGTCCCAGCCTGCCAGGGCAGAGTGGAGAAAGAGAGAGAGAGAATAACATTATAGGCGCGATTATAGGCTACACAACAATAGAGGAAGTAATCCATCCATCCACAGGATATTACCAAATTACGCCATTTGTTCTGTACCGACTGAATGCTATGCTGCATTATTATTTCTCATTGTCCTTTTTTTTCAGGGGGTGTAAAGTCGTTTTCTATTTTCAGTTTTTTTTTTTTTTCAAGCAAGAAAAAAAAAAGTGTTGATCAAGCCGAGGAGAGAGCGGTGAGGACCCGTTGCGTGGCGTCTTGCGGACTCCTGGCGCTGGAAGGCAGAGAGGATCTGGATAAAGAATAATACAGAGAGGTAGATAAATAACCCCGCAGTGTTTGGACAGCGGGTCTCAATATGCATCTCAAGTGTGCAGGCTGAACGGATTTCATTCGAAACAGACTGCAGTTCCCCCCTCTCCAATCCCGGCCTCACTTTGTTTGATAATGAAGCAAATAAATTCATAATGATCACAATTTGAAAATGTGAAAATATTCAGCTCCCGAAGCACGATCAAATAATAATAATAATAATAATAATAATAATAATAATAGTAATTAAAAAAATATATAGGCTAAATATACAAAATATATAATGATAATAAAATCGTAGTAATTATCTTAACGATATTTTTGCGTGCGAAAAAAGCAAATCCTCATTCTAAAGGAATATGCATGTTATTTTAAAGAGACTGCTGTATGTCTCTCCGTGCAACAGTCATAAAAAATAAGGGGGTATTTTGTAATGCTTGAAACAGAGGTAAACTTTCCTCTTTCCTCCTCGATCAGAGCGCTCCCCTGGGCTCCGGCTCTCCCAGGGGTCTTTAGGGAAAGCACACAGCCCAGACAGAGCCCGTTTTACTCGGTGACTTGATAAGTAGCCACACACTCCCTAGAGGGGAGGAATTAAAGGGGGAGTGGGATGGGAGTCAAGACCCCTGTCACCCGCAAAGCAAACTGTGTTTTATTTATCTTTGTTCATTTTATTTTGAAGTCTTATTGTTGATATTCTAAAGAGGAAAAAAAAAACCTAAGACTTAAAACTGCAGTCATAAACTTGAGGTTTATATGCTGGACGTTTCAGCCCATACAGTTTCATGTTTTTGTGGAATAATTCCAGGAATTACACCTTCATATATAATGGGCCTTCTCCCTCCTTTATGTTTAATGTGAGCTATTTTGAAAATGCTGTTATAGATAGGCCTACTGCTGAGAAAATAAGGATAAATCAGTTCAATTTATATTTTATACAAGGCTGGGATTTCTGAGTTGGGAGGGCAATAATGCGAGTTTGCAACAATGAAAAATTGATCAAATAAATAAATAAAAAAGATGAGTTTAAACTTGTCTCACCTGTCGATGATGGGTCGAAAGGAAGACTTCAGGGTCTGTGTTGGAGGTGAAACAGACCGTACACCGTTTTCATGGTCTAAAAAAAATAAAATAAAATAAATAACTTTTCAGTACTGCATTGCTATAAATATTAAAGGCCTGTTTTTTATATATAAGTATTATATAATCAAACAACACAACGAAGGATTGTTTTGTATCTAGTGTGTGAACATTCATATTTTAAGTGTGTGTGTGTCTGTGTTTGCTGCCTTTACTTGCATGTGTACACATAGTCCTTTGTAAACATAATTGTTTATGATTTTTTTGTAATCAGTATTAATTGAATGCACATAATAACTGTTCAGTCTGATTTTTTTTGCACTTGCACGTGACATTTTTTCCCACATGTTATACCCTACCTATGTGCTTGGGACTGTGGGTCTCTGGTGAGGCCTTGCTGTCATTGCTGAGTGCTGCTGCAGCTGCTCCCGGCGACACCACCACTGACGTCGGCTGCTGCTGGGACGACGCGTGGTGGTTGTGGTGGTGGTGGTGATGGTGCTGGTTAACTCCCAGAAACGACCTCACATTGAGCAGGGAGTTCTGACCCAGGAAAGCCCCGTTTGTCCAGTTGTGAAACTTTCCAATCTGGCACGTGTAAAGTCCGTGACTGGGGAGGAAAGCCGGGTGAGTCTGGATCTGGTGGTGGGGCGCTGATGGGTGCGTGTTGGCCGCTGGGGCGCAGGGGGACGTGGGTTTCTGAGAGGAACTATCAGGGCTAGTGGCGGTCTCAGCTAAAGACCAGATTTTGGGCTTATTGTTGGACGGGAGTGGAAAGCTCCCAGGTCTATCCGGGGATAAAACTCTCGTAGTGTTGTTGTTGTTGCCGTCCGAGTTCTCCTTACTCCCTGGGTGAAGTGAAATTGTGCTCTTAGATTTGTCAAACACCTCGTGGGCCTGCAGCGCGAAGGCCCGTCTTCTCTCCAAGCTGTCCAGCTCTCCCCCCGCACCCATACCGACTCTGTGATCCCTGCTCCCCTCTGTGGATTTATCGTCATCGTCCTCGTTGCTCTGATCCCCGTCGTTATCGTCGATTTTGTCTATATCAATGCTTTCCAAATCGATCTCCTCATCGTCTTCGTTTTTCTCCGCCTCGTCTCCGCTGCCGAACAAGTTCCCATCCTCCCCGTCCTCTTTGCTCCTGCTGCCCCAGGTCACCTTGTTCTCCTTCTTGAGCCTCCTCCTGGCGTTGGCGAACCAGGTGGAGACCTGCGTCAGAGTCATTTTGGTGATGATGGCCAGCATGATCTTCTCGCCCTTGGTGGGATATGGGTTCTTACGGTGCTCGTTGAGCCAGGCCTTCAGGGTGCTGGTGCTCTCCCTGGTGGCGTTCTTGGGCCTGGCTGGGTCCCCGTACTGAAACTGACCGTATGGATAAAAGGCCGGGGAGGTATGGGCTGCAAAGCTGGCAGGATGGACGCCAGGACTGTCCTTTAGCTCATACTGGGATCCCTTCAAAATGAGAAGATATATTTTTTTTAATAAAAGTGGAATATTCAATCTGCACTATACTTAAAACTACTGCATTATTACCTAAATTAATAATTTGACTAAGTGGCTTACATTATTTTAGACTTTGAAAGTGCACTTTAAACAAGTTCTACCCTCTCAGTTTTCACAAACAAGCTGCTCAACTTGCAAAATAGCACATGCTAGGCCTGCGGCACCTGCCCAATTTTATAAGCAGACATGTTTCATACATGACAGCCCAATAACGTAACATATAAAGTCAATAGGACAAGCGAAAGTTGGTCGCATCATTGTGAACACACATGCAAATCCCCAGCTTTCACGTGTACCTGCCAAACTCCTCTCAACCCTCCTTCTATGTCAGAACACTTTGAAGGCCTAAGTGAAGTTTTCCCAGCGTGCCACACTCACACTTTAGTGCCGAATTGAATCCCCTTCCTAGCTTACATTTTCTTTGGAAACAGCCCTCAAAACACCTCGACCAGTTTTTTTTGCAACGCATATTATGATGTTTTCTCGATTTAGGCTTTATTTTGTAGCTTTTGCGCAGAAGTTACTGCTTACCTTAACCTGATACACACTTTAACACACTGCAAGACTATTATTATCATCAGGTGTATTTAGGCAATGCATTTTTGACAATTCTCCATCTAGATCTCCTAAACACATTCGTGCCATTATGCAGTAAATAATGAAAACTTACTGCAGCATTATACTTTACATTTATGTATGACAGCTATGATTTCATATGGTAAGAAAATTTGGTCGGAGTTGGAAACGAGTAAAAACTTTTCCTTTGAGTGGTGCATGCCAAAACACTTTTTTTGACCCTCAAAATATCTTAAAATCATGCTAACAACAAGAGACATTAGGTGTATGGATGGTGTGTGATACATAATTTATTATACGTTTTCATTGACGGTAAAATAAATGATTTTGAGACAAAATCCTGTTTTTTCTTCACTGACACAAGTCAAACTTTTCATATTTCTAACTCAGCCTGACAACATGACATTAAACTGTTGAAATCAGAGAGCGATGGGACTATCATTTAGCGTTATTAGAAAAAAAGGGATAACTAGGACGCATTTACATGTCTTTATTCCTCTTCTTTAGACGCCAAAGACATGCTGTGGTGCATGTTTTTTTTTTAGACAACAGTGGAAACACTAAACATAAACAATCGTCTTTCCAGCTCTTAACGAACAAAACAAAAAACAACATTTCTTCTTACCATTTGTGAGAAAAGAGCCAGATCCGCGCTGGTGTACGGCAAGAAAGCGCTGTAGTTGTGTGCGTACGGGTTGGCGTACATGCCCAACACCGACGTGACCGCCGCTGCGGTGGCGGACGGACTTCCCCCGATCTCGGTGCTCCCTCCTCGGGATGAAGGCGTAAGCACTCCCGGCCTGTCGCCCCCGTACACCGCCTGGGAGGCACTTAGATACTGCGGGTAGCCTAGCTGCGGGAAAGACATCTCCACCGCCGAATTCACCGCACAGCTGCACCGTCCGACAAACTGTGCTTACAAAAAAAAAACTGTGCAAGAGAAGAACGAAGAAAAAGGGAACCAGGAAGAAGAGTGAAGGGAAAGTCTTCAAGCCAAAGTCACAGCTACTACAGACATACACAGTTGTGTGCAGTCAAAACAACCCGCTCTTAAATCTCGGCTTCCTCTCTTTTTTTCTCGCGCAAAGTCCGCTGGATGTGATCAGATCAACAATTGCGCTCCGACTGACGCGCCTGGCCCTGAGGTCTCCAGGCTGATCTCTCAGATACAATTTGAAGTTGATGCTTTGATTGGCATCCCCTACTTGAGCCTGCAAGCTCCTCCTCGTTTGGAGCAATGTGGATAATGTGAATATAGAGTGAGCACATTGGCTGGGGCCTCTCTCTCCCTCCCTCCCTCCCTCCCTCCCTGACTCTCTCTCTCTCTCTCTCTCTCTCTCTCTCTCTCTCTCTCCCCCTCCATGTTTGGACTTATTGTATGTTAAATGTTCAAGCATTAGAGTCCATTCACCGAAGGCTTTGATTGTTGTATGACAACCTGTCGACACGATTTTACAGCTGTCCGACACAGGGGGAAGTAAACCCGTCATAAGAAGGAAGTTCGTTGAATATAGATTAAATTGTAATTAACGGAGGAAAGTGGCACTCCGCAGTGGAGTTAGTGTTTGGTATCACGGGCTGTTGGTGCGTTTTATTTAATTCATAGAGATTAATTTACTTTAAATGTGTCTTCTTTCTCAGAGTTAAATGCATTATTTGCAGTCTTCTTCTTAGGCTTTTCAAACTTGCGCACTTTTTAAATGGGAAATCGTTTTACAGTTGTGTGTTTCTGTGGTGAGAAATTGTAAAGCAAATGTTCTAATAGAAAAACGCCCACCAAAAATAATAAATTATTACATTTCTGCCATTAGTAATTGTGTCAAAGGTTAAAAGCTTCAATAATTTCTCGACGCTATTCTTCTCCAAAAGTCAAAGCATTTCCAAATACCGTGAAAATCTCTCCACATAATTTATTAATTTTGAATGCTTTTATTGACTTCTGTTTGGTTGTTCTTTGATTTCTTCATAAAGGTTTAATCAGCCCAATTCTCCCTTTCCCTCTCTTTTTTTTCTCCTCTCACCCACTTTACATCTGCATGCGCGCGTATGTTTGTGTGTGTGGACTTCAACCAGATTGCTGTTGTCCTTTGTAACAACAGAGCCACTTCACGTTTCCTTGTTTTGAGTGGAAAGGAATGAAGCAAAGCCAGGGGACAAGTCAAACACCGAGGCACCAGGCTGTGAAGTCTGCACGTCACTGCACGTGCCACAAAAAACATCCAAACACAGTTTGAGTCTCTAATTTAATCTAAGTGGCGTTTTTTCACTTCCAACATTTTAAGTTTTAAAAAGTGAAGAAGAAGAGGAATTTCTGAGTTAGAAACTCGTTCACTTTATATTACTATTATCATATAAAATGTTGTATTCATAAAAAGCACAGATTTTTTTTTTCAGTTTTTAAGGTTTTACATTTTCTCTCCTCTCAGAAAATAGGTAGCATATTAAAAAAATGTAATCCCATGAGAGTTGAATAGCGAAAAAAAAATCTGCTGTAGTTTTAGGTCACCTCCTCCTGAACCGCTTATCCATTTCCCAGCTCAGAAAAAGAAAAGACTCGGACTTTAACCTCCACTTTCCTCAGCTGTCCACTCCTCACACAGCCATGAGGCTCACGGGTGGGGGGGGGGTGCTGTTCGTGTTTTAACACTTCTATTTTTATTTGATTTGATTCTTATATCGCCCACATCCCGAGTCAACGGGTGGGGTTTTCTGTAGATCTAGATTTAATGCCTTAACGACTGAAGCCCAAGAAGTCAGTAGATTTTGATCTGCACCAGATGGCTCCGAGTGGATATTGCCGCTCGCCGAGGATCTGTTCAAAATATCTGAGGGGCACTGATGGTAATCTGGGTAACACATCAGAAAGGAGGGGAGGAATGGCAATTGTGATAACCCGCTGGAAATGTGTGCAGGGGGCTAAATGTGATGGTCGTGCTGGGCTGGGGGGTGGAGAAGGAGGAGGATGGGGTCTGGGAAAATATCTGAGGAGAAATTAGAGAAATGTTATAAAAAAAACTAGAAAAAGAAAACAAAAAAACGAAATAGACTAATAACCAACATAGAAATGAAGCACTAGTTAAATAACTTTATATAAAAAAACAATAACAGCAGTATACATTTTTTTGAAATTATAAAAGAAGGTTCTAAACCTCAATTTGCGTTTTTTTGTATTTCTGTTTTTTTTGTATTTTTATGAAAAGTGATTTCCTTTTAGAAAAATAGAAACTAGACTCATGGTAAACAATGACACGTGTTGGGGGCAATAAACCTCCACGGTTAACTGATTTATTGGGTCTTGTTAAACTCTCATTACACACTCAAGCTCTACAAGCAGCTCTTCAGCTTTAACCCAGAGAGAGAGAGAAAGAGAGAGAGAGAGAGAGAGAGAGAGAGAGAGAGAGAGAGAGAGAGAGAGACTTTGTTCCGGATCCTCTCGTCGTCCATCCCCTTTTTTTCAAACTCGTCCACAACTCGCTCTCTTCAAATGTTTTTTTCCCCACGAAACAGATGGGCTTACACCATCCGCATAAATTGCCATATGACGCGCTCACGTGCTATCATGCATACATGGACACGCACGCGCACACACACCGTCATAACTTTTTTGAATTCTCTTTCCGTTTAAATAACGTAGAATAAATAATCCTCAGGCTGCTCATGTATATGAGAACATTTTATCATGTAAATCTACAGGAGCCTCTTCATAAGCTGTTATGGCTTAATGGCCTCATTCTAATAAGTCAATCAGGTAGGGGACACTTTTTTTTAAACAAAGAGTCTGCGACTCACGCTACATTTCCTGACTTTTTAATCTTCACCTTTATTTTCTTGATACCTGCTCTCCACAGAAGACATACCCACCTGTCAATAATGCTTTTGCAATATCGATGTGTGTTTTCATTCAGGCCTAAACGTCTTGAGCTCAGTTAAGATAAAGAGATGAAAACCTCATGGCTGCCTTTCTCGGATAGCCAAGAGTTTGATACTATAAAGCTTTTAAAATAAGCAGAAATACTCTCTCTGCTATAGTTATTAGAAAGCTCACTCATTGTTCAAGATAGAAAAACTGTAAAATATAGTAGCATGCATTGCTAAATTATCAACAACAACACAAATCACAAAATGATAAGCCTATTATTATATACACAGGTAAAGTTAAAACTACAATACATTGCCCCGTGCTTTGCAAGCCATATCCAATATTATGTTTTCATATTGTGGTTTAGGTCTTTTCATTTTTAAAATTCTTTCCTCAAGATTAATGCAAGACAGTTAAGAACATGTAAACAAAGAAAATGTGTTGTTTTTTGTCAATCACCAAAGCTATATTCATTTTTACCTTCTATAATATTTGTTTCAAATAAAATATTCACTACAACATCTATTCTGAAAAAGCCTGTGTTCTTTAACATGCATGTTAACATTTTTTTATATTTGATAAAACCAATATTTTAGTATGGGGTCAATCAATCTTTATTTGTATAGCACCAATTCATAACAAAAAAGCAGGTAAAATACCTTACTCATTGTTATATTATCTACAAAGTAGATGGAAATGTAGTCTTATAATTTCACCTATCAGTATAGGCCAAAGTCTCTGTATGCTTGAACTCAAGCCTCTTTAACCAGGCCAGCATATAAACCTCAATGAGTCCAGTAGAAGTCAAAGAGAGTGAACCTGCATTACAATTACAGGGGTTCTGCTGACAGTCGGCTACCAGCGTAGAGGTCAGGGGTGTTTCTGTGAACTAATAACTGTGCTGAAAGATCCTCCTTTCCTGCCTCTGGGAGTGCCAAAGTTGAGGAAAGGTTAAGAATCTGCAGAATGTCCCTTTTGTGCTTTTCTCACAGATTATCAAATTAAGTGTTGAAACCAAAACTTCTTTCCCCCCTGAAGAGATTAGATGAATATCGTTGATATTAACAGAGCGCCACAACTGTTAGACCTCTTCCCTTTAACATGGCAAACATGTACACTCACGCACGGTTCCAGAGAACTCCCTGAACTGCGTCAGAGCAACTAAACTATTTAGCTCTTGGTTAGCGTCATAGGACCACTGGTGTTACTGTGAGACATCTGATACACAGACAACTGCACCACACCTATAGGTAAGGAAACTAGGAATTTCCTGGATAATAAAAGAGGTCTATTCTGGGTATTAGAAGGTCAAGACGTTTTGCACTTGACAGCTCAACACTTTGAGGGGTGCTGTTCCCCCAGTGTTGACGTGACAAAGAGCCTCTGAGCTCAAATTGTTGCTAAATTTAAAGGTGCTTTGCAGCCATTGCCGTACAATTCTCCAAGTTTGGCCATGCAACAGGTACATGATTGCTGATGACTAGTCAATGTATTACAATACGAGCATTAGCCTACTTGTGCTCATATGGGATAGGAGGTCCGTAAAAAGACATGCATGCAAAACAAATACTTTTCTTATTTTTCTGCAAATGTCCCCGCATTGCTCCACCTTTCTCAAAGTAAATAGGGCTACTTACCTACTTTTTGCAACCGAATCCATTAAATACTTTAATTTGGTGTTAATATTTAAAATTACAGTGCACCACCTCGACTTAAACTAACTCAAGTCAGATTTTTAGATAACCAACTGCATTACATAACGCTAATAGCAAGTCCTTTAAGAATTATTTATAAATAATTGACTTATCAAATTTGATTAAATAAATACTTATTTTAGGTTGTTTTACAGCACTTTTATTTTGAACTGTTTTTCAATCTATATCATATAATTGTCAACCCTCATAGAAAGGATGTTTACATGTTACTAATTTGTATGCCAATAATGTTTTTATGAGAAATACACAAAGTGCATGACTGACATCAGATACAGAGTTTGTTCCTCTTCAGTCCCACATGTTTAAACATAAGCAACACTATGGAAGTGGGGGAAGATTCTGGCTTCAGTTAGATGTTGATAAAGTGAATTGTCCTGTCATGTGCTGCAGGTCACTGTTGTCATTTTCACCTTTTGTGCCATTATTTAAAAAAATGCCCACAATGTTTCCCTTACTTTTCATTTTAGACGCAAAAGAAAAAAACGCAACTTTGCTTGAGTTGCTATACTGTATAGGACTAATTAGTTAGTTACTTTACTGTCCCCGTGGGGAAATTCATTTTCACAGCTGTACAGGCAGGGAGACACCATAGCACACACTCACACATATAACACACTACAGTCATTGTTTTGGCAAAGTACAGATGTCTATTTCAGACCAAGCTTACATATTGTTCAGAGTATTGATGGATGTGGGGATTAAACTGTTTTTAAAACGTACTCTGTTGTATCTGATGGACCTGTATCGTCGACCAGAGGGTAACAGATAGAATGTGTTGTCAGTGAGCGTTTTTTAAGATATGTGCATTATAAATATTTGAGGAAATGGTGGATAGGTTTTTAATGTGTCCTAATTATGTTGATAAAAATGTCCTTGTAGTGGATACAGTACACTTTGTTCAAAAACATATAGTTTCTGCTGAATCGGTAGTGTTTAAATGCTATCACTAACAAAAAGGGTTAAACAAAAGTCTAAGTCGCACTGAACGTAACTCTCACTCCGCAGAACACACTGTTCTGCACTGTAATTCAATAATGAATGGCTACTGCAGCACGGATACTACTATCACTATTGTTACTGATAGTATAATGATATATTAAATAATGAGTATATTAAAAAACAAGACCAAACACTGAGCACAGTGGGTGTTATCTGTCATGATTAAGTAAGTGTCGCTTGCTACCACGTTGAGACAAAGTTAAAGGGAAAACACAGCACTTCATTATTGTTGACAAGTTTCTTTTAACTCATTCTGGCTTCTAACTGCATACCATACAAAAGACAACAGCCAGGGATCCGACTTTTCTCCTCCCCAAGGGCATTCTCAGGGGTGGGTAATGAACGGGTGGGCCTAGATTCTGATGTGGTTAGGGGCCAAGGGGAGAGAAATGTGAGAAGGGGTGTTAATTGTTTTGGCTCTTTGCTGGGGAAACATATCAACATTAGATCTAATGGAGGTTAAAGACTCTCATTGCCATAGGGGCTGCAGCTAATGAATAGCTATAGCTAGCCAAAGAGAGAGAGAGAGAGAGAGAGAGAGAGAGAGAGAGGCAGGGAGAGAGGAGAAAAAGAAGATGTAGTGTTTACTGGCCATTCAAAGGTTTTAACTGAGTTTAGTCAAGTGTTTCATTGCGGTTTCGACCTAAGAGGATTAACATTAAGAACACATAAAAGTATTTTTAAATGAAATGGTTTTTTTTTCAAGTAGCATATCTGAAATTGTAAGCACAGCTCTTTGCACACTGTAAAACTAGATATGTTAGCTATACTCATCCCATTCAGGGAAAACTGATTGCCTTTAGCCGTTTACATTCGTTAACTCCAAACATTTCAGTAAAAACATGTCTTCGAACTTAATAAAACTAACTCACATGTATTGCTAAGGTAACTTAAAGCTTCTGTGAGGAGTTATTTATGAAACAGACCAAACTTTATACAGTTTCGTCTATATGAGCTGCAAACGCAAACAAGACCAACAAGAGGTAGATTAACTATTTCTTAGTTATTTTTAATAAATGCCTGTTAGGACTGTCAGTGTCAGATGAGTCAAAAAGCTTTGTCTTATATTTAGTGAAGCAAAAATAAACGGTGAGTGATCTGGTAGACTGTTCAAAGCAGCAGGCTGACACTTTTTGTTGGAAACACTACCTACACATGCCTGACTGGATCAGCAAAGAGATAACAGGTTACGACTTTGACCACAGGGGGCGCCAAACTGGATACAAATGAAAGTTCTTCACAAGAGTTTGGAATAACATAACAAGAACTCACTCAATTCAGTGTTTAACTAAAATAAGTAAGTCATATGAACTTACATGTAACATTTTTACAAACTTCTTACAGATATTTTTGTTAATTTGAAGAATGATGACGCGTATTTTGGCGCCACCTTAGGACAAAACAATACGTCTTATCCCTTTGCGGATTATATTCTGTACAACTGAAAGTAGTGTTTTTCCTCAGAAAATCTCATCCTTCTGTTGTTTTACAGTGTAATCTATCACTTATACCAAGAATCTTTGTAAACAATAACAGGTTCTGCAGTGCGCTGTTTATCACTTTTTCGGCTTCTAACCCCTGGCAGCAGGTTTTAGGCATTCGAAAAACAATAATCAACCTTTATGCTGATTTGTTATTTTGGTTATTTCACTCTGTTTCATAACCAGTTAAAAAAAATCCCCAAAGGAGCTTTAAGATCAACTTAGTTTAGTAGTTTAACTCAACTCAAAACTATTTTCATCAATAAATGACTTCATGGGCAACTTTAAGCATGAGTTTTAAGAAGGAAAAACAATCCAATTTCCTCATTTTGAGTTATTCACCTCCATTGAAAGCTAGCACATTTGAAGCCAAAACCTGTTGCATACTCATTCACAAAAACTGCACAAGTCAGCATACTGCAGAAGCTACCTTTTGGCATTGCATAATTCCATTACAATGAACTTCTCCATGAATAATCTACAGACTTCTAATGAGCCAACAGGCTTCGAGGATAATACATACACCATTAAATGTATTGCAATTCAGTTGCAGATGTATGTAAAGTACAGCAAACGTTTAAGATGTAGCAAAAAGACTTTGGACAAAGATAATCAAATTCTTCACATAATTTTACGTTAAAGCCGAATAAGGAAGACTCAAACCCTGAAACACAAGCTTAGAGCTGCATTGCAGATGTTTATTTGCAGTCTCAGAAATGGTTGGCAAAAAATGGGACCATGCAAATCTGCTTTCAGATTTATCCACAGAGTTAATTGAATTTTAAGGAAGGGCCTTCGTGGGGAAAAAAAGATTTTTGTACGCTGAAGTATTCTTTTGAAATTACACCCTTTGATAGTGGTGTAAAGGAAAGTCTTACAGATAAAATGATCAACAGAAAGCAGGACAAATGGAATTTTAATGAGGTGGTTTCTTTCATCTCTTATCATGTTGTGCTGCTTTTTCTTTTTTGCTTTGTACTAACTATTGGTAGAAGTTAAAACCTGCTGTTTTTATGTAACCGGACGTTCTCCCCGGGATGCCATTGGCCTCTCACGCCTCACAAAACCGCAATCACCTTGATCACTGATCAGACTCACTCTGTTTTTGCTGCTTTGGGTTTTAACTTCCTGAAGTGTTGAATTTGTTTTAAACACACAAGTCTAAAGAAATATGTTGAAAAAAATGAGCCATGCTTTTCACATATTGTTAGACAATTTGAATGTAATGCTTTTTACTTTATTCCGTACTATGAAAATATACAACTTGTATGGATTTAGCTTGACATCCGTAGGTTGATTTCCGTCGCTGGTATTGTTCTTGATGTCTGTGGGACCAGACACTACTATTTGAATCCAAACTACTGATGTCATCATTTG
>CM036542.1:18129118-18136618 GCA_020745685.1 Tautogolabrus adspersus | reverse complement strand
TGAATGTCCGCTCGCCATATCCCCCCCCCACTCTCTCTGACCTCTGTGACATTGTTGGCCAAACGGTGTCTCTGGCAATCATGAGCCATAAAGAGAGATGGAATTATGCGTAAATATGCCCAGACAGACTTTGATACAGTGTATCATAAACATGAGCAATCAGTCTAAATGGCAAACAAACAGCAGGCTACGAATCATGTCAACAAGCTGTGTGTTTCTGCGCGTGTGTGTGTGTTTGTGTTTTCATATTAAACCTCACAGAGAAGGAGACATTTAATACATACCACTAATTACTAAGTTTACAACGCCTATTGGTGACATTTTGATAGCTACCATATCAAGCTACAGCATGACAGTAGAACCAACGTAATTTTAAGAAAAAGAGCTTACAACATGTATTGTGAGGAAGACATTTACTATAACAAAGGGAAGTAGAAATAGAGCGTTCAATGAGTTTTGTGAGAAACTTTAATGAGGTTTTTTAAAGGTTAAAACACATTTTTAGAAAGAAAATATATAATTCTCACTTTTCACACTTTATTCTTTCCAAAAATTATTCATGTAATCTAATAAGCAGGCAAATAAATACTTCTTTATGATTTCAATTATAATTGAAGGCAGAGGCTATTAGGTTAAGAATAATGTATATTTGCAGGTTTAATTGGAGATTTATTTTCTTTATTGTCACAGTCATAATGGAAGGGCTGTGTGTTACCTACAGACTTCATGATGTACACCTGCAATCCTTGTCAAAAGTTAGTAAAAAAAAGTTTCTTGTCCCTCCACCCTATACCTTTAAAAGCAGGAGAAGAATCATTTGAAAATATCTACGCTTTAATAAAGTAGAAATGATTCTTTCCCCCCTGTCTTTTGATCGATGCGGCCCCCTGTGGGTCTTACCCCGCTGTTGTCCCTGTGGCTCTACCTGGCCCTCCTGAGCTGTACCTGTCTCCAGTTAATAAATCATTTTGGCATTATGAAATATTCAAAGGAGGGGGGATCAGGCAAGGCCAGGTTAAAGAATTTCTTAAATTTTCATGGCATGACAGCCTGTTCCACATATCCCCCCCTCCCCTTCAGCTGCTCCGTGCTCTTGGTTGTGTGTGTGTGTGTATGTGTGTGTGTGTGTGTGCGCGCGCCAGTGTGTGTGTGCACGCGGCTTGGGGTTGGGAGGATCTCCCGTGTCACTCTAATAGTCTAGAATTACACTTGTATCAGTGTCACTAGCATATGGGGTCTATGTATACCCTTAGGCCCATCACACTCGCTTCCACCTTCCACTGTCATGGCATTTAAAATGATACCATTTGGGCAAAGCTAGTTTTGACAGAAAAAGAGAAAAGCTGTGTGTTTCTCTCCTTAGCCCGACGACAGAGCTGCAGCCACCAGGGGCCCCTGCCACCAAGCAGCCAATCAAATGATACTTTACAGGATAATGATGGAAAGTAGCTGTGCCCCCCCCCCCCCCCCCCCCCCCCCCCCCGTCCCCCCCGTCTCGCTCTCTCTCCTCTTTTCCTCTGTCCTCTCTCTGTCCCTTTCTTTTCCTACACTCTCCTTCTACCTAGCCTATCTTCTGTGTGTTGGGGCAGAATATATTGGTATGGATGACATCTTTAAAAAGCAACAACATTGCTCACAGCGCATTACACAAGTCCGCAGAGCTATCTACACATGAGGTTTAAAATGTATTGAAACCACATTTCATTCAATCTAAGGGAGAGTGCATACGTTTCTTAATTAGTGTTATAAATATACTGTTGACACTCACATTAACAAGTGCTTATTGGATAACACTTTGACTGAACACAAATTTAGTCAAACTGTGTGTCCTACCTATGAACGTCTTCAGATCTCTGAATAGTGGTTACCTGCTGTATAAGGACAGATTATCAGACATAAAAGTACTACTCTGACATTGATTGGAGTGAGGCTTCTTGCAGAAAGGCTTCCATTGCAGTGGGGACCACCAAAAAACGTAGGGTGGTCCTGCAAAAAGTCCCAACTTTGACCATGTCTTCTGTGTCCTTGTGTCTATGTTCTCCATGTGTCTATGTTCTCCATATGTTTTATGTTTTTACATGGCTATAGGAAAGATAGAAAGGGGTAATATGAATGGATTTTTTTGGAGTGGGGTTCTATGAGGTAAATGTCAATAGTAAGTGTGTTAGCTAGAGGAAAGGCTTGTCAGCTCGGCCCCTTTATTGAGAACCAGCTGGAGTGTCAGCACTGAGGCTTTAGGCTTTTAAAGGCTGCAAACACGGTCATTTGTACTATGATATTTAGCCAATTTTAAGAAAAAGCCTAACTAGATATAATTCATGATGCAAGTAGTTTGTCAGTGCTTAACTTTGCCGCAAACTACCGGCACTTTATTTTAGCACAATCTCGCCGCACCATTTACATCTTCCTCTGTTCCGACACTTAAACAAGAGTACTGTGCAATCCCTCTATTCTTTACTGTATCAATCAGATGTAGAAGCGTGCAGTAAGTTAGCCTCACAAAGGTTAAACAGCACATGAAATAGTTATGAATCCATGGATAGAGGGACCAATTAAAGCTTTCCTGCACAGTTCTCCCCTCCTTGTCTCACCCCCTCCTCACGACCCCTCATATCATCTCCCCATTTCTCTCCCTCCTCTAATTCATTCTCTTTCGTCCCACCCATGCCTCCTAATTCCACTTTTACGCTTAACTCTCTTAACCTCTTTCCATTAATCCATCTATCGTTAGACATTTACATCCTCTCACAGACAGACAGACAGACAGTGTTTTTAACTGTGCTGTGTCGCTCTCTGGGATTGATTCCCTCTGGAAAGAGACTTCACAATAGGCATGTGCGAACCTGGGCAGGTGAAAGGTTTGTTATGCTACCAAATAGTTGAATGTGAAGGATGCAATCAGGGAGAGAAGGTAAGAGCCAGGGGGGAAAGGTTTGAAAAGGGTCCCTAAGGTGTCACCTGAGGCACTGCCATCAGAGATTTACAAGATGCCAGGGTGCAGAAAGTGCTATGTGGGCCGTCCTTTCCTGTTAGCATGGACCTCGTACTTTAACACCCACATCTCAAAAGGAAACATGCAATGCAATGTTGCTGATAAAGACTGGTATACACTACCATAGTTTACACTATGTTATTGAATTAAAGAAATAGTTTTACCCTTAATAATGCCTTAAATATCTCTAATATCTGGTGATCAGTGAAGCACATGGTGGGGTGATACGTGCTAGTTGGAAGCATTAGAATAGCTAAGTTGCTAATTTCTAGCAGCAGGTGACTCTTACAAGAGCTTCTTGTTAAATAGAATGAACTAAGGTGGCAGTAAAACCTCATTCTTTGCACTGGTGACACATTTGTGGTGCTAAATCTTTGCTATCTCTCAAAGAAACTATACACTTGTAAACATTATGTAAATTCATGGAAATAGAGAAACAGGAATATTGCGTCAACTAGCTATTGTGCCTGATTACAATAAATAAATGATGATACAATTATGATTATGATTAAAATTGGTCTGTATAAATACCTTTTATTTCATCTAAATGGATCTCACAAAGTCTTAACTGAATGTATCATCATCATGTCAGCATCATAGGCACCATATAAGTCATCTGCTTTTCCAAGGGGTAGCATGGGCGCCCCCTGATATCTGATTGGCTGCCCCAGCTGCAACCCTATAAACCGAGCCTTGGTTGTCCATATGCCTGGTCGGAGGTGGTACTAAAGTTAAAACCAACGTATCAGGCTGTGTTGCAACAGTGTGCCAGAAGTCTTATTTGGAGGAACATCTTTTTTTTTGCGAGCCCTTCAAAAATGAAGCACCGAAGATTTGTATGAAGCAACGTTTTGGTTTCTTGTTCAATAAAAAATATTTAACATGGGAATGTAACAACTATATAATTACTATACAAAAACAGAAATGGCAAATAAATGTCAAATGGTAATGGCTATTCAAACGTGTGTGAGCATCCATTTACATCATTCCACCCCAGCGCCAAAGTTAAGACCTCAGAGGGAAAAAAAGAAGTCTGCTACGCCCCTCAATACTGGCCCTTGCTGCTTTACTGACAACCACAAACACACAGGTATACACTTTCAATATTGATATGTTTTTTCTCTTTTGATCTCCCTCATATCTCATCACCCTCTCTGCCATGCTTTTTTGACCTCTCGGAAATCCCTAATATATGCCAGTAATTGCACATCAAACCCCAATGCATTATTTCAACCCCAAACTCTCCAATATATAACTCACACTCTTGCACAAGCATACCTGCAAAAATGCATTCACACACCTTCTCTCATGCAAACACTCACATATATAAATCTGTAATTGCATGTGCATATACAAGTACACATGCATACATTCATACACAAGCTTGCAGGCCCAGATTTCCTGCGCACACACACACACACACACACACACGCACACACACACACACACACACACACACACACACACACACACACACACACACACACACATACAAACACAAACATGGCTCGCTGGCTTGCTGAAGGTGTAAGACTCATGTATTTTGATGATATGAAAGTTGACCACATTTACATGCAAATCGAAGTTCCAGATTAATGGGGTCCACATATGAGGGCGAAGGAGGACTGCATGGTAATATGCTATTATGGCTTTTAAATACATTTACCGATGTTTTGACGCAGAATTAGCATGGTCCTAGCACAAGGAAATCATGTCGGTCTGATAGCAATTTGGTTTTCCAATTGGGAATACAATTTCATCAGGTTCAACTGTCATTTCTAATAATGACTCAGGTTGCGCTCACTAAATTGAAGATTCTTTTCCTCACTTTTTACACCAACCTTGACGGATGAAAGAACATGTACAATGCTGTACTTGTTTACAACAACCTTGCTGCAGATATTGCGCACAAAGTTGCATGGAAAGTGTGTGCTTTGAGTGTCGAAGTCACATCAATCTATGATACATTCTGTCTGTCATTTCAAAAAAGATAAAATCTGGATTGTCATCAGACTACAAAGTAAGGTGAAAGTGACTCTGCTGCATCAGTGATAGCCCTTACCTTCTTCTAACGTAAAGAGTACACCTGCATATTCCACACACAGTATCATGTATTTCACGCTCTATAAAGTGATTGAGTGAAAATGACTAGTCGAATCACTGCTTGTCAGCCACAGCAGAATGTCAGTCATCCCTCACCCAAAATGGTCCTGACAGCTAAATACAGATCTCAATTTTTCCTGTGGAATTCATTACTTCAGAATAATAAATAGCAAAATAGATTGTTTTATCTTTTCGTTTCTTTTGCTCCATATTTTGTCTCTAAAATGATGAATTTCAATATGAACGCTGTTGACAAAACTCAGGGTATTTTGTTGTCGACAAATGATTGGACTGCAAACTGACCTAAAAGGATAAACTGAATGCTCTCCACTGTTATGAGCCATGTTTATCATCTTTGCGTTTAATTAATGTATTCAACTGTATCATGGTATCTTTTGAGCACATGCAAACATGAAAAGATAAGGAAAGGAAAGCATAAAAGGAGGCAGCCCCCCTCCCCAAAAAACAGACATCATCCTCGGGTGTTAGACTTGTGATGTATTTCCTTTAAGTTTCCCCACTCAAGAAAAACAAATAATTAAAAGCCCCACGGGACATAACACACAAATAGAATAATGTATTTGTGTCAGTCAAATGCCTTTCTATAGCCGCGCAAAGAAAACATAATAAATGAATATGAAATACGTAAACAGAGCTTGGATAGCATCCAATTAATAAATACCATTTTTATCGTGTCTTCTGGGGGCTAAAATACTTTTGAAAAATCGCAGCATGCTTTTTGGCGTCCTTGTCAATTTATGTAAACAGCCCGCAACCATTCTAAGGGCGAAGAGCACAAGGAGATCATAGATTATTAATGGAGTTTGAAAATAACAAAGGCTGTGTCAGCTGCATCCTGTGCTACGGTATCAATAGCTCCTGGTTGTTAAATGGCACATAATGGTTACTTGCTGTATAACACATGTTTTAAATCTAGTATTCCTTGGAGTTACTGATAATCTTAGGTGGTCTAACCAAACATGAAGAGTAAAAACAAATGGCCTTAGAATAATCTTTATCTTACCCAGGCTCTGATGTGTTGAGGGTTTGCTAATGGGGGGGGGGGGGGGGGGGGGGGGGGTTGGGGTAGGGGGGGTGGGTGCGGCACTCCTGGCTGAGCAGGCCAGAAATGTTAGGCCTTTGACATCAAGGATCGATTCCACTCTGAGAGGGCCGAGCGAGGCAGAGAGAAAGGAAGATTGTGGCGATTCATGCCCCTTCTCATTAGCTGACCATGGGGGAGCGGAGGCGTTAACTTGACTTCTCCTTCGGGACTCTAAAAGGGTCCAGGGCCACCGCTGAAGGGGGGGGGGGAGGTCAAAGACACAAAGCTGGGATCAATATTGAGCTAAGCTAACTTTGTTTTTCTTCAACAAACTAGTGTGGTGACTAAGTAGCTACCTCATGCACCATGGCAAGGGAGCCAAAATCACTGATGCATGAAAAAACCCTGTAGGTATGCAAATTAAAATAACTCAAGAACGCACAAGTACACACAAGCACACACAAGTACACGCACATGCATCAGGAAAAAAAAACACAACACTCTCACCTCCTAAAGAAGTTCAGTAAACAAGATTACACACTTTAGTTAATTAATCTTGCACACCCTGTCATTAAACTACCAGGTAAGAAAAGCTAGCAGACAAATAGGCTACTTTGGCTGGCATCGCTGAAATAAAGGCTTCAGATAATGAGGGACTAATCATCTGCATTAGTTAAGTCCATCAGGCACTAATTTACCTAAAAACAAAATAGCGCACACATGGAACTAATCTCCACCTTTTACTTATTAATTTCCCATCTAGAGGTTCAGCATGCACACTACTAATAAGCTGCGCTCACACAACCATGCAGGCATGCAATCTAGCCCCCACCTTTCACATACGGGGAGATTAAAAGGTGTTATGAGGCATGGACTAGAGAACAAAGAGGAAGAGATTGAAAGTAGATAAAGAGTATACTCATAAGGAGATGCAGCTCTTAGGATAATGAGGCATTTGAGGCTTTACTGGAGAAGCTTCTCCTTATTCATCATCCTCCTCCTTCACCTCCTGACTGATGTTGTGTCTCTTTGTCTCTTCCTCTCTGCCCCATTCACCCTTTTGTCTCAAGTGTTACAGGCTGAAAGAAAATATGCAATGCCTGTAAAACATTCATATCCTAGTTTTGAAACAGTAGATGTTTGTGGTTATATTATCTGCCTTTTTGCTTTATGTCTTTTTCAACAATAAAAAAAAAAGTGTCATTAAGTCTTCTAACTGCTTGTGCAGAATTTGACATGTTGCTTATTGAAATTGGAAGCTCTCGACTCCCCACTGAAGTGTATAATGCTTTAAAACCGACTGCAAATTAGACAAATTCGCATACAGGCTTAAATACTTAGGATTCTGTCCTTGGTAGTC
>CM036542.1:17979118-18124118 GCA_020745685.1 Tautogolabrus adspersus | reverse complement strand
ACCTATTGTTACATGAAGGATGAATATGTGTAGACTTAGTAAGATCACTCTTTTTGAGTAGAAACAGTAGGATCAGGCCAGTTAACTTTCTAAACAGGCACTTTTTCTCTGAGGACTTCATCTTCTTCAGAACCGTAGCCCTTCCTCGTCACATGACTAAGCTAACCAATCAGACGCTCAGGGGACATAGTCTTGACTAAGTTTGAAAAAACCCTTTCATCAGATTATCTGTATGTAGAAAATGATCATCAATGGGAATTCTGACATATTATAACAATAGTGCAATAAACCCATCCAGAACAATTTATTATATTACAAACATAAAATGATCATATTTTTCTTTTCATGTCATAACACATAAGTGCTTTTGTTGTTATAAAGTTGTATGTGGATAGTGCCAATTTAAACAGCATGGTGACTTCTTTTGAGCCTTGCACCTGTATGTAGATATAAAAGTAAGACTAGCATGTCTGCCAACAGAACTCTGTATAATATCAGTAATTACCATGTTAATGGCATGACAACATGATGTAAAAATGTGTAACAGTGACCAGTGTAAAATGATACAGACTGTAGAACAGATGTGGTAGTAGAAAGGAGCTCAGTGGACAGTGGATGTGGGCAGCGTTAATGTGAGAAGATCCACCTCCAGATGTGACATAGATGTCGGGTTGAGATGCAAAGGATTCCTTTAGGGTGTTTTCTCTGAAGTCCAGCGCTAGCACCATATGTTCTGTAGTGTATACGACCGCTGAGGGTGCACTGTCCACCTGCTAATATAGGGTGCATGCTGACCGGGGTTGAGGTGAACTTTTGAGTTAGATGTTGTCATGGCAAAACAGAGGGAGACCAGAACATTTACAATGTGATTCCCATGGTCTCAAGAACCATGTCCACACCGCTTTGATGAAGTTGTAAGAGACAAACACTATTCTTCTGTTTGGCTCAGTAAGATAACACAACAGCAATGGCAGAAAAACACCACTGATGTAATTTATTATTTAGGAGACAAAAACAGTCAATTATACTTGATAAAAAGGAAAGCAGAAAAAAAAACACAGAAAAGAAAATATGGTTACATGCAGGAGTTAAAAGACAGAAAAATAAAGTAGATCATTTAAGAATTCACAAGAGCCTTTCTTTAAAAGAAAGTCTTAAAAGATAATTTGAAAGAAGTTTAAGATGTGGCTTATCTTAGTGCAATCGGCAAATAGTTCTGCGGTCTGGGAGCTCGTACTGCAACGCCTTTAATTACAAGCCGAGATCTAAAACTATCCAGAGGAGCGTCCAATGACCATTTACATTTTTAAGAGTAATCAATAATGTTTTAAAATCAAGATGATAAAAAAACAGGTAGCCATTATAAGCTGGCAAGCACAGGACTGATGTTCTGGTATTTATTGGTACCTGTTAAAATTGTGTTCAGTAGCGTTCTGAGCCAGCTGGTGTAAAAAGGTGTTACAATAATCCAACAGGGAAGAAAATATAAGAATAAATAGCTTCAGTGGGATAAAATCAGTGGGAGGATGGAATGATATATTCTAGTAAATTTTTTTAAGATGGAAAAAAAGGATTGACAACGCTAACCCTAACCCAAAGTACTATTACTTCAGATTTGTGTTGATTAACCTGTAAAAAAGTTGTGTGGCATCCAGCATTTAATATCACTGAGGAGTGTAAGTAAATTATCTAAACCATTGGGGTTATTGGATTGGAGGCCAAGGAACAGCTGTGTGTCATCCCCATAGGAGTGGTTAGAGACGCCATGGTTCTGAATGATCTGGCTGAGAGCGAGCATGTAAATGGAGAACCCCAACTGGCCGAGAATGGATCCTTGAGGAACACCACAGTTAAATTGGCTGGCACTTAACCATCTACAGTATAAGACATTTAAGGGCTATAGAGGTAGATAGTCACCAAAACAGAAGCAATGGCAATGAGGACAGCAACAACAACAACAAAATAGATTTATTTTACACGTCACTGTTTTCTTGCTTAGAAATTGCATGTCTATGTCATGTTTTGAATTCATTTGAATAATTCCTCTTTACATCATCCATTAACAAAACTCCACCAATCAATAATTTAAACAGATAACGGTGGTCCAAAAAGTACTACAAAAACAAGGGCTCACTGAACCATTTCCCCTAACTTAGGCCTTACCAAATACTCAAAATGACACATTCCTCATAAAGCTTACACGGGCCCTGGAGAGCCTCGCCCCGGCAAGTAAACCTCCACAGTTTAAAACCTGAGCTGCAGCCATTAATAGAGCCCGAGATGACGGATGAGTTCATATGCCATGCAAGCAGCCCTAGACAATGGCTTTATCCTGATGACAGATTGCCTGACCCTAACCCACTTTATGTTAAACTCATTCTTGCTGTTCAATTTCACAAGTGTAATTTTGTCGGGCTGTGCTGCATTGTCCTCAGTTGTGGGTGAGGTGTTGGGGTGTGCACTCGAAACTCACAATCCCCACCTCCAGTAATGATTCCCCTGCTCTATTCTATTGTATTGTTTTCTGCATAATCAGGTTGGTAGTCAAGGGTTTGGGTGACACAGCCATCTGTCAAGTTCATTTGCTCGGCGAAATGCAAAGGAATAATGGCCGATCCTACGGGAGCCTATCTGTTATCAAATAGGAGAGGTGCCCCCTGTTTATGGCTCTGCTCCACTGTACAGCAGAATGGGGATTGTGTTAGCACGCACAAATGCAAGTACACACTGATCTATAGAAGGTCTTGTGCTTTTTCTATAAATACAGGATACATACAGTAGATCTGATTCACACACTGACACATACTGTGCATGTTTGACTTGATAAGCCAATCTTTCTCTGGTTCAGATGTATAAGCATTCTGTGTTCTGAAATCTATAATTCAGTTAACACTGTAAGCTGTTGTCCATCTGGAGCTCTGCGCCAGCTGTTTGTCTGAGGACTGTTTGTGTGTTCAGTATGTGTATGACGGGAAAGTGGCATGTGTTTGTTAGCGCAAACACACATGTAACATGTGTGTTTATGTCATGTACAATACTGTATAGAGCATGCTTTTGTTGTCCCTTTTAACCTGCTACCTTTTAAATAAAGTAAACATGTATCCATAATTGTGCACCATTGCCACCCATTGCTCCCACTATAAACCCCAATGTTGAGTGGAAGAGGTTAAACATTTATTAATTTTATGGAGAAAAAAAGGTGTTTAATCACAAAGTGCAGATTAACTTTAAAAAAAACTCTAAACAAAACAAAAGCCTCATTGTAAACACTGAAGATAAAGAATAAAACATCATGTCATAAAGGAATGTGTGTGAAGCATTAAAGCATCACTGCAAACTTGAATTATAATTGGGAGCTTCCATCAAATTCTGCCCTCGTTGATAGCATGATAAATTCCAATTATCTTTCAAAAAACAAACTTACCTTTACAAACAAGCCCAAGCTTAGCTTAAATTCGCTTAATTAGCAAGCTCACATACTAAGATAAGGCAAATATCTGACAGCTCTGTGGAGAGGAATAATTGTATGTTACAAGAACTCTTTGATCATTCCACAGCTTGTCCCAGAAGCTGATGATATGCAAGATTTACGATACAAAAACTGAGGATATAAGCTAAGTTTTTTTCTGTCTGAACACGAAGAGGTGGAGGTAAAACCATGAAGAGACACAAAACAAATGTTGCAGGTGTGAAACGAAGACAAAAACCAACAGCAGTCATAATAAACTGTATCTCACATTGTAAGGCCGTCAGAAGGATTAAAGCAAAGTCTGAAGGTTTCAGATCACATCGATGTTAACTTCAACTGAGGGAGCAACCCCAGAGGAGAGAAAAGTGAAAGAAGCACAGAAACTGCACAGTGTGAGCTCTGATTGGAGGGCTGCAGCTCGACAGCACCTCTTTTCTGTTTTCTTCTCTGGCAAAGTATTGATTGAACTTTGCTCTCTGAAGTCAGACACAAGCACCTGTGGTGTAATAGGTGGTTACAGTAGATGTTTGATGGAGAAGTGAGTTAAAATGTATTTGATGCTGTTTTTTCAGGAAGGAGGAGACACTATTTTTGTTTTACGTGAGAAGAATCTATTGAATTATCGGCTGTCACAGTCAGTTTATTTCTCTTGTGACAAATAAACTGCTTCTACAAAATCAATCCCAAAAAAAAAAGAAAAAAAAAGTGAAACAAAATTTGATGAATAAATGAATTAAAAAGTGAACTGTCAAAAAATTGATGGAAGCAGTTCACATGTTTTGTTACTGCTTATTGATGCACAAATTCTTCACATCAGAGTTTGAATCCAGTTCTCATATTCCGAAAAAATGTGCTTATATCTTTAAGCCTGCCTTTGCCACATTTTTTGTCAAATTATAACACACCATATGTAATTATAGTAAAATAAATTCACTTGTACTTTATTAATTAAAATAACACATGCACGCTTTTTAATCTAAACTTCCCCTCAGTATCTTTCTCTCTTTTACCTTTCTTGCTCCCTCCACCCCCTTGCTTCTCTCCCCGCTCCCACCTAACCCATTATTCCATAGCTTGTGTGAAAAGGGTAATCGCTCAAATCATTCAAAGGCAACTATCTGTGTGTGACACTGGGGAGCATAACCATCATCACAAGCAGCCGCTAATGGCTCTCTCTGGATCCAGGAGAAACGCTCCACAGCTCGGCCTAGCGCAGCGCGGGGCGGCGGGGCCAAATGCTGTGGGCACTACAGTGCTGCAGCCGGGGCCAAATTTTACCCTAATGAATTTGGATCTTGCCAGGTTATTGCAAAAGGCAGCCGCGGCCATCCAATACCCTCCTAGATGATCTGAAGCGACTCCCATGGCCACCGTTCATGCCAGGGAGCCCAGTGCCATGTGGAAATGGAGGCGCACGCGGGGGGGACTGTGGCTGCTTTTGTCTTTGGCATCCGTCTGCTCTGCTCAAGCGTTCATTCCTGCACACCCACAAACAAACACACAGTGAGGCCTACAAGCAAAAACAGGCATGCACGTATCAAATCTCTACAACACACATATGCATCTAATAAACAGGAAAAGGGGACAACTTCATGTGCACAAGCACCAAACACACACACACACACACACACACACACACACACACACACACACACACACCCTTCCAAACACTGGCACACAAGCTGTAATGAAGCCTGAAGAAAATGGCACAATGTCCTGTTATTTTCAGTGTTCAAATTTGGAGAGGATGTTTTTTTTTCCCACTGATGCACAATGAACATATTGATTTCTTCCTCGACATTGCTTGGAAGCTTCTGCATATTGTTTATTCAGTCCAATCCACATTGAAATTCACAGTTTTTATTGGTTTGGGAGGGATTTGAAAGGCACAGAAATGGGCTGGGAATGTCTTTGTTAGAACCAATTTTTGCAGGCATTTTCCTTGTTAAAATTGAATTTCAAACTGACATATATTTGGATACGAATATCGTTATCAATGCAAATCCTGAAAGTCTAAAATACACAGGCCTTCCATTAAAGGAGAGTGCCTGTTTAATTATACATCATTAGTAGGCTCACATGTCTTCATTAATGTATCATTTCCACCATAGAATCCAAGTACAATTAAGTTCAGCCCACACGGGACAGTCAATCATTTACTGTATTTACATTTACAGTACTTTGTATAACTTGAAGGTACTTGTTGCTGTCTTTGCTCACACAGCACACAAATAGCTGAACGCTAATAAACAGGGAACAGTACAATAATACTAGAATTTCATTCACCTACAAGCTTGCGCACAGACTTCCTGGTAGCCGTGTGTCATCCCATAAAGTGCTCAGAAACGACAGTCTTATTTGTACATACATATTTCTACACAATTCATCTCTGCACATTTGTTATGATTAGAGATGAATACTAGAGCTAAATAGACCAGAACTGTTTTTTTTTTTTTATTAAGAACATGTTTATTTCTGATGTTCAGTTCGCCATTTTAACATGGGACCTCATTTGGCCTTTGGAGGCAGCCTCAAGGAACTGCAGCTTTTTTGCATTTCAATTCAATTCAAAAAACTTGATTTGTCCCCGGGGGGCAATTCAAATTCCAACATAATCTTTGATTTCAACACCAGTAAATATTGTTTCTTGCTTTGGATTATTTGCTAACATCTTACGGGTATTTGACCAGAGACTTTAAAGCTCCTGTTAGGAATTTGTATCTGTTTATGAAAGTGTCTGAAATTATTACTAATGTCTCCATATGACCTATAAAAGCAAACAAGACCATTAGTGACAAGCTTGATAATTTCTACATAGTAATTTTGAATACTTGTAACAACTGCCAGGGGGTAGGTGCCAAAGAAGTCTTTGTTTACATTTCCTACAGCAAAGATCCACAGTGAGTCATATATTTAACTGTTGAAAGAAAGCAGGATTACTTTTTCAATCAGAAAACAATATTTAAGCATGTAGGCCTGCAGGACAGGATCAGCAAAGATATTAGAGGTACCGCTTTGGCCATTGGGGGCACCAAAGCTGACATAAAGCAAGAGTTCCTAGCAGGAGCTTTAAGAGGACCAAAATTGATTTAGGCAATAAAACCTGAAGAAAGCATGAAGAAAAAGCAAATTGTGGGATATTGATACATCTGAAGACAAACAGATTTTAAACTGAATCCTCAAGTGTTTGATAAAAAACTCTTCATGTTTTGTCCTGTGATTAGTTTCTGTCTGCTCTTTGTAGGATCATTTAGCTTTTTTTTTCCATCTTCCAAATAAATACATTTCAATTCAGTTCCATTATCTTACCTGGAAATTAAAACAATTATCGTGAATTTCAAAGTATTTCACTTCAATTTCTCCAAGAGACAAGATAAGTAGAGAAAAAAAACTGAAACGGCAGATACTGGCTAATGTAAATAAACATTCTGTAGCGTGCTGGGGCAGCAGGCTCAGGGTAGCGGACTCCAACAGACGCAACAAACTGATTCGCAGGGCCAGCGACGTTGTGGGGGTGGAGCTGGACTTTCTGACGGTGGTGTCGGAGAGGAGGATGCTGTCGAAGTTGCGTGGCATCTTGGACAATGTATCACACCCACTCCACAACGTGCTGGTCAGGCACAGGAGCACATTCAGTGCTAGACTGGACAGAAGGAGGTCATTCCTGCCTGTGGCCATCAGACTCCTCCCTTTGAGAATCAGACACTTGGACACTGGACTATTAACCTGGACATATTTACTTAACCTTAAAAGTGTGTTCTGTTCAATCGTGCACTCTGTCTACAAACTGGTCATACATTTTTTGTTCATATTGAACCCTATAAATACACCGTGCAATATCCACACTGCTTAACTCATTGTGTGTATTATAACTGTAATATCGTTTTATCTTTAAGTCACTGTGCTTTGTACATAGCTTATTATCCTACCTGGTGCCTATTTTATTATCTATATTCTATTTTATTTTTACATTCTTAAATTATCTCTATATTTCCTACTGCTGTATTGTGTGTTAGAGCAACGGTAACAACCACATTTCCCCCTGGGATTAATAAAGTATTTCTGATTCTGATTTTGCTCTCTAGTACACATAGATGGCTCAAATTAACCTCTGACATGGTGAAATCTTCCCTTTTAGCTAGTAAAAGGCATTTTTAGCTTTTCAGCATTGTCTTTTTTTCACTTCTGTTGTGTGTTGTGTATAGAGTATAACAGCTTGCATTCCATTTCTACTGGATAAAGGTATCCTGAAAATATATCAATACCATCACTATTTTTCTCGGACTTAGTCATTCTTTCTTTTGTATCGATTCATCTATTGCTCCTTTATTCCTCTTCTTCCTCTGCCTATCTTCCTCCATCTCTCTGTATCTCCCTCCCTCCACCTTCTCGTGTAACACACGCTCTCTTCTTTTCCCCCTGCCTGTTTTTTTTCCTCTGTCCAATATGCTCAAGGCCCGCCAGCTGTCTTACAGGTAGCGAAAGTCTCCTTCAATTAGACATAATCATCACTCACGGTCAATGATTGTGCTAAAGGCTAACTTCCAGTCTATGAGGGGGCCTTTCGCATCTAATGCACTGATTCAGCTTGTCTCGGCCAACTTCTCTGTCTGCTGAAACCAAAGCAATTTATTCGTCGCCCAAGGCTCTTTGGCAACCGCCAGTTGAGTGAGCTAACAGAGAGACAGATAGAGAGACGTGAGGAGGGGAGTGAGATTGAGAGAGAGAGAGACTAAGAAGAACACTCTCTCTTTCTCGCTCTCTGAGATACAATTTAATCAGAGACATCTGTGCGCAGGCAGGCAGCTTTTCCTTGGAGGAGACTTAAGCAGAGTCTTAGTTAGAGGGCTGTGTTTGAAGTGCAGGGGAATTATCACTTTCTTCCAATAACAGTGCCAGGGATGGAGAGCGAAAGAGAGAGCATAGAAAAACAGAAAATCTCGTTAATCTGCTTCATCCCGGTGCGCCGGGTGTGCTCCGGACACATGAGAACCAAATCCAATCATCAGAGAGGAAAGGCCCACAGCTGACCAATCACGTTACCACCTCACCGGCCAAAGAGAAGGCCGGAGGAAATGAAATACTGTAGGTTTAAAAGAGCAGGTTATGTGTGTGTTAATGTGTTTGCTCATCACTGATACTTCAAATAAGCTACACTGTCTGTCACCCTTGAGCATTACAGGTAATAAACCCAGAAGTGGTAAGTGAAATACAAAACTATCAGATTACAAATAGCTGCCATCTGCACCCTTTTTTAATGCCCCATTTTATTTCCTTTACTCATTACTCAAGCCTGAGATTTTAACTGCCATGAGTCACACATCAGAAATACAACATGACGTCTCCTGTCGGTTCTTTTCCTGGTCGGAGTGTCCAAGCTGTTAAGAGATATAATTTTGGTGAAGTCTGAGAGGGAAGCGATAACCGCATGGGAGAGGGGCGATGAGGTTAAAAGGAAAGATAGTTCCTGCCATCGTCTCTTGGCTAAAGGGCAGGAGAGGTGTCGACGTGGAGGATGAGTGAATATGTTTGTGCGTAATTGTCCTGAAGGTGTGTGTGTGTCCTCATCCCTTCTTGGTATCTTAAAATAGTCAAGTGATGGAAGCTCGACAGAGATAAAGACTTTGAGCAGTTTGAAGTCACAGTTCAACAAGGCAGAGCGTTGCCAGACAGTGCCGTCATCACTGTTACATCACAGGACGAGTTTTTTTTTTTTTTAAACCAATGACTGAGCTTTGACCTTTTTGATTCATTTTGAATGAAGAAAACAAATAGCTTTATCAGTTATGCTCCCAATATAAACTCAAGTTTGCACAAATCCAAACATTACCATTTGAGGGGGGACAAATTACTTCTGTAAAACTGGAAGTACTGGCTCAACTTCTTCATTGAAGCTGAAGTTAAAAAAGGCGCTGAATTGCACTCTTAACATAAAAGCAAAAACCGAAGGACATTTCTAAAGGCTGTTTCTGTGCAAAGCTGAACCTTACATCATATATGGGAGAGTATTACACTTAAATCTTCGTAATTTAAATAAAAGAAATGCTCTGAAGGACATTCAAAGGAATCCTCTTCATGTATGTGTTTTGTCTCATCCATTTGGGTTGATATTAGACTTTGTCAGAAAAACAGTGCAATGATGTACAATAAAAATAATGAATAATCCCACATTAAATAAATCAAAGCTTAAGAAAGGTCTGTTTTTTACATTTTGACAGACATTTTCTTAATCAAGTAAAGATTCATGAAAAACTGCAGTGAAAAAGTGTAAAGAGTTTACACTGCAGTTCAAGGGCACCATGAACCACTGACTTAGTCACTTTTGAAGAAAGGCAGAGCAATAACTTAAATACTCTCTGACATGTATACCAACCTGTATACAAGCAGAATGACTGGTTTAAGATATAGAGTATAATCTTGTGTAATCAAAGCTTGTGTGAGGGCCCAGATGAGTTACAAAGTGAGCGCTAAATCAATCAGGCAGATTGTTGCATTCACTTGAATCATAACAGACACATGCCAAACAATGATGAGGTTCTCTGTCCGTCCCACACAAACACACACACACACACACACGCACACACGCACACACACACACACACACGCACGCACGCACGCACACACGCACGCACGCACGCACGCACACACACACACACACACGCACACACACACACACACATAGCCTGTGATTACAGCTTGGGAAAGTAGTAATTTAGTCCATGATTACAATCTATCAGGCTGCCTGGGGCCAGACTCTGAGAAGTGTCTGTCTAAATGACACTTTAATAAGACGCCGTCAAACACACAAAAGGTACAGGCACACATGCAGGCACATGCTCATGCAGGCCCACTAGTAGCAACATCACACACACACACACACACACACACACACAGATTCATGCATACAGACAAACAGAAACATTTAGGCATGCAAACCCAGTAATGTATGCACACATTGCTGAACACACACAAAACTGAACAAACTTGCAGCAAAAGCATGCACACTTTGCCTACTCTTGCATGCATGGTTGCACACACATAGGGACACACACACACACACACACACACACACACACACACACACACACACACACACCCTCCAAAGATGGCATCTAGAGTGATTACTTTTATCACTCACAGTGTGTCAGCCATGCATCATTTCAGATGAACGCTCCTCTCTCTCTCTCTTTCTCGTTCTCTGCCTGACACTGGATAATGCAAATGAAGTTGTTGTGGTTCAGATCTCATGCAGCAAAATGGATAATGCCTCTTTGTTTGGTTGTATTTCTTCAGACTCTGGCCTACACTACAAAGCTTCAACAAGGGTGATGTAATTCTGTGTGTGTAACTACATTTTATTAAATAAGTTGATGTTACCTAAACTATTTAGGCCAAAACAAAGGTCATCTACAAGTTATAGTGACTTTAACACCATGTTGATGAAAGTATCAGGAGGAACAACACTTTGAGAAAACAGTTAGTAATGTGTTTTTGCCCCAATTCTAAGTAAAAACGCCCTGTGATTGACGTTGAACATGGTTTCCACATTTGACTACCAAGGGATGCATTTTCTACTGGGATCCATTCTCCATGCATTCTACCTAATGTTTAAAATAATCTTGTGTAAATGCACAGACAACTTCCGTCAATTTGGATGGAAAAAAAACTTTGTCCGTTGAAAAAACTCCCAGGCAATTACTGTGAAAGATGATTTATCAAGCAGCCGTCTCCGATTTCAAAGGTGTTCCCTCGCCTACACCAGCACATGTTTTACATATTTTGCCTTGCCTAACAACCAGTTGTCAGATTTGTAATGTTAATGTGAGTCATTTCAATTCAATCACTTTCGTTGTTGACATTGCCAAAGAAGCATGCGGTTCAAAATAAGTGCTGCATTTCTATTGTGTGGATGTTTACCGCACACGTTTTATGAATGCCAGCAAGACACTTACGTACATTACACCTCCTCGAAGAAGTAGTTAAAATGTTTTAATTTTTTTTCTAATTTCTAATAATGTGGGAAAAAATGAACTTTCTTATCTGATTATGCAAGCTGTGTGTGTGTGTGTGTGTCTCAGTCTATGAAATCAATCCAACCTAAAGAAGTTCAAATATTTGCCCCGTGGGGAGAGACGCTCTGAATCAGATCAAATGAAAACATGATAACGACTTCAGAAACACACAAACATATATTTAAGACAGTCAGGTTAGTTTATGATGTTTGAACTATTTCTTTCCCTTGCATCTGACATCTACGATGCCATAAATCACTGAGTAATCTTAAAACCCACAATTAATCATGATTAAGCAATTCATTTCAGTATAAACACCTGGTTACAAAGTCTGTCTATCAAAAGCTCCAAGCAGCAAGAGAAGCAAATAAAACCATCAAAGCATTCAACCTCTGTTTCACACTTCAGCTCTAGTAATCCACCTTTTCTTTTCTTCTCTTCTTGTCTTTCTTTTAAATCTGCAGGGTTGTGTATGGATAAAATATTAGCGCCTTCTTTACGTGGGACAACTTTTCTTGTGTTTATCCCCACCATGCAGCCGCGTGCTACATACTGCAGCTCTGTGTTCTGCAAAGAGAGACTTTTTCTTACATTTGGATAAAAAATAAAAGTACACAATCTTATTTTTCTTCTGCCGCATATTTGTAACCTCAACAATAATGTAGTTTAACAGAAGGACTACAAATGCTGTGGTCCAAATACAATAAGGTAACTGGTAGTACAGAAATGAATAAAAAGAACAACCCAATAAGATCAAATACACTGTCATACTACTTAAATACATCAATATAACAGCATAAGCTATGAGGGTATTTAGTTTTAATTAGGATGGCACTGAGTGATTGAACTTGAGCATGTTTATAATATATCTTAATCAACTTGAAATAGCAGATAAATCACCCTGTGGATGATCCACACTATGGGGCCTGGGCCTCCTACGTAGCACACAAAGAGCTACACACATACGCCGATGCACACATACACTGACGTATTCCTACTCAATTCATCCACCACTAAGGACACGTACAGTGTATGGATATGCACACACTCCTCCACTGCTCGTACAGTTTCTTTCTTACACAGTTTTTGTCTTCTTCTGCTGTCAGTGTGATAGAGCTAGGCCTGCTCTGTCTCTCTCTATTTATTTATATATATATATCTCTCTCTCGCCCTCTCTCTCCTCCTCGGTGTCTCCCCACCACTCAGATATTCATGGCCACATCTGGGACAGTTTAATGAGTTAATGCCAGTTAATTACTCACTCCGGTGCGGCTGACCGACCTTACTCCGCAGCTCTCTCTATTTCTTTCTCTCTCTCTGTCTCTCTCTTTCCCCCTTTCTCTCTCCCCCACTTTCTCCCTTTGCACTACTCAGTCCCTCTTTCTCTCTATTTCCTTCACTACTGATTAATGACAGAGAGAGAACGAGAGGAAAGGAAAGAGGAGCAATCAGCATCTACTGCCATCATCAACATTACTGGTGTCTGGCTGCATTAAGTTCTCAGAGAGAGAAAAGGCTTGGGTGTGTGTGTGTGCGTGTGTGGGTGTGTGTGTGTGTGTGTGTGTGTGTGTGTTTGGGGCTGCTGAGACAGAAGACTGTTAGACCACTAATTGAATAGAGATGATTCCATTATCAGGCAGTTTGTTTGAGTGAGGAAGCCTGTTAGTTATCCACTGTGGAAAACCGAGACACAGAGACGGTAGCAGTTTTTTTTGAACTGCCTAAAAAAAGAGAAAAAGGAAAGAGAAATGTAATAAAAAAGGAAAAATGAAATAAGTAAGATGCAAATGGGGAAGGAGAAAGCTTCTTGTGTGTGTAGGTGAAAGATTTTGACATACAGTTAAGCCAGTGTTCATTATAGGATCAGTCATTGGCCACAACTAAGCTCATCCATGGCTCAGAGAACTATATGTATACACACAAGGGGGCAAGGTTACAAAGACACACACACACACACACACACACACACACACACACACACAGGGTGGGGAGGATCTGCAGTTTACTCGAAGGTCTGAGTGGAACACACACCTTCTTAAATTACACAAATTGTCTAGTGATTATCATCTTAATTGCCACTAAACAATAAGACTTGGCATATAAAAGCACGCCGCACATACATTTAATTCTAATCTATTGTTTTCTCATCACAGAGGGAAAAAGAACAAGGACAGCTATTAAAGTTCGGATGGAATTTGCCGCTCCACTTAACACACGCTTTGGTATCTCGCAGAAACTCCAATTCCTGCACGCACAAATGAAACTGTATTAAGATTTATGATAAGAAAACAAAAGACAGAGCGCAAGGGGAGATGGATAAAACTTGTTTTGTTCCTTTCTCTTCTTCCTGTCTTGTAATTTGTCTAAGGGCCAGACCTGGTAATTTATCACCTTTAGTTTTACAGCCATCGATTTCACCCCTCGTGACCTCTTGCACCCTGCAGTAGCCTTTTAGTTAGTGTGTGTCAGAGTGTGTGCACATGTATGCCTAAAATTGGTGCACGGATATAGGAAAATGTGTATGCAATCGTGTGTAAATGTGTGTGTTTGTGTGTATGTGCAGGTTGTAGCTGTAACTATTCAGGAGAGGCTGTTTTTCCTTTCAGCACTGAAAGGTCAGTCGCAGTGTAAGAAGGATGGCCTGAGGTCAGAACAATACGCCAGGAGACTGTGTGTGTGTGTTTGAGTGTGTGCGTGTGTGTTTGCTTGCAAGAGAGAAAAGTGATGCATGTGCAGAAAATACACAAATCTTAACATTAAATCTGTTTTTTTTTCTTCAATCCAGCCAATCTCAAAAAAGCAGCAGACCTTTTTGCTTTGTAAAAAGGAAGAATGCATTTGAAATAAAGTGATTCAGGACACCTTTTGTCAGACAAATAAAGCAACAAAATTATACCTCTCAACCCAAAATGAGAAAAAAGGAACAAAAAGACTTAATCAAGACTTAAACATAGGGTTTTCTGACCATATGGCAGATTGCATAACCATACTTAACTTAGACACCACCTTGCTTATGTCATATATGGCTTTGCTTTTTATGTGGGGATGTGTGTCAAGTCAAAGTCATTTTTATTCAACCAGTCAATCAAATGTATTTATAAAGCACATTTAAAAACAGCAACAGCTGACGAAGGGGCTGTACATGAAACAAAAGAGCAATACAAAACATACATGTTTGCCCACACACACATGCACACACAGAATACACACGATAAAATTAGACAATAATAATATCTGACATTTGATAGAAATACAGGCGACGTAGCTAGGACTCAAAAGCCAACGTGTAAAATTGTTTGCCATACATACTGGACTTACAGAACCATGGTGCGAGTTTTAAAAGTATAAAAAGATTACAAATACTAAATATAAAGGATAAAATACAGATATAGAAGCGTGCAAAGATAATTTGCAAAAAGATGCATTCAAAAACAACAGCAACAACAAATGTGCATGGACTTGTAATGAAATATAAATAAATATGAGGCACTAACTCAGTGCCTTATATTTAGTAAGTGTGTTCCTATGCCCAGTATAAGTGCAATGGGCTGAGTCATGTTTGTTTGTTGTTTCAGCGGTTGCTACTCTCTGTTTACATGGCTCTGGTGGGTTTATGGTTAGGGCTTAAAGTCGACACTCATTTTACCACTGAGGAAAAATTGTTTGGGGCTGAGGAAGAGAGCAAGAAGATGAGACATAAACAAGGGGGAAACAAGAGACAAAAAAAGCAAAAGCAAAGAGGCCCTTAAAAATAAGATAGAAAATACATTTTAGTTCTTAAATAGGATGAAAAATAATGTGGCATAAATCGCTGCACAATGTTCCTCCAACACTTACATTGTATACTCCATCTTCAGCAGTGACTTTCTTTTCTTTTTTGTTGTTGTTTACACCATGTTTCCTCTTTCTTGTGCACAATTATAAAACTATTGTACTTGTAGACATATATTGTATCTATAAGAAGTTCGACTGACACGTTACATTTATTGAGTATGTTTCATTCACTTAAGAACCCAAAGTCTGCACTTTAGTTAACAGTATTAGTGTGGGAATGTATGTGGTTAAAAACACAAATATATTTCTGCCTAAGAGATTATAAAAAGCACGAGGGTGAAAATCAAAACAGACAAGACCAACAGTACTCATGACCCCTCATATATTTTCTCCTTTGTGCCATAGGACACCAAACAAATGCCAGTTAGTTAAAATACAGTGTAAACGGGTTAAAATACAATGTAAAAGGGAATGGATTTGACACAACATGAACAACAAAACTGAAATAACAGAAAGAGAGACCATGATCGTGAATACAAGGTTGTAAATTAAACAAAACCTTTGATTAAATATGTGGCAATTACCATCTCTTAGTGACGTAAAAGAAAATTGAACTTATCTCTATTTAGCCAACAACTCCTTAGCTCATATTGTTTTAGTAGATTCAAAACAATATTTCAAAATAAAGGAACTTGTTTCAAATATGCTGTAGCAAAATAAAAAATGTAACTTGGAAGAATGAGACACTTTTTTTTAAATTAGGATATCATGTTTTCATTTTGTAAAGGAGGATAAATCCCTCCACACTGGTAATTCAAGCCACCTGGCTCTACCAAATTTTAAGGAGAATTTATGTCTGAACTCGTTGAAACCAAATCTGTTGTTTTATTTTTTAATAGATTTTAAAACCTTTTGAGGCAAATTAGTGTTTTATGAACTGTGGCTAAAAGTTGACAGGGCTTGACTTCATCTGAGTAAAAGAAAAAGAATATCCATTCATCATGTAACAGCCAGCAACTGTCTGAACCAGTAAGCGTGAGAAATGGTCTGTTTTAAATATGGAGCAGCACATGGGTTGCAACAATGGAGGATGTAGAACACTTCAACAAAACTTGAAAGCCCTGTTGGCAGGTTGTGAGCAGTCTTTACATTTGGTCTACAAATAAACTTCCTCTGATATTTGTTCAAGAAAGAGCAGGGAGTGACAGAGTTAGACAGAAGTGAATGTTCGGATATGTAATGTATGTTAGACTTTTTTTGTGCATTGACTCGATAGGGGCGGCTGTGGATCAGTGGTAGAGTCGTCGTCTCTCAACCGGAAGGTCGAGGGTTCGATCCCCAGCTCCTGCGAGCAACATGTCTGCTGTGTCCTTGGGCAAGACACTTAACCCCGAATTGCTCCCGCTGCTCCGTTGGCGGCGTATGAATGGAATTAGTTACTTCTGATGGTCTCCCTACATAGCAACCACTGCAACTTTAACTTGTGTAACTCTGACAAACTGATGTTGTCCTCCCAGATGTGGGCATGAAATACTTAACAGTGTGATTCACTTATACATAGCTTGTCTATCTAAACTTCTCCATTTGGGATCCATCCATCCATTTATCCATCCATTTATCCATCCAACCATCCATTTATCCATCCAACCATCCATTTATCAATCCATCCATCCATTTATCCATCCATTTATCCATCCAACCATCCATTTATCAATCCATCCATCCATTTATCCATCCATTTATCCATCCAACCATCCATTTATCAATCCATCCATCCATCCATCCATTTATCCATCCATCCATCCATCCATCCATCCATCCATCCATCCATCTATCTATCTATCTATCTATCTATCTATCTATCTATCTATCTATCTATCTATCTATCTATCTATCTATCTATCTATCTATCTATCTATCTATCTATCTATCTATCTATCTATCTATCTATCTATCTATCTATCTATCTATCTATCTATCTATCTATCTATCTATCTATCTATCTATCTATCTATCTATCTATCTATCTATCTATCTATCTATCTATCTATCTATCTATCTATCTATCTATCTATCTATCTATCTATCTATCTACTATCTATTTATGCATCCATTCATCATCCATTTATCCATCCAGATAAAGTTATTGCTATAACTAACCAGCTAATACCATGAAAAAAGAGAAAATTATAAAAATGAAATGACTATGGATTATTACTGAGATTTTGTATTCATAGTTGGACTGTTCTCTAAGATGAAAATGTCGCAATTGTGAAGATTTTGAACTCAAGTCAAGTTTATTTATATAGCACATTTCATACGACAGGCGTAGACTCAATGTGCTTAGAAAAAGCTGTTTGATTGTCATAAACAGAACTGAACAACTTAGTAATTAGTAACATTAGTAATAACTGGTAAGCCTCTGCCTTTGTTGGAGGAATTAGCATCCAAGCTATCTCTTAGCTTTAAAGCTGTCATTATTATATCTGTGCCTTTATTTCAACATGTCCATCTTTTTAATTGGTATGGATTTCATTTAAAAATCATCAAGAAAAGCTTTTTCCTGGAGTTACCTCATCGCTGGGATTTATCGTTACAGTCAATGTCAACCAGATTTCAACATTTTGTTTACATTCATATTTAAATCATAACCATGATTAACATTGATCACACTTTAAAGTCATTAAAAAAATATAATGTCAGACACCCATTTAAAGAATAGTTACGCTGTATTGCAGTGCCTTCTTCAAAAAACATCCTCCAGCAAATCTCTGCTAAACACCCTGTAGACACTTGTACACTTTCAATTGAGTTGACAATGAAGAAGCATGTTAGACACAAACAAAACCTGTAAAACCTGAACCTATGAGGTGATGTCAGGTCTTCTGTAAGATTCAGCATAGCTACTAGTTCCTAAGTAAGCCAGTGGAAGTCATGTGGGATCCCCACTGTATGTAGGTTAAACAATACACTGTCAAACATTGAGACGAGATAATTATAGCTGTGAGACAGCGTGAACTCAGGGCACACACACAGAGAACCCCTTATTAAGACCGGTGTAATTAGGTGTCAAATAGCCCTGATGTGTGAACGCTGTCTTATCTGTCAACTGTGCTGCTTCTTACAGAAGAAAAAGGAATTACATTTTTGGAGGACAAATTATTCAGAAACCACCCCTGTTACTTAAATACAAGCTTAAACTGAAGTCATTTGTTGAAGATTTTTGGGAAAGCTGCATGTGGTTAATGCTAAATGCTGCTATTACAGTCTTTTTTGTCGTCAGGTTTTCTACCATGCATTATGAGTCAACATAAAGTATTTCTGACACCAACATTGTCAAAAGTAATCCACTAATCAATCACTTAATGAATTATTTTGGTGAATAATTGATCACATTTCACAACACACTTCCTCTCTGATGTTTTTTGAAACATGATGTAGGGGGAAACCACAGGGCACTAATATATACATTGCTTTAATCAGGCTTTTGATCTCCAGTACAATTCTGCGATAAGTCAATTAAACTAGGCCTGCCAAAAATGAATTATGCAATAAGTTTATTAAAACATTTATCAGCTTGGCTTATTATAAATGGATGACTTCCAATGGAAGACAGGCAGATGAGATGAACAAGTCATCAGATTGGCTTCTTTTCCATTTCTCCTCTTCCACTTGGTTGTTTACCATTTTGCATGCAGATTGTTTTTGATTATGGAGTCCTATATAATCTGCTGTTTTTTGTCTTATTAAACTGCATCCAGTTCAATCGGTGAGTAAGGCTGTGACTGGTTTCTGCCATGAAATGTTAAATGGTGAAATGGCAGGCAGAGATTTGAAAAGTCATCCTGTCCTTCATCCTCTGCTTTTATCTCTTCTTCTTCTTTTTGCGCGTGTGTGTGTTTACTTATCAGCAACCGACAAATCCAGATTTGGCCCTAACAGGCTGTGAGGCTTGGTTCTGTCCTTAGGGCATGTAGGGTGTCAGGGAGCACGCAAATGCCCCCCTGCCTGGAGGAATTGTCAGTGAAAACGCTACCACCAAATCAATCTCTCATGGGCCTCGTGAGACATGGGCCTGGGTGTGAGAATAAACACGGCGGACAAATATTTAACACTTTGGCAGATTTGACTGGGCTTTAGGTTTGCCTCCTTTGGCCATTGTAAGTTTAAAAATGGACACTAAAGTCATATTTTATACTCTCTATACAATATTAGTACAATTTTAAAAAGAGTGCAGTCAAGATCTGCTACAGTATATATCAAGTATCATGGATAACTTCTGTTGTGATTTTGTCCTACATCCATTAAAAATGGATTGAACTGATTGATAGATTGTCAACCACTGGAACGGGGTCTTATTTCCCTGGATTTGTCCTTACATTGTTTTATAGATACTTTCCTGCTATTTATTATCACTTTAATTGTTGTGGTATTAAAAGAAACACAAAGCATTTATCTCAATATCCTTTCCATATGTCTGGTTTTTGTCTGTATAGTGATTTGTTCAATTTTTGTTCAATTTATTTTCAGAGTTGACATAAATATGACAGAATTTCTGCATTGCAGCAGCATTGTTTTACCTTGAAAAGTTGCTGCAGACTCCTAAAGCAAAACTTGTAAGTTGTCAATGTTCAAGGTACAACAGAAATATTCGGGCTCATGGGGGGTTACTTAATCAGACGGTTCAAGTGAAGACAAAAAAATATATATAAGAGAGCAAGACGAAAACAAAATGTAAGGACAATTATTTAGTAAGTGTTTTCTCTCTCTCTGTTTATGTGATTCTTCAGGGCATTTTGGAACCTGTTGACACAGATTATTCAGGTGGAGGCCTCAGGGGCTGGCTGAGGGCACTAAGCCGGGCCAGTGTGCACATCTCAGCGCTTCTCTGGAATGGCTGCCAGCTCCGTCTGCTCGGCTGTGATAATGGAGCCTCCATTCCCCTCTCTGTGTTGTGTGGAAATGTTTCCATTAGCCTTTGACAAGAAAAGTCCTCTCTGCAATTTAGTCCATCTTTTATGTCCATCTTGTTTCTTCCAGCATGCAGATTTTCTGCCAGCCTCCCTCTCTCCCGCTCTGTGTCTTGCTTGCTAGTTTGCAGCCTGCTACACCCCTCAAGCGCTGCTGGAATGCCGGGGTGAGATAAAGAAAAGGCCCCGCTCGGAGCAGGTTCGAGTGTTTTGCTTTTTCATATCAATGACCTTTTTTTGTGGCTTGTAAACACAAGGGATAAACTGCAGTTTGACAGAGGCTATTCCAATTCAAATCCCGGACTCTCTCAGTGGCCATTTAAAAACAAGCTCTTTGACGGATGAGTTTAGTATGACAGAATCATAACACATTGCCGTTTGAACGGTATCCTTGTTTTCCAAATGTGCTCACGTCCATTGACACAAGCACATCTGGAAATTCTGATGTGACCTTTATTTGCATTACTAAGCTCATCAAATTTGAACAATAATTCACACATCCAGCTGAAACTAATGTGAAATATTTTGGCAAGCGCTTGAGATGAGTGTAATGCAAATCTCATGTCTTTTTGTAGCACAAATAGGAACGGCAGCCAAAAGACTAACAGCTAGGCAATAATTCAGTCAGATGTGGAACACACTAAGTTGAGAGAAACAGCGAGACATGGTGAGAGAGAGAGAGAGATGTGAGGCCATAAAAAGGCTAAAGCCTCTTGGCCTGGCGCATAAATCGGCACAAGTTAGTGGATATGAGACCAATTGTTGTCCTCAGTGACTCTGAATGAAGTTTCTCACAGTGGAAGGCTTCTTAACATCTGATTTGAAAACATGTAATAAATTAGGTTGAGATTATACATGTGGTTTGGTGGGAAGGATGTTTGGAAATATGGATTTTTGACTTTTAAATAGAGCATGGGAAGTTCAGGCAGGAAAAGTGGTTCCATGTTTTGGCAGACAAGCTTTTGAGTTCACGCCCATATGGTAGTTTGGTTTTGAGCTAAAAATTGTTGACAATTAAACAGTATTAGAGGTCCATTTTCAGTCAACCAGTTTTATCTTTTTACCCGTCATGGAGGTCTTTGTCCTTCCTTTTGCTATACAAGTACACTTATCTTTATATAATATATATATATAATGGAATAAGCCACTTTACAATTTGTTCAATAAAGTGCAGTTATGTTGATGTAGAGACTTAGATTAATAGTGTATAAGAATGAGACTTTCAGTCACTATTTACATGTATGTTATTATCATACGGAATCCATTAAAAATAACACCTAACCGCATGACTTTTAAAACAAAGAATATGCGCCGAATTAGTCAACTTAACTCAACTTCTTCACTCACTACTTCTGAACAAAGGACTAAAAGTTAATAGGCTAGCCCTCAAACTGCCAAGTGGGCGTGGCAAAATGAAAACAAAATTAACTTCAAGCTGATTCATTAGTACAATAGATCTATTTTCTGTAACAAAACTGTACAGCAGTAAATCATAGTCAGTTCTTAAACATATAATGCAACATGCAGCCTGTAGCAAGACGGTAAGATTGTGATTTCATTCAAATAATGAACGCTGCTAATACATTTGAAAGAAAATCTGCAATTAATGCAATCAACAGAGTTGAAAGTCATCACTATCTTACCAAACAATTCAAGAATATGTCTGGAGATTCTGGTTATATGGTGGATGGATGCAGTATATTTAAATGTATGTGTTTATGTATGCATTTCTGTGTGCTTTATATGTATCTAGACCTAACAGCAGGGAGCACTGGGTGATTGACAGGCCTCTCTCATTTCCTGGAGGGCAAGGTTGCATGTACTGTTGCATCAGGTGACTGCAGCAGTGCGACTGAGGAGCATATGAAATCCATTAACCCTTGGTGTAATTATTTACAAACCCTGTGAAACCCCAAATGAAGGTCACATATCTACAAATGCAGCCAGCATGTCGTATGCACAGTATCTCTCTGTATCACTAATGTTTGTGCATCGTCCCTCATCAAAGGGGGGTTTGATATCAATGTGGCTCAGAGCGTGCGATAAAATATGCAGGAATGTGAGTGACAAACATACAAAGCTGCCCCTGATTGTTGCGCATTAAAACTGCTGTCAACATGGGAAACAAGCTCAGAATATCAGTTTACATGACTTTAAATGAAAAGGTAATCTGTGGGATCACAAAAGTGAAGAGCTAAATTCTCTCTCAAATTTAAGTAATATGCACAACCACAAATGTTTATCTGTTGGGACTGCTACAGGAAATTGTGCTTCAAACTTGAAACTGGTTTTTCAGTGCCAAATGGCCAGTATACGACCAGAGTGTGTGAGTATTGTTCAAAGTTATCACGCCAGGGAACAGATGTGCTACCTTTTTTCTGCTCTTCTGGAGCTCGCCCAGTCACACTTAATATAGATCCACTGTCGCATACACTTCACAAGTGTTTGTAGGATAAGTGCTGGATTTCACCAAGTGTTAAAAGCTTAATCCATCCAAATGTGTGAAACTGAGAAGTACTTTGTTCACACCAGAAGGAGTAAATTGAGTGAGGTTTGGTGTCAAGCACTTTCTCTTTGCCATAAGATGTTGGGATCAATAACGTGACCCTTCATAATGATTTAACTTTCAGTCAACTGTTTAAGAGCAGCCCAGTTATACTTTAAACTACTAAACTCTTATATGAGACTACGACATGATGCTCTAAACATCAAAAGGGGTTTGTCCACTATATGCATAATCTGCATTTATGAATTTGAAGCAAAAAACACCCAATGTGGTTGTCAATGAGAAAGTAGTTGTGAACATACTGCAGAATTACTTTTGTAAGCTCACTTGATACAGTGGATTCTACAGTTAAATGAGCATCATGATTGTTAGCACAGTACAGAATTGGCGAGGCGGAGGGGATTTCAACAGTAGGGGCATGTTTGCTGGAGAGTTTATGGATTTGTCATTGGAAAAGACCAGATCTTCATGTTCCAGACTCTATAACGCACCAATCTGATTCCAAATAAGACTCCAGCACAGCCCCCCCCCTCATTCCTTATCAGCGACCATGTCCAAGTCAGTCTCCAAGATTTAGCCATGGCTAAATTCCTCCGTATTTACGCTGGCTAAATGATATGGACATCTACGCAGTCCAATAGCTGCAGGCAGTGCCTCTTGAATAGCATTTTGTACATAAGCTTTAGCTTACTAGCCTAGGATACCAGGCCAATGCCTTATCCCTGTTAACAGAGACCCTTCTAAGACAGGATTAGTGGGGAAGATAGTCAGCGACAAGGGGGGACGGTCCATCTCCTGGGAAGCACCACGACTAACCCAACCGTAATTGCATTTGTTTAGATAAGGAGATCACAGTAAAATCAAGTACTATGTTAGACCATCATTGCAATGTGAATCTGGATTTATTCACTACAATATAAGAAAGAGAGGTCTATAAACAAGATGTTTACATGTTATTGAACTGGCATATGCATTCTTTGGTCTCGCAAATCATGTGCATTTATTCCGTCTAAACTACATCATACAAAATACGGATTAAGACACATCACGCAGAAATGAATTAACTCTAATTTTATGCCTTTTCTGTATCTATCATGTATTTTTGACAATGACATGTGCAAGTCAGTGAGCTAGTTTTCCCTACAGTGAGTGAGGCACTGTAGAGGGAGAAAAACAAAACAGAAAGCATGCTGACTTTCAGGTGTGACCTTCCGCTCCTCTCCTATAGTCTCCCATTCCTTTACGGGTTAACCATCCTAAATGCTTTATGTATGCCTTGTGTGACACTCTTTGCATAAATGATACCAAATAATTGGGATTTATAAATTATTCATTGTGTATTAATGCAGGTGAAATGGCTTTTTGGCTTGGACTGCTGTCTGTCGTTGAGAAAATAAAAGAGGAGGAGGTGAGGTATCATAGATACTTCACCCGGGAAAAAAAAAAAATACCCCCACAGAAAGATGTGCAATCAAAATGCATGAGCCACGCATGGTCAGTGCAGCAACCTTAGAGATATGCTAACCAGTATTTTTTCTTCTCATAAACAATAGCTATCGACGTGGTTTAAACTTTCAAGCTGAAGCAAACATTTCTAGATTTTTTATAAATATGTATAAATATTATATTATTATCGCATTCTATTTTGTCCCCTTAAGGACCACTGTAGGTAATCCTTCGTAATGTCTTCCTGTAGCCACAGTGATGGAAAAGAACATTCCTGCTCGGCCTTTGAATGGCTCATTTAATTTAAAAAACCCTCGGACAGCTCGGTTGAAGTCAAACTTAAAATCCACTTTGTGACTTTTTTTTTTTTACCCTACTCTATATCAGTTATTATTACGTTTTCATTCTGTTACGACTTCCTTATTCTGTAGTTTAGTTGATGTCGTAACCTTCAAGTAACTGGATGGTCCTTGTTTTATTTCAAAATAAATGCAGCTTTGTAATCAAACAGGAAGTACCATCAGTCTTAAGACAGTACACAAATTCAAAATAAAAGCCCTAACAAAAGCTGTTTTTAAATGCAAAATAATGGAATTTCAAACATGCGATTAAAAACGTGATGTATCGTGATTAACTATTGAAATGTAATAGTTTAACAGCCCTAATTATAACATGTACAAGTGAATTTACAATCATACTAAATGTGGCTGTATTTAAAACTACAGGTTTTCCTCTGTGACAGAGCAGGGGCTCAACTCACAGGCAGACACACACACACACACACACACACACACACACACACACACACACACACACACACACACACGCACACACACGCACACGCACACATACATATAAACAAACTAACTTCTAAACGTTCCTCTTACTTACAGAATTACTCAAATACTTCCTTTTTAACTCATTAGGGCCAAGTAACCATCTTACCATTTTTCTGAATACCTGAAAAGGGAGAGATAATCAGGAGCCTGATTGAGAGAAGTTTCCTCTGCAACAACATTTTAATTTGAAAAATACAGCATCTCCAGATGTGTGATTACAGACAAACATCTGTCTGAACACCTGAAAAAAGTAAATCCATACAAAAACATGAACATAATTAATAAAAACAGGGCCAAGGCACTTACATTTCTGACCCTATTTATGATATCCTGGTTTACATATTGCTTTTTCCCTGATTACTTTTTGCAGCACTCTCTCCTGAACTGCAAAACTGTTCTCTTTGTCTCCGCCCCTGTCCTGAGCGAGGCAGGTCTTAAGTTCCCCTACTCTTGTCCTAAATGCCTCGCATGATATCGTAATTACAGGGCTCTGGTGACCTTACTTTAACACATACTGACCCAAACATTTGAAACCGGGTGCTCAGGAGGCTAGAAATATTTAGACTGATAAAGAAGAACCCTGCTCCTTCCCTGGGTCAGTTCGACTGCGACATAATATTTCTTTTGGCAGGGGTCACGGGTGACTTGACGTACATCATCACTAACTTATTAGATCTTGAGGCAATTAGCCGAAAACAAACAGGGCCAGACAGACTGGCTATTGAGTTGCCTGAACAGGCAGAAAATAGCTCATGGCGCTTGGTCATTTCAGAGGGGCATCAAAGAGGAGTCCGAGGCATCAACAGAAAGAAAGAAACACATTGTTGCGCTGTAACGCCTATACAGTACTGGGGGCTTAGCGCGTTATTATTCCAGTGATTCAGGTTACAGACCCAACTTGTCCCCAGTATAATAGGGTGGTGGAAAGAACTTTTCACCTGAACACTATATGCAATGTGCAGCATGGTTAGTTTAGGATTAAAAATCAATTTAGGGTCCTCCCCTGACATGGGAAATCAAGCCTGTAGCTTATATTGTGGGGGCTAGTTCTCAGTCTGTTTCCGGGGTCAAGGGGACATCTTGATGTGCAGTGCCATAATGACGGCAACAAAACTGGGAAGGAATCTTAAACCACCCAGCTTTACTCAAAGAGTGGGGAAACTACTTCCTCACATAATTGTATGCAATAATTATAAATTGACTTTTGAGTCGACTGAAAATTGAAAGAGTTTTTCCTCATGGCACGTTTGTATGGCCACATTTTAAACTTTGGAGGATGTTTTCAATTGGTGTTTTCAGAACTTGATGTTGCTTTAAAATCAAAGATGCAGAATGTTTATCAGGAAGGTATTGGGAAATACGTTAAAGCTACTACGAGGAACTTTTTGGATTTCATCATTTGGCGCCCCTGGTGGACAAAGTGTTACTTTTTTTTAAATCTTTTTACTGATCTTGTTCTGTTGCATTATTTGCATTTTCTGATGAGAAATCTCCTCCTGCTGTCTTTAAACAGTAATACATACATACTCACTGTGAATCTTTGCCTTGAAAATTCAAATTAAGGTGCTTAAAAGGATGAATGTACCTTGAGTCGTGTTAACTGACACCTACCCAGTGGCAGCCTTTCCAGCCATTAAAAATAACTATGTAGAAATAAGCAATCTAATTCCTTATTGTTTTTTTTGCTTTTGTAGGTCAAATGAAGGCATCAGTAGTCTTAGCTTTTTTGCTTTTTTCATAACCAATTTGAATCTCCTCATAGGAGCTTTAAAATTGTATAAACATATACAAATGTACTGTATATATAAAGAGTCAAAGCTAGAGGCCCAATTGAACAAAACAGTGTTAAAAAGTAAAAACGAAGCAACACATTTGCTTTTTCTCTCACATATGTTGCAAGTCTACAGTGTGGGAGTCATGCACCTGTGCGCAGTTCTCTCACAACTCCTCCAGTGATGTTTTATCTTTGCTTAGATCATAGTTAAGTATGAAACATCCTCCCCTCATATCAATTATTCCACAATTAGCACAACAGACGGACGTTTGAGAAACAAAAGGCACTTTCTTCAGGCTCCCAGAAGTGGAGACAAGGGGAAGAAAAATGGGAGTCTCTTTTTTTTTTTTTTTTCTCCAGACTTATCAGTTTCATGTGAATGGCAACTGGAATGCCGAGATTTTAGCCTGCCTTTTTCCCACCAGATTTCTTTCTTCCTCTGCGTCTTTTTTTTTTTTTTTTTTTTAATTTGCTCCTCATTCCCTCCCAAGGATCTGGTTCCTGGACATGATATGCCAAATTACCTGCTGTATCTGCGGACGTATTGTAAGCTTGTAAATTCCACACAAACCCTCCTCAGAAGGATTTGCTTGCCGCTGTCACTGACTTCACTGTCTTTGGAAAGAGGCGGTACAAAATAGATGCCCTCTGAAGTTGAAAGCTTAGGTCTGGCATTATCATAACAGAATAACTTCTTGCTCGGGTAAGATGAAGAGCTGTTACAAATTGAGGGACTCAGTTGAGATTTGATCAGGGTCATTATTCATGTCAAAGACCCAAACTCTTCATTTTATTAGGATTTACAAAGGTTATCATTTTCATGTTTATTCTACCATCCATACAGTAGTTCAGGACAGTAAAAAAGTATGTTAACATATAAGACAACTCTACTATGTTTCAGTGTTAAAGCCATGCAGCTCATAACTTTGTGGTCATTGTGAAACTGATCCAACTGTGAATATCATGTTCTGACATCCTCTACGACAGTATCTCTGTTCACAGACGCTATAAATCATATGAATCATTGTCCCAGGGTTATCATACGTTAAGGACCAGCTTACTACACCCTTTGTAGCCCACTCAGAGAATAAAGCCCCTTGCATTTATTCATTCCTAGGTTTTTTTTATTTCGAAAGGTTTCGTTTTTGGAGAGTGAGTCCAAGAAATGACCTGGAAATACACTCTCAAATCTGGGAAATAATACATCATTCATAGAAAATGCCAAATAGTTGTGGGACTGTGGCTGTTGCGGTTGTCAACAGAGATGTCCAGAATTTTTTTTTTTTTTTTTTTTTTAAGATAAAGTAAACTTGAATTACCACGCGTGTGCCTAGTCAGACAGTAAAGTCTCCTTCCATGTAGTTAAAGTATTTATAAAAACCACTGTGATAATGATGATACCACTTGTATCTCCTTTAGGAATAGTCTCTGTTGGGTGTCTCATTAATCGTGTGCGCTTTCAGTTTATTAGGGTTGCATGGATTGTTTGGATAGTCTCCAATATCAAGCTAACAAAGCAGTAGACTGGGGGTCTGCATTATGTAATTGTGCCCTTGTGTTACTATTCAGTAATGGGTGAGGCTAATATCCTTTACAATATCACTATACAAAGCCGCTTAACAGGACTCCCATGCTGACACACTTAAGGATATTAAGTCTTAATTAGCTTTTATTTGTAATAGACATTACCATAGGTCAGTATGAGTACCATAGTATTTTCAAATGAAGAATACTAAGCAGTAGAATACGCTGGAGTCATATTGCAGCGTTCATTTTCGTTCTGTACTTTTCAATATGGACTCACACCCTCTCCTCTCTTACACATTGACAAAAAGCAATCATTTAACTAACAGTGAAACCATCGATTGAAGCTAATGTTATAGTTTCTTTTGACGTTCTTTCAAAAGTTCATCAACAATCATAACTGTTATTACCTTTTTATATTGCATAAGAACCAGAACACATGCATCACAAGTGAAGCCAAATAACAGAAAAGGGAAAGAATCACAACCAAGTAGTAAGAAGAGGCCCACTCTGGCTGATCTTTAAGTCAAAATAAAAGTGCACTTCATTACAACAGTAAACATTTTATGACATAAATGAAGCATGTAAAATGAGACGGGTCAGAAATCTTCCAACACAGTAATACCAAACAGAGAGCGACACATTATAAATCATGTCCCCACATACAGTTTATAGTTGTTAAACAAAGAAGCATGTTAGTTATTATTACTGGATTTTATATGACCATTCTGCTCTCTCTTTACTTAGGCGTGATGTAGATGATGTCATTTAGGGAACCACCCAACTCCCTTGTTGTGAGTGCCCTGCCTCACATTCTGTTAAAACATGCGCTCCTATAATGTTGTATAATGACTCTTATTCCAAAGATCCAAGCTGTGTCAGAGACAAGTTTGCACAAGTGCAGGATCATGTTTAGTTTGCTGCAAAAATTAAAATATGTGTATTAGACATGAAGCAGGATAGCAAGCATATCTCAAAATGTCATTTTATTTGCATGTTAGAGGGTTTTTTTTGTAATGTTCCCCAGAACACTCATATAATAAAATATTGAGCACAGTGATTTGAAGTACATGGTGCCTCTTTGTTCGAACAGGTACATCTGCATGTCTGAGAATAATTCAGATTCAGTGGTAAAACAGTCTGTAGTAAAGTAGCACTAACAATAGTGAAGGCTATTCCTCTGCTTTGCATAAAGTATCATCACTGAGGTCTCTTCTTAAGACTTTCATTTTTTTGTGAGCCACACTGGAGTGTTTATCTGGTGGCTGTGTGGGGAGGTGGGTGATCTCACGGGGGCTTCTGGGTAGGTGGTGGGGTTGGGGCTGGGGTCTCATTGCCTATGCATGACGGTGTTGTAGGGAGATTAGAATAACATTGACTATATTCTGTAAATGAAGAAGAGAAGCAAGGGAAGCCTCAGGAGTCCATTATGGAATTTAATAATACATCAAGGTAGTGTAACTGAATAACCGATCTCAGAGGGAAGAAAGGATGAAAAAAATACACACGTGACATTTGGCTAATATTACAATATGAATTATGAAAACAAAAAGTCCTTTTAGTTCATCTTGTCTTCCTACTTTTATTCATCTTTAAGCATTTTTTCCAGCTTTTTCCCCTCTAACTTCCCCCTGAATCCAGAACACGTTGTAAACAAATAAAAGTGGAGGAAAAACAGTTTGGCATCTCTGTAGATTAATTAATGTGCCTGAGACTTGGCATCACCGGGCGAAAATTATGTGCATAAATAATATCACTAATTAAAAAGATGCAGATTAACATGCAAATAATGTTAATGAGGATCTGCAATTCCAGAGTGTATTCGCATAACATCAACAATTTAATGTGTTGGAAGGACTGTGTTTGCATTACATTAATAAAATTCAAAGACCCGTGCATAGAAAATTCTGTCGGAGTCTGTGTTTCCACTTGTGAGTTGTAAATTCTGTGGGCAGTAACAGCCACTTCTTTGGCAGATGCAAAAGTTATTATCTCAAAGGCTGGCTGAAGTGGTGCCATGAGCCCGTCCGACCAGCTGTTAGTGAGCGGCCAGCCAGAAAGGCACTAAGACAATTAACTGTATTAGTTGTCGGGCTCTGCTGTTTATTTTCTCTCAGATTAATTTCACATGGCAGACCAGAAATCTGCCGAGGAGTGGGGGGGAAACAGACACAAAACAAACAAAAAACAACACTCCAACTGGGAGAAAATGTGTGGAAATCGAGCTCCCACTCCTACTTAGAGACACAAATGCTATCAAGAGAAATGCTTGTGGATATGACATCAACAGTGTCTGTTGTGTGCATACTGCCATGTTTCAAATATCTCTACTGTACTGCACTGTCATAAACTGTACTATACAGTGATGAAACAAGAGACGCACAGAGAACAGATTCAACTGTTTTTGATTACCTCACCAAGTGATATAAAAATGCATGTCAGCACTTGTGTAAACTTTATTCCTTGGAAGAAGATCTAACTTTGAGTTCATCCAAGAAAAAGAAAAAAGGAAAAAGATTAATACTCTACAAGAATGGGGAAAAAAGAGGCTCTCAGTGTGTGGACTTAATGGATTTCACAGTAGAAATGAAATGACAAACTTGAGTGAGCGCACCCCTTCCTGTGGGGCAAATGTCTGCAGGATTTGAATCGTTACCTGCAGAATAAACAAGGCCCTTTCTTAACAAGGAAAAATACTGCGCGTGTCTATCAACACAGTGTCGAGCAGGGGGGAAAGGAAAAGCACTCCAGACTGCGGTGATATGCATCGACTGTCCTCAAGGGGACATTTACTCTGAAGACAGTCATTTCACAATGGGCAGAAACCCTGTAACAATACCATTTATCATAGATGTTACAATATGGCTCTTTATAATGCATTTGCGATACATTAGGTGATATATAAAGCAGGATGTCTCAAAAGAAGGATATGTCTCTATAGACATGGCTGAACAATTATAATGAATGAAACGGCAGCTATAACAAGACACCAATAAATATGTATGTCAATATTTTGTATTGTATTGTAGAATATATTGTGACTATAAGAATACCTTAAGTACCTTTTTTTCCAAACATATTTCAGTATTTAAACGTAAACATGAATGCACCTTTCTTTAAAATGGTTTCCTGCCTCTTGCAGAGAAGAGCATGGCATTGCATCATGACAGGCATTACATTTGGATTCTAATAAAGACGTTTATTGAGAAACCATGCAGCAAGCATTCACGCCGATGAAACTCAAGCAGCTGCATAACATGTGAACATTTGTCTTCCATGTTTCCACTTCTCTCGGTTTCATATTGATCCAAGTTTGTCATTTAGTGTCAAAGTAATGCCTGTACAGTTAATACCGCAGGAATTTTTTTTTATTATATACATTTTTTAGCTAACTTTTTTTTTCATAAAAACAGGAAAAATAGTTATATTGATAAAAGTTTTCCTCCTTGTGTCCACTGTTGTGTCTTTTCCTGTGTGTGGGGGGAAGATGTGGGGCCTGCTTAAATCTTCAGCCACAGTGGATGCAAGCGATAGCTTCTCAGGACATACGGTTTGTGTTATCCTTGGCATCGAGTGTGCTACAGTGTGATATTCTGAGAGAAAAGTAAGGCAAAAAAAAAAAAAGAGGTAGAGAAAAAACACAATGACCTCTTCAGCTGGGCACGGCTCGAGCAGCTGGCCAATAACTTAAACAGGGCCTTGTAATATGCTTGCTTTGGGCTGCAGGGAACTGCACAGACAACACATAAAAATATGACAAGCAGATGATGGATTAGGGTCATAAGTCTCAGTTCAGCCGTACAAACAAAACATCATGATCGTGTGTTACGACAATACGGCTAATAGACGGAAATTAGCAGATGTTGATTGCGGCCTGGATACAGTCTGCATACCAACAGGCTCGCAGAGAGACATCAGCAGGCACCTCGACGAGGGAGGAAGCGATACATGGAGCCAGGCGTGTAAAAGTGTAAAAACACAACCACAGATCTGCTTACATTTTTATGTTCCATAAACTGTGTTCTTTAGTTTGTCCCACGATACCCTGGGCATGCTGATAACTGACCTGTCCGTGTAAACCTCAAACTTTCATTAAAACAGATTAAAGGTGTTGATCTGCCAAAGCAGTCAGAGAGGGAACTTGTTGTAATGTAATGATTCGGGGGGTTTTATGTTCTCCTCTCATAGCCTGAGGTGAAATGCACATTTCATCAAGGTTATGGAAGAGCTGCTGCTGCTCTAGTACTCGTGCCCCTCATGAATGCAAAGTTGCCTTTGGCTCTCTGAAGACTTTCAGTTAGATTTGAATGCTGAACTGCAAAGCACTTGTTAGAGCAGAGTTTAGCAGATAATTAAAATCCTCCTCCCCCCCCCCATGCTCTATCTCTCAGCACTGGACAAGGAAACTGAAATTTCCTAAAATTAATGGCTGGCTTAGAACTTGTTGATCACTTCCATTGATGTGAGTCTCTTTGTTGTTGTTAGTGTTGTGTTTCTCTGTTCTGCCATATTTGTGTGATTCAAAGAACACTGGTTTACATTGGGTAGAAAAAGCTAGGTTTCAATTTGAATATTATTACTTTGTTTTTTATTTTTGGCACCCATTTTGTTGCACACATTTCTATTGAGTAATAAATATAATGAGGCCTTTTCTATGTCATTGTTTAGACTTCCTAAAGTATAATAATAAAATATGTTCAGTCCAATACATGTTTAAGCAGAGACTATACGGTGTAAAGATTTTAACACAGATTCTGATCCGTGACGATCATCATTTCATCAGTAATACGCATGTTTTAATGATTTGAAAGAATTCTAAAAAATTCTGAAACTGCAGAGTGTTAGCTTTCAAAAGACACCTCATTTGTGCTTGTAGTCCAAATGGTTCAAGAACAGCACTCCTTTTCCTCGGGGTTTGCCTGGATAGGCCTTTCAGTCTGATTCTACAGGATCCATAAAGGGTTCAAAGGTTTATATCTAGCAGGAATAACTCGTCGTAAAGAGACAACACGTGAAATCCACTAATAGCTTAACAGTCTATTTAAACACTCCTGAATTATGCTCCCTTAAAAAAAAAAAAAGAGGAAAAAAAAGAACAAGTGATCTTCTGTTTCACAAAGTGATCATTTACAAATCTCAATTCAGAGGAAATTGAATAAACTCATCCATTCAGCTTTAACTAATATGGAATTAATAGCACCCACAATGACCAAATTATTTTGAAACTCCACGCAGACAAAAGAGAGAGCGGGAGAGAGAGAAAATTAAATCGCAATTATCATAAAATCCATCATTGTAATTCACAGCGGCTGAGTGTTGCAGTGTTTGGATAGGTAATGATTTTCTAATATGAGGAGGCAATTTGCATAAATAGCCCAGAGATGGGTTATCGTCGTCGTCATCATCATCATTTTCGATTCCGCACAATTACGATCCCTGCACTATATATCAGAGCTCACAGCTATGTAAAACCACAGCGCTAATTAATAAGCCATTTACAGACTAGCAGCTAGTTACAGTTGGTCCTGCTGATGACCTTAGCGAAGATGAGCCGTCTCAGAAGTGCCTGTGTGTAACTACAAACATAATGATGTGCCAGGAGGGAATCATTAAAAATAATTTACACAAGCCTTCATTTACCCAGATCTTTTGATAGCACGCTTCCCCCGGTGTTTAGATCCGTGGCACAGAACCTCCTTACCATTTGGAAAGAGCCGGCCGGGGGAACGAGCGGGGATACCTAAGTGGTTAATTAAGAGCTGTTGGGGCGCCGGGAGAGCCTCCTGAAAAATCTCTCTGATGTCTGCCGTGTCAAGTGTCTCTCCCAGACTGAGCAGCGAGAGGTGGCTGCCACGCTAGGCTAATTACTGGGGAAGGCAGGGAGCAGCTGAGGAGAGGAGAGGGGGGCCCCTAAATGAAGCACTCTCTCCAAGAATCCAACATTTACACACATAATACAGAAACACACACTCACTCCAAAAGACAGTGGCACATGAATATTTGGGCAATCAAAAGCTTTTCCAGCACATAGTTTCCGGGTTTGCTGCTCAATTTAGCACAAGCGGGAGGTATAAGGAGTGTGAAAGGGTTAACAACATCTGGACGATGCTAGGAAGGTGTGTTTTTAAATGGAGGGCGAGTACAGAAGAGGGTGGAGAGTTAACAATAGGAATGTGATGATATGATGATGAAACAAGCTGCTCATACAAAGTCCTGCTGCTGTTCATCTGCTACTGGTGTCAATCTCTTCTTTACTGTCTTTTCTGCAGAGTCGGGTATTCAAAGACTGTGATTTATCTATCTGCAACACATTCTCTTGAAAAATTCTGTTACAAATAACCTAACTGCTTTCCTAACAACATTACAGTGACAGCGTGGTCAATGTTTGGATCGTGTTTAAGGACTGTTTTTAAGTGAATGAAAAACTAGATTTATGCACAGAGCTGAGAGAACCTTAAAGACAGAAGGGTTGGATTGCGAGCATAAAACATGTCAGGCAGCACACAAGTGTCCGAGCTCCAAACTTCTTCCAGGAGTTAGATTTGGGCTTTAAGAGCACCTTATTTAAAAGCTACTGTCAGTTGGTGTCAATATTGGCGACCTCTGTGGACAAAGCAGTACATCATACCTCTTTGCTAATCCTGGAAAATATGAAAAATATCTTTTTTGGGGGTGTACACTATAAATGGCGGTGTCTGATGCCCATCTGGTTGCAGCGTTGACAGGTATCACAAATAACTGTATGAAAGTAGTTCATTTTCTAATTGATAGTGCAACATTGTTTCTTGGGTACCGGTGATCGATACCGAGTTTAACCCTTGGTTGTCTTGCTATTAACTATACGCTTACTAGACTTAATTGAATATACCTTCTGGTGTGGGTAAGCAAGAGCACAGGGATAACTTCTGCTGTGCGTATCGTACAGTTTTAATGTTTGTCTCGTAGCATAGTATGACAAACCCAGACTGAACGACCACAGTGATACATACTTCACTTGTCTTAAAGCAATACAACTACGCCAACTGTAACCATTAGGAAAGTACAAAAGTTAAACATAAATGAAGTGAGCCTTAAATCAAATAATATATCATCTCAACCTGAGAAAAATGGAGATCTATGAAATAAAAATGTACAAAAACAAATCTCCTCTCCATCTTACAATAGTCTCATTTAATTCTGTCGGTCATATGGAGGCATCAGTGTTAACTCCATTCTGTTTCAAAACTAGTAAAAAAAAAACCTTCTTACAGAATGTTGAAGGTTATGAAATGATCCTGATTGTTTAGATGACTAAAGCTCTTAGGTCAAGGCTGGAGAAGTTTGTGGTTTTGATTAGAATTTATCTTTAAAGAATCGTATGTCTCAAGTCACTACTGACGTTTTCAGTAATGAACCTTAAAGTGACACAAATGTGCTGCATAAAAAAAGATTGCTGTAGTTTTCAAGGTATTTACTACGGTTCTTCATGATGTTTCTATACAATGTTGCTCGGTCTGCATAACATGCTTTTGGTTGGAAAATTACATTTATGGACACTATTAATTTCATAAGGCTGCAATAAAAAAATCTTTGAGAGAAAACTACTCAATGGTTGGCAGGTAGATTTTTAAATAACTTCACAATAAGAGCTATTTTAAAGTAAAAACAACAAAATATTTGCCCTGCTGTCTATTCCTACTTAATACCTTGATTAAACCTTTTTGCACCTTCCCCCAATCTTTAAAAGTGCCAAGAAAGAAGTGTACCAAATATGTCCCCTTTAATCTGTAGAATTCCCAACTGCAGTGTCAAAATTCTGTTCAAATGAAAGTGCTGCCAGGGATAAAGGGGCTGAACAATGCTGCAGGATGTGGGCAATCGCTGCCATGAAAGCCTATGCTGATCATGATACTTTGGACCAGGCCCTTGAATATGCTTGGCTCTTTCCTCTCCTCTCTGCCTCCCTCTTTCTCTCTTTCTCCCTCTGACACCAGACCAGCCTACGGAGGGAGAAGAGGGAGAGAAAATATGGGGCTAGCCGGGGGAAAGATAGACAATAAGGGTTTTAAAGCCTCCGAGCTGCCTACAGCAAAGCCGCTTTCCAGGCAGCGAGGAGCCAGGCAGCCGCTGCCACGCCAATCGCTCCAGCCACATCAGCCATGACAGAAGGCTGGCAGAACAATCATCTTAACAATATGGCTGAGTCGCTGACCCCCGCACTGAAATGGGGCTATCGCTCCAACTATGGCTGGTGTTGTGGTTGGCTTGCCACTGGCGCTAATAGCTTGTCAGTGAGCCAGGCCTTGGACCGGGTTGGTCATGAAGGCACTACTGTGGGCTTTTGGTGGTTGTTGAGGAATGTGATGTCACAAAAGCTGATTCTGATTGGTTGTTGATCATTAACATGGACAAAATGACGATGGTGGATTATCAATGATGAATAGTGGTGCCAGTAATGGATTCATTGATGGTTGTTAAATGCCATGCTCACATTATGTAGAACTGGGCTCTGATGATTTAAGATTTTTTTCTCTTTTTTTCTTAAGGGTTTGAGCGTAAACAACTTGTATGTCATTTTGTGCTTTCAAATTGTTAAGCGACAATATAACACTACAAATGTAGTCGAACCAAACAACAGAAAATGTATAAAAAAAAGTAAAAGATACATGACATCTATTCAAATGTTCAGGCAGAAAAACATGTTAATGTTTTCAACCTTTGCCCATGATTTAACCTTTTCCCCTCAACTTGTCTAAAAATAAACATGTCGCTTTTTTATTTCTGAACCTATTGTTAAAAATACTTGATGCAAAGTCATCCTGAAACACATCCCAGTGACTTGTTTAGACCACCACATGCAGACCTGTGATCCATGTTCGGTCCCCACCCACAGACCGAGAAACAGCGTATTACAGCTAACCCTCACCAAATGACTGTGTGCTCTTCCATATAATCAGTCGCTTTATAAGAAAAGCACGAGTTGGACTTCACAGCTCCAATTATGTGCAACTGCAAATCCCTAAATGTTCTAAAATACCCAGACCTTGCAGTTATCACAGAAATACTATAATTATTTTAATTGACCGGGCTACTTCTATCAAGCAGAAAACCTGGTTATACCTTTGTGAGCAGGAAAGCTGGCAATTATATGTTACACTGAGGGCTGAGTACTTTTAGTTAAGAATGCTTCAGGATTAGGGGAGAAACAAACGTGCTATTAAACGATTTCCGCTCGTGTGTGTTGTACTTTGAAGAGACACTCTACTGCTTTCCTTTACATTATGAGGCGGCACACTTTTGACTGCAGATAAGAATACTGTAACAGGAAAACAAGAGGCTGCTCTAAGTTTTCAGGGGATCCATTTGTAAGTCTCAGATGAGCTACTTAAAATTACCTGAGAATAATGAAATGCTAGATGCTAAATAACATCAAAAATAGCTTGTTTGACTTTTTTATTTTTATTTATTATATTCAAATGATCGTTTTCCTAAATTCACTTTTAAGTGAGGCGCCATATTGTGTTTGGGAAGAATAAAATGTGCCAAAACAGATCATGTCTTTGCTGAAGTCACTGGATAATAGAAATCAGATTTGTATCATTTTTGAGCACACATCCACAAATAAATAAATAAATAATTGTAAATAATAAAATGTTGTTCCAGGATGATGTGTAGTTCAAGACCTCAAGTAAAATAAAGAAACCTCAGTTTCCATTCTTCCTCTAGACCTTTATTCCCCTATAATTCCATGGGATTTGTGTAAAATACAGCTGTCCGCAGCCTCTTTGTAATATTTGAGTCAAAAACAGAAATTTGCACGCAGGCTGAAGTCCCCAGACTGAAAATGAGAGGTGTCAGAAGCTGCGGCGGGGCCCCAGGGCGTGGGCACTGTCGCCAGTATTCTCGCTCTTACCCAGGGTTAGAGTAAACACACAAAAAGGAGAGGAAGTATCTTGTCTTTCGTTTGTGTTTGTGTATGAGTGCGACATCCGCAAAGGATTGTACAGTGTGCACAAAGAATCACAGCTGCAAACTGCCGCATATACCAAAAGCTCAATACAAAGTTGTGTTTCTGGAGCAGATAGAAATATCCAACAAATTAGAAAATAGATACTTGTTACTGTGAATGTCTTGTTCTATCTTTGTATAATAATTTAAATTTCTAACTAAGGCTCAAAGTCAGATTTAAAAGGAGATGATTGTAACACTGAGACTTTCTCTGAGTCTTGCCTAAAGGTAGTCTACTACAGTAGATGTGCATTTTCTAGTTTTTTTTTAACTCCAGAAATCAACAATTAATATCTGTCCCCTTAGTACCAGCCGATCACTTTTCTCTTTCCTCATTCACTCCCTAAATCAAATAATGAACACTTGGTGGGAATATGGCAGACTTGTAAGTATCGAATAAGCTCACGATTTTGTATTTGCATTCCTCTCACTTTTCCCCCCTTTCTTAATGAGATGAAAATGAAGGATTTCACTTTTAATGCCACATTTTCATGCCTGCCACGCTTCACGCAGTCCTGCGAATAAACACTGGTATCAATGGTTGGCCAGAAAGTAGTGCCATAAAGGCTGCCATGAAATTTGTTTATCTAGCTGCTGAATTGTATTCAGCTGGGGATATATGGCATAATAATGCAAGAACTGTGGGCTCTGTAATTAAGTCTGTCTTCAGATGCTTTCCAAGCAATTCATTAACACAGCCTCTCACTCTCAGCTGAGAAGCACACAGTATAATGCCATTCATTACACCCTGAGAGTTTCATTCATTTGAAATGATATTTCTAAGTTTTTGACTAACCAAGGATAACTTTTTCCTCCCCAGTTTGTTGTAATTAATATTTCTCATTATGAGTTTTGCAATACAATAATTGGTGTCCCAGAGAAAAGTCATTAAAATTGGCATGATGTTTGGGGTATTAGTTTATAATTTGATACCAGGACATTGGAGATGGATCATTTTGTGTTTTTTAAATAAAGAATCTCTCTTGTTTTGGCACATATTAGGGGACTTATCCAAGAAGTTGTAAAGAGTAGAGCTGTTGTCCGCTGTTCCTGTTTGAATAAAAATGTCCTCGAGCTTGCACAAATGTTCCTACAAGTCATGTTGCAGGAGGAGCAGCATTGTGAAAGCTGTGCAGCAAAAGCAAACGTTGTGTCTTTAATGAATGCTGTGACTGTAGATGGCAGCCTGGCCTTTACTGTCTTCTCGGATGAGAGGAACTGTAGTTCTTCTTGTTGTACCATGTGAAAAGGATCATGTTTAAATGTAGATGCATGCCAAAAGAATAAATTGCACACTGATGTACTTGGATGAGAAATTGTGTTTCCCCCCTAAAGTGCCACCAGATCTGTTTTACACGTTTTGTGTATTTCAACCGTTTCACAAGCTTCTTGCAAATAATCTCAGTTATTCTTTTTTTTTTCTTTTTTTAAGCTAACAGACTGTGCATTTACTCTTTTTGCCAATACAGCAAGTGAAGTCTAATCTTGCTAAAACCTCATATTGCAGAAGGATAGCACCTCTTTAGATTAATTATAGTGAAGTGTAGTTTTACACCAGCAGAAAGGCGGCTGCTCCTGTCTCGCCCACTGATAAAAAAAAAGTATGAGGTAACTTTGTTTGACTCAGCTGAGTGAAATAAGTTAGGGTAAAACAGTATATCATATAAAGCAAGATAAAGGCATATAAGTCACTTGAGGTTTTCCCCATGCATAATGCTTGCAATAATTGCAAGATAAGGCACATATTGCACCATGTCGTCAAGTATTCTCATGGTGATGCACAGTCAAAAAGCCCTTTTCCCTTCTTACATTCTGGACACTTTTCAATTTGCCGCAGAGGCTTAGCCAACTTTAAAGTGCCTACAAATTATGAAATGAGGCTTTTGCCCCTATTGCGCTCCTGCCAATTGGCTGCCTATGGCAACGCATTCAAAGCTAAAAGTTGTTTTTTCAAAGCCAGGCCAATTAAAGGATATGAAAAACAACATAATTTAAACTGTGATCGTTTGGCAGAACCTTGGAATGAACAATGACCCTGTAATGGCCCATCTAAGGGTGCTTGTGACTGCTCTGGAGGGACACAAAACATTTTCCCAGAGATAGAGAGAGAGAGAGAGAGAGGGAATGTGGAGAGAAGAACCTGCAATCTGCGTCATGTTCTGTTTGAATCTTATGGACTTTCTGGGTCAGCAGCAAGAAAATAATCATTTGCATATTGAGCACACATATCCCAACGCACATTTTATGAAGTGCTTCGAGATGTTTAAAAAAGAGGCTAATAAAAAAACAATAAAGAAAATGCCACGGCTAGATGCATGTCAGTGATCTAAAGCATACTTTACGTGGAGGGAACCTCGCAGTCATTCCTTGACAAAACAGTCATCTTATTTACAAGGCTCACAATAACCCTACGCAAATGTCGAAAAGAGGAATAAAGAGAGGGGAGGAAAAAATAATTAGCATATTAATCTTTTTTATGCCGTCATCTCTCAGATCCTGGGGACCCACGGTGTAATTTAAATCTAAATGCTTTCCCTGGCATTAGAATTCATTTTAGATGGGTCAATTGTTCCATAATAAAGGGATAGAAGGTGTACTTCATGCAAGAGATTTATGTTTGCCATTTGTTCATATTCATGTGCTACTGAATACCCCTCAATTCAAATGGTGATGGCAGCTCATATCAGTCGAGCTCCAGACCTACAGATCACTAACCGGCAGCAATGAATTTCATTTGCGGAGGACAAAAAAAGAGCGAGGGAGGGAGGGAGAGAGAGAGAGAGAGAGATAGAGAGAGAGACGTGGGGGGATCAGCTCCCCAACACAGTTTATTGATTTTTTTCCCTGCTCGACAGAAAGCCTGTATAACAGCTCTATTGCCCTCATAATGATTAGTGACAAAAGTTTAATTAAGCAATTATGAAGCCAATAATAGAGTTGTCTGGTTTGCTTAGCTTTAGACTGTTTAAGACTTATCTCCCCCTCACACATCACAGCAGCTGGAATGTGCTTGAAGAGATTAATGCGGCGAGAACACAGATGCCCACTTTAATACGGCGCCATGATGCTGTTTGAATGAAGTTGAGAACACAAGCTTCTCTTTATCAAATTACAAGTCTGCTTTTATGAATATGGGGGAATAAAATGGGAGAGGGGAAAAAAAAAACGGCTATGGCTTCAAGGTGTAATTATAAAGACATACAACAGAAAGAGACACAATTCGGTTTTAGTAATCTCCTCGTATGAAATATGCATGATAATGTATCACTGAATAAAGACGTACAATGTTCTAAGAGGCTTTGGCATTTTACATTTGCTCGCACAATTGGATATTTCTCATTGTTCCTTAATGTTTTCGATCCCCCACCTCTCTGTTGTTTTTCTTTTGCATCTCTTTTTTTTTTTCCTCCTGAAAATTGATTAGATTATCTGTGCTTTCCATGCAGCCAGCAACACATCAAGGAGGTTTCAAGGTACAAACTTTGCTTTCAAGTTGACTTATGGATGATGTGAGACTCATTTACAGAGACGTCTTAGAAGGAAATGGTGATATTTAGAATGACATGAAAAAAGCCAAATACCATACAAGGGCGCATGTCATTAACAGTTTTTCCGTATTGATTAGAATTCTTCATAACCCACTCTGAAAGTCACTCTGCTGAAGTTTTTCACTGCACAGTAGATTCATTTCCCCCAAATTAGCGCACTATTATGCTCTTTACACACTTTTTGTCCTACACTTGCATCGTCACTTCATAGTATAAAAAGGAATAATTAGTAAGATCATAAGCCTGGATCTGTAAAGCAGATGCAGTGTGAAGTGGACCTCAGTGTATTTGAGGAAAAGCTGTAGATATGGAATTAAAAGAGCTGCACTGCCTCGTCTATAAAAAAAATCCTCGGTCCTCAGAGCTTATCCACATTTACTATGAGTGCAGCAACACAAAGTTGTGATGCTGTGACGGGTAAACCCCAGAGGAAGCAAACAAGCTGAACACAGGCTGCTGTTAGTATTACAGCATATCCAGTATTTATATGTAGTGAACTAAAACTATTATAAGACGGGAATCTTAGACGGCTCTGGGACATGTTTACACCATTTTAGATAATGCCCGCTCTTGCTCTACACATTGAATCGCAGATTAGTCTAATATCAAGTATTATATGTCTGTATAAAAGGAGGTCAAACTCTGCTGGAGTTAATGGGTTTTTCTAAGTATGGTTTTGCAGTTTGAGATACTTTATTCAGTAGGCTGAAGTCATATGAAGTGGTCTGATTTAAAGAAGTGGGTCTAAGCTAAGTGTTCCATGTCTTGATGGTCATATATAAACTGCTTACAAATGCACATGAAGCATTTATTATCTTAAGCTTGTGGAATTATAGAACTGTGCAACTTCAAAGATGTTATATTGAGGATGCATTCAAGATTTCTTGCAAATGTAGATTCAAAAGCACTTGCTCGGACAATGTGTAATGGCCATGCTCATGTGCCTTTATAGGCTGCAATAGCCTGAGGAACGTGGAATACTTTGAGTTTTAATGTAAAAAATAAAAACATCAATTGCATTTTTTTCCGAGGCCGAGGTCACCTTATGTCTCCTAGGGTATCTCCTGCTCATGTTGTTTGTGTCAGCTCAAGAAGAAGAGAAAGACTGCTTCTCTCTAAAATACAGAAAGCAAAACACAATAAGCACAATATCCCTCAACACATGCAGCGTTGTGGGATGTTTTTCTCCCTCTCCCCCTTGGCTTCCTAGGACAATGAGATGACATGCTGAAGGTGGGACTGCATCTGGCATCATATTTAAACAGGGCTGCCACATCTCGGGAACACGGGTCGTTGCCAGATTGCGGGCTAATTAAGGAGCTTCTTGGATGACCATCAGTGCCTGTCGGTGGGCAAGGTAGCGGGCTGAGCCGTGCTCCGCCACACTCCCACTGCGAGGCCTTGAGAAGACGAATGGCTACTGAAAGTCCCCCAGGACCTCATAATACTACATATTTTCCTCCAAAACAAAAGATGTCCCTTATGGGATTACTATTTCCCTTTGTCTCCTCCCCCCTTTTCAAACAAGTGTAAATTACCTCTCCTTTTGGATAAGTATTCAAGTGGCCTGTCCACACACATTAGCCAATTGTCGCTAGAACAAATAGGCACTAAAATATGTATTTCACAGATGCTAGCAGCTGAATGCAATAATTAACAGTGATATAATAAGCTGTGAAGGTTATTTAATGACTTTGTCCTCTAATTTTGCGATAAATAATTATTTTGTATAATTAAAGGAAGGAAATGTGATGAAATTACGGGCTTGGCTTCAGGGCGAAAGACCAAAGCTGCTACTATGTTGACAGATAATCACCCTGTTAACTACTTAAGTGATAATGTGTCTGTGGGTGCAGCTTGACTTGCTATTAATTGCATTGTAAAAGTTCTGCTTTAGCAAGGAGAGCTCAAGCAAGAAGCCTCTCCATTGTTTTTTTTTTGTATTTGGCATAATGCCTGTTTATGACAGGCAATATAACATAGCAGAGTACGGCCGGCTTGACAGCGAGTGGGAAGCCGGAATTGTTTACTTGACTTCATTTCTTTTCCCCACTTGCTGCCTTTATTTCGTGCCAGTGTGAGAAAAGCGGAGGGAAACAAGATGTGGTTGAAAAATGCAGCTGGCTGGCTGCTCGGCTAATAAGATGCCCATCATGCTAGCTAGCAGCGCTGATTTGTGTCTCCCTCTAACTCCCTCCATGATTACATTCTAAGAAGCCTCCCCCTCCTCCCCGGCTGATCCTCGTCTTGTTACGTGGCATTAATGACACTTCAGTCATTGTGGCTTTCAAGCAGAGCCCTTCCACGGCGAACAGAGAGTTGACATTTCCTGACATTTTCCCAACTAATTACAGTACAAATAATTAAGCATGTTCCTCTATGTAACAAATGAAGGCGAAAGCCGTCTGTCAGCCCGGGCCATGATTGATGACACTCCGGGAGACTTTATCTGATGGGTCCTGCCATGAGGTACAGAGGAAGCAAATTTATTAGAACGAACAATGCAAATTTAGAGTCATCTCATCCAGTTATGCGCCAAGGCAATATCCGTGTCAAGGTGAATGTGACAATGAAAGCAAAATATTAGCATTTTGTGGAGCGGGCTGAAGGGGAAATCAGAGCACAGAGATGACAGGCCTAATTATTTTGGCTCACACAGGCCAGGACAGCTGTTTCTGGTGTCCTGAACAAGCCTGTCACACAGGTAACCAAATAGGGTGTGCGTATGAGCCTCTGTATTCGACACTGCACGGATGTGTCTGCCACTAATGACCAATGCTAATGTCGCTGCCATGTCTATAAAAACTGCAGAAAAAATGTGGAGGTGTCACAATACCAACCAAGGATTTTTTTCTTTTTTCATCAGTCAACATTTTTCTACATAATTACAGGTTTTTAGAATTAATGGCCGCCTGTCACCTATTGACCAACCACATAAACTATATGGTAATTTTGACATACACAATGTCCAATAGAAATGGTTACCGTATGAACTCTAGGATCTTTAAATTATCTTATTCATAGCGAAGCCGCAGGATGGGTTGTTTGTTTTTGTGCATGTTTTCAGTGTTAAAGGAATAGAATGGTTCATTTATACTATTTAAAAAGGATTATTATTTTTGACTATGACACATCTGGTCTAGTATTACAATTTATTAAAAAAACAGTTATATAATGTTTTATATACAGATGTGATTGCTAGATGTCTCCTTTTTTTCCCACCGAGCAACAATGAACCATGGCAGATTAGTCATGCAATTTTGGCTGTTAAAAAGAACCCAAGAATGAAATTCTATCAATGACTTTCTTATTGAATAGTTTATATAATAAAACAAATCTGGCAAAAATATTAAGTGTTTGACCTGAATTTATTTCCACTATATGAACTGCATCACAATGTGTCAGCTTCAAGAAAATAAGGATATACAAAATAACAATGATCAAATGCAAAATGTAATGCAGGCATGTAGTCATCTGTAACAATTGAAGCCTTCAATAAACCGACACGCAAAGATAAAACAAATAATTGTTAAGGTCAAGTATGAGTGATGCAGAAAAAACAACAACTAACATCCTAATTGTTAATGTCAACCACAAGTATTTTCCGACAAGTGCTCTCTCTGTATCTGAGAGCTACTTGTGATATATGAACCAACAATGAACAATGGGCTCAGGCTTTTATGCTACCAAATAGCAATATGTTGTCTGCATACATGTGTGCTTTGGGGAATACAAAGGTTGCCGCCCACACTCATAATGAATCTAGAATTTGTACTCAGGGGCAGCGTCACAATGGCTCTTAAGGGCCAGGCAAATCCGGATGGGTTTGGAAAAAAAATCTACACAGGGATCAAAGTTTGCTGCTTAGTGGCTCGCTGGCTGCCTTGGAACAGATGGGCGTCGGAGGCACTAGGAGCCCATTGAGATTCAGGATCCAAAGTGGCTGCTGCTGCTCTGTACACACAGGCAGATGATGCCTTTGTGTCAGTGGATTGGCGATATGCATTTAGGTAGCAAGGGAGGGATGTGGGCTTCTTTTTTTTTTGGCTTCTGACTGCAGGAGAAAGCAAAAGACAAAGCAGCAGTGGAACAGGAGTTAGTTTGAAGAGGAGTGTTTTTATGGATTCACTCTCACAGGTTGGTTTAAATTATGCTAGTTTAGTTTTCCTTGGTTGTAAGCATTGTAATTGAGTTTGTTTATCTTAAATGAAAACAACAGGCACCCTTTGTACATTTTGCCACAGCTATATTTGTTCTGTGTTGTCTCGAAAGCACCACAATTAGCAGCAGCTTTGTAGGCTATGCAATCCTCTACTGTATATATGTAATAGGTATCTGGAAAATAAATTGTTTTGTGACATACACAAGCAATGTTATAGTTGTTATAAAAGGGAAAACACTGGGTTCATTCGCTTTGATTGCACACTCCTCTGCAAAAACATACATTTAAATTCCTGCACGGTGCATTTTAATTTTGAGCCAACAGGAATTAAACCTTGTTGAGTGTTTGTGTCATTCCTCTACATATTTTAAAGGGCAGAGGAAGACAGCGTCACATTTTCTGACACTTAACCCCTTAACCTTAATGAAGTTGGTAGCAGGATCCGGCAACAATGCATTAAAGAGCACACAGAACCATCGCATTGTGGACACTTAAATACTTATATACAGAAAAAAGAACACACTTGCTGAGCTCAAACTACCTCCACAGTTTTTGTCTGGAGGCTTCCAGAGCAGCACAACAGAAGACATTTAATGGGAGAGCAAATACTATGGGAGAGCATGGATTATTATAACTCACACAAAATACAATTTTTGTTAATAAAAAAAAGACCCTCCGAAAGTTACAGCCTAATAATACAAATCAGCTTATTAACTCATGCACATCATTTTTTCCCAGAAAAGCAAAATGTCAGCATTAGAATTAATTGTAGTAATTGAAACATAACCGGAGAGGCACAATGTCAAATTTAGTAAACAGCTATTCAATCGTCATTTTCTCTAAACCTAAAATCAACACTTGGAACTGTCATCGATAATAATTCTACTTACTTGTTACTTGATGTTACAAAAAATGATCACCTACAGGAGTCCTCTTAAAAGATTTGAAGATATTCCTGTGTTTACATTTTTGACCATCCGTCAGCCATCTTGATTTGGAAGACGTTTTCGGTGCTCTCCACAGCTGGCCAGTGGGTGGCCGTGTACAGAGTGACGTCCACTGAAGTGGCTGATGTGAAACTTTTCCATGAAAGCCCAAGCATTTAGTAGATATATGCTTTTGAATAGCTTTCCACTGTAGTGACACTTAAGTGTGAAAGGGTTGAGACAAGTGCAAACATATTCACACAGGAAAGCAAAGGTCGGCATGTGCAATATCATTTGAAAACACATTTTTATAACTGTAAATAAATAGGAAGCAGCAGCCTTGTTCAAGGATTCCAGCACATTCTAAACATTTCTTGTTCCTTCAGCCAGCGGTGTCAGAGCCATGTCTTTAATGTTGAGCGGTGACGTCGCAGATCTCGAAGTTCACTGTTGTCATCTTTGAAATGCCATAAAGTTGAACGGGGTGCCGAAACAGCGACTCAAAGCCTGACTTTCTCCTTCCAATGCGACAATTAGTGCTTACCACTGTCTGCACTTCAAGCGAAGGAAAAAAGCATTTACCGATGTAAAACAGGTTTAACATTTTCTGTTATGGAGACATCAGTGATCTTTGACTTTGCTCCTCAGGGACGCGGCGCTTTTTGTTCTTGCTGTGCACAGCAGCACTCATTTAGCAGAATATTTATTCTTTTTTCCTTTAATTTCTCTCCCAAGTTAAATTAATTGTTTGGATGTAAAAAACTGGAGCTTTGATTCATGTATCTGGATTTAGTTTGATATCAGTTCTTTGCATGTAAAGTAAGGTATTATGTTCACTTTTTCACACGATTTTTTTGTTTTACTATTAACTCCTAAGCTAAAGCTGAGGGTTTTCGTTTTTGCACATATTTGCATTTCCAGGTCAAGATAATAACAAGGGAGAAAAAACAAGTCCATTGATGGAGATTTAAAACTTGCACACAAATGCATGTAGACTATACTGCCCCACAAAGGCAAAAGGCAGTAACTTCAATTTTTTCGAAAATGAGTTTTTGTCATTTTTGGAACATTACAGATGTGCTTTATCATGTGGACAAATGTCTTGAGTCAATTGTATTGTTTTTTGGAGAGAAAAGTATGTTGTATTTGCCTTAACTTCCAAAAGCCCTCGAGAAACCAAGGCAGAGTACCCTAACTTCAGTTATAAGGTTCTTTGCCTTTGTATTGCAGCATTCCGGAATGCTCAAACTGAGTTAAGGTATTCTGCCTTTGTTTTGCTGTGGATTAAAGTGAAGTTACTGTTTTACTGCAGTGGAGTTAAGGTGTTGAGCCTTTGTGTTAATATCTGTCATCAAGCACTTCTGACACACACAGTAGCTTGACTAAAGTCTAGCACAGAAAAAGTGTTGGTTGTGTTACAGTATTGTAACCATGGCCCATTGCTAATGAGGGAAAAATGTTGGTGCCGATGGCTTTAAAAGGCAGAAACTTTCATGCCCTGTATGTTTAATCTGAAAACATTTACTGATACTGATAGGCATAGTTACCTTGGCATTACAAAATCAGCTGCAAACTGCTCATGAAGATACATTGTCCTTTGTTTTAATTCAATACAACAATGGGGTTATAAAATAGGTCCTTTGTGACCTTCAAATACACATTAATTCATTCTCAATTACATTAAATTATACATATATTTATATTTTATTAAGCTTAATTGTGCCATGATCATTAGATTTCATGTACATTTTATCATTATTATCATATACTGATTTTATATAGTGATCAGCAACCAAGTGAGCAAATCAAATGGAAGTTACTGCCTTTTGCCTTGGCATGACCCCTTATTATTGTACAGGCAATGCAACGGCAGAGTACCTTAACTTCCAAATAAGGGTCAAAGGTCATGTTTGAGCTCAAGATTTTTATGTACATCAATAACCTCATTAAAAAGACAAAGAATTGCCACATTTCCAATATTCTGCCTGCAACTCATTTGGCTGGACAACAAAAAGACTTTAAAGTCATTTTTCTCAGTTCTACACTCTGGCGAGTTAAGGTCTTTTGCCTTTGTAGGGCAGTATACAAGAGAGTAAGGGACAGATATGCCTTAATAAACTCGCAGATAAATACCTTTGCATGACAGGTAGCCAACACAGATCATTAAGATAACTCAGATAAATTACTGTAAATGTCCAGGCTGGGTTCCTGTGATTCTGACTAATGTGTAATTTTGCTGAGTATTCAGCACTTCATCACTTTACAGTCAGTATAAAAAAAAAACAGGAGACAGACAGCGAAAGCTTGAGAGAGTGACAGAGAAAGAGAGAGAGAGAGAGAGAGAGAGAGAGAGAGAGAGAGAGAGAGAGAGAATGCCTCAGGGGTTTGCATTTAACCTGCCCACCAATCCCAATCAATGTCATTACTCGTTTCCACTCCATTTTATCAGCTCCCCGCGACTGTAGTTTCCTAGAAGTGACCGTTGTACAGCGCTCTATGAAACAGTCACAGGGCTAATGGGATGAGATGCAAAGAATTATAAATGCTGACAGTAAATCATATTACATCCCTAATAAGCATTAACTGGATAACTGGGTCAAAGCTGTATTATCTTAATTGATTTTTCTAAAGAAACCTGACAGTGAAATGTCAATGCTTGAATATTTCTTCATGCATCATTAAAACAAGATTGGCTTTTAACAAAAGGGGAGGAGGACGGGATCCTGAACGGGCTGAATTGATTCTTGCTTGGGGCTGCCTTGCACAAGTAAGTGTATTACATAGAAATCTATACAGGATATTAAAACAACACCCATTCTGCAAGACAGTTACAATTAAAAGCTGACACCCACCCATGCTTTTGTGTCTGCCACTGCTGCCTGCCAACAAATGCATTTCAGCCGTGTGACTCGCTGCAATCAATGGGAGAGACTGTATAAACGCCCAGAACTCTTATGTTAGCGGGGTAATAGAGCTGTTGCTTCCTGAACGATGACAGCCAAGCTTTCCTGCCAGACTGAACTCATCCACACTGATATCCACACTGAAATTAAGCCAAGCATATGGGCCTCAACAACAGACATAAATTCCTTAACTATATGTTTTCACAGGCAATACAAATCACGTTAAAAATTAAAGCCATGAGAAAAATGTGGTGCTATTATTGCCATTGCTAGGTGAAGGTTCTGAGATATCTTAAGGCTTCCTTATTTGTTTAAAAATCTATGTTGCAAGTTGATGGTGCCCCTTAAAGGTATTTCAGTTCAATTTCAATTCAAATGAATATGAAGTATGTAAAGGAAATATCATATATATATAACCTTAATCAAAGTAACAAGATCCAAGTGCTTCATCAAGACATCAAACTAAAACAGACAGATCAATGTACATCCGATTAGCAGCTATGTATTGGAATTTCAATGTATTTTGCTCCCCGGGCTTCATTCTCCCACTTTCTTTTTTTTCTAACATAGTTGTCTTCACATTTGTTATTTTATTACTTATTTTTTGTATTATGTCTGACCCTGATTATTGTCTGTTTTTGTTTCATGCAAAAGAAAAAACACAGTATTTTTAAAAAGAATAATAAAAAAGGGCAAGTCATAAAATAACCAGGTTTTATAAGACAATAGATCTTCATATAGAGTATGTCAAATGCAATTCAAAATAACCTAAAATAACTAATATGGAGTTCAAATAAAAATAAAAACTGAAATGAAAGAGTATTTTGAAGACGGTATGTAACAGAGGTTACTGACTCAAATAGATCTTCTATGAACATTGTAAGCAATTCCAGTTGTGCCTAATTTGCAGCCTAGTGCTTAAAAAATTACAATAAATAAAACAAAATATATATGTGTGCTAAAGAAGGATCTCTATTCCAACACTCACTCATCTCAAAAGTGATGTCTGGTTTGTTGTTTTACTATCTACTATCATCATTTACTGTCACAGTTTAATGATGATATTGCCACTCAACAGATTTTAGCAACATGATCCGCTGCTAGATGTCCACTCCATGTTATCCCTGAGACGTTAGTCCTTGCTGTCCACCATTCTGTGGTCTGAGGATTATTGCAAAAGTGCCTGGCTGTTTGTACTGCTATAACTCATGGTCAAAATGTCAGCAGAAACTGTCTTTATATGCTGACGGCATTTGGAAACACTCATTGCATTATCAAGTCGCATCTCAGGCGAAATTCAATCGTATATCTGTAATGACTCGGAGAAGGTTTCACATCTAGAGTTTCTGCACCTTGCTGGGATTGGTCCTATTCTGAGGGTAAGCAGAGCTCTTTGAGATGTTAGTGTCTGTATGTGTGTTGAGGGCTCAAGTGTGTGTGTGGAGGAGCGGGTAGGACTGGGTCAGTTGGCACTGCCGCAGAGCAAATGCTGGGTATAAATCAGTCTCACTGACATGGTGCCTCTCATCAAGTGACATCCCGCGGTGTTCCCATCAGTTAGGAACTAATAAAGACGTATGGGAGAAAAACAGAAGCGATCACAGCAGATGCCAAGGTGAAATGCATCCAGTGTCTGGAGAGATGTGTCAGGTCTGAGGAGTCCATCAGGAATGATGGCCAGAGTCACTGCGTTTTTAAATCTCAGAATCAAACGGCATCGAAGTGGAAATTGCAATTGAACCTTACGACCAGACGGGAAAAAACAACATACAAAATTCACAAATTACATTAAAAGTGAAGCTAACTTTTAGAGTAGAACACTTGAAATAAAATATTGGATTTCTATTCAATTGGAAAACCAATCTACATTTGATAAGTCAGTTATTACTTTTTAGTTGTGATCATAAGTTAATTATGTGTAATAGTGTCCTCTTGTACAAATTAAATCTAATTAAATGATTTAAAGAAAGTTGTTTTGAGCACATTTGGACTTTTTTTTATTGATGTAGCATTTCATCTACACTAAAAAAGATTCAGTGTTAAACAAGGACATTCCGTAAGCAGTGATATGGATTTTGATTACAAGTTTATTATAATTTGTACGCCTCGCTTTGCAGCTTCAGATGGTATCATTAATGGATAGTTATAACGCCATTAAGACGTATGGGACTGATCTGAATTCTATGAGTCTGTAATTCTTATAGATTTACAATAATAACTTAACCATGTTTTTATAGAGCCCTTACAAAAATCAAGTAAAGTTTATTATTGAAAAGAAGGCAATTTTAGCGTCACTTAATATTTTGCTTTATATCAATACGTATTCTTTTTAAACCTAAAGATTGAGATTTAACTCAATATTTCTGAATAAATATAATGAGATGTGAAGGTATGAGGTTATATGTTTGCATTGTTTTATTTGATTTTTATGACATGCGTTCAAACATAAGACCTTTTTGGCGGTTGTTTCAAATGGCTCACTTGGCCACAATAAAAGGTTTTCTGCAACACTTTGATTCTTCCACAGAGTGTGTGTGTTCATGTTTGATAAAAAGAGAGAGAGAGAGAGAGAGAGAGAGAGAGGAGGAGCTATTTGTGTATGTAATATTCATGACAGTCCTGCTGGAAGTTGTCTTGTCTCGACGCTCCAGGAAAACACCATACACTCCCTCACACAAACACACACACACACACACTGAGGAGCTCAGTCCGGCACGGTGGTGCTCACCTGACATCTGCATATGCCATTCAGAAGGGCAATATGTGTCTGCATCAGTGATTTCTAAACACTTTGGGGTCAACAAATTATTAATATTTAGTATTAGCACTGATGACAATGTGGCATCCTCCTGAGGGCCGGGCAAAATGTTGAGCAGGGGCCATTCTCCTGACGTAGACTGTGTTTGGCAGATGGTGCTGTCAGTTTGGCTCTTCGTTTATTCTTCCATGCATATGGCAGCATCTCCCCTTCGTTAAAAAAAAGAAGTGAACAGGCTCATGTATTATCTATGGGGCTAAAAAGCATGCAAACATAAGCAGGAATGTATCAGAGGAGCTGAAACTTCTGTAAACAACCAGCGGTGGTGCTTGTAAATGGGATTTTACTGACAGAAATAGCAGAAACATATGGCCCGAGACAGGAAAAGAGGGCTGTTACCTGGATGGGCTTCGCTTCCATCAGGACCCACAGCGGCGTGTTTGTGACAGGATGTCATCTGACGGTGAGCGACATGGAAGCCCCGGCAATGCAGATTACTTTTTTTTTATTATGTCCTTACTAACTACAAATCAATCCTGTTCATAACCACCTCACACCTGATCTCGTATAAAGGAAACATTGAAATAACAGCAGGAACAATGTCAGACCATTTGAGCATGTACCCAGAGTAAATAACTTTTATTACTGGGTCATCATTGGCTGGACAGGGGTAGAGAAATTTGACATTGAAAAAAATACCCTTTAAGTATCACACTGTATGTTTTATTATCAGTTAAATGATACAGACACTTGATGGTAAATGGCTAACACAAAGCTAATTTGAAGTACTTTTACATACTTTTTTCAGTTAAATCCGTAACTACTGAACAGATTTAATATTCTAGTTGATGTATGCAAACAATTTTAATACAAGCTATATGCCTAAATAAATGCAACTGGTGCAAAAAGGGACTTTGTTTTTAGAAGAACATTGCAGAATAAACTCTTTTAAATCCATGTAGTTAAAGCGTATTGTACCAACAAATACAACTATTCACTGTTTTCACAATAAGAGTCATACAGAAAATGCATCAATCACATCCTCACTTTCTTTCATCAAAAATAGCCTTTTTTAACTTTATGTTGATTTCAAAGAAGCAGAACGCTGAAGGAGTGTCACTATGTATGTTCTCACCTTCTGAATTGGTACACAAAAAAGAAAGACAAAGCAGATTTAACGTGATCTATATTACCTGTGCTATAAAAAAAGAAATCTACCTTTCTTTCAAAGTGTCAAGAATTTCTCTTTTTTATATCCACTGGAGAAAATAGTGTCTTTCTGGAGCAGGTGAGGGAGGAGAGGAGACAGGAGAGAGTGAGAGAGACCCCGGTTAACTTGTGGAGTGTTAAACAGCGAGGGGTCTTACTCCCGCTTTTCTCTGACATGAAGCCGGGTTGGATAGAATCGACACCAGGGTTGAGCAGGCGGATGAGTGGAGATATGAGGGTCCCTGTGGCGACCTGGCAGGTGCCATAGCAACAGAGGGTGGGAAGATAGGAAGGACAGACATGGGGAGAGAGAAAAGAGGCAGTGACAGAGAGAGGATATCCTGTTTAAAGTAGTGGAAAATGGAAGGGTTGAGTGGGGTGTGTGGTGGGGGGGCATTGCACCAGCAGCAAAATCACTTGTGACAGACCCAAACACAGGTCGGCAGCTTTCATGTCGGAGCCTGTGTCTAATCTTTGGGAGAGAAAAAAGAGTGAGGGAAGGGAGAGACACTGACACAGAGAGCGCGAGAGAGTAGGTGCGAGAAAGCAACAAAGACGAGGAGTGTCAATAATTAATCATCTGATTGCTTGATGCTACGGTTGTTGAAATGACAACTGTTATGATTGACAGATTTGGAGCATTTGATCTGCATGCTTTGACTCTTGCCACTCTGCCACTCTCTGCTCTCTCTCACTCTAGAACATATTCCTGTCTCGCTCTTGCATTACTCTCTTTATCCTTTAAATCCTCTGCAAGTAGCATAGCATCTAACACATGGGAGTTGTAGCTGCAGGGCAAGAAAAGCACCTCCTGGCTAGGAAGGTAACAAGTACTTTATATGTTTGCGAACAGGACACAATGCAATATGGAACGTTACTTAATAATAAATCATGTTTTCCTGCATTTATACAACAATCTGATGCATAGAAGTAAAGTTTCAGAGGAGTAACGGTGAAGTGTTTGCATTCACACGGCTTGTAAGTGCACATTTCCTGATTTAATTCAGCTTGTAACATACTTATAACGCCAGAGAGTTTTAGCTCAAGCTGCATCAATCCATAGCGCATACCATTAGCACCATAACATCCCAACAGACATCATGGATAGCATTCAGTTGAAATGTGGTGCGATGTGTCTGTCGCCATCTGCTGATTTGCCACATTAGAAAAGTTATTTCCAGTGGATGGTGGGAGTCCATCATTCAGGGAGACAGTGAGTGTTCCCTGCTAAACAACGCCTTCATTGACCTAATAACTGGCAGCCTACTCAGTCACCAGCATGTTGAGCAGTATTCATTATTCATGCTCATTAAATTCTGGGCCTCATACGTGCAAAGACTGCCAGCTCGCTGCCAAACTGTGTTGGTTTTGTGATGTGCCCACTTGAGACTCTGGGATTTAAAAACCAGTACACCACCAAAACTAGAATACAAATACGCAGAATTTATACCGCTTCCAGTTTAATTTGATCACATTTGACAAAATACACAATTATTCTCACCTCCACTCTTTTGCCATGAAAAGGATTTGGAATTAATAAACGGGAGAAAAATGTGCACATGCTACCCCATGAAAGGAGATTTGGAGTCAATTCTGACTGTTGGAGTATGCATATTCATAGTAACATGTTTTTTTTTTTTTCCGTTTCTTTTTGTTTTTTTTGCCACACTCTTCCTCATCATTTATTCTGCGAGGGAACGGAGATTGTCAACAAAACCTTTTTCAAAGAAAGGCGTCTTTGAAGCGTTCTAAAATGCACCGTGTTGCATCACATCCTATTCAGTTGTTTTTCTCGCAGACAGAAAAAAAAATCGGCGGTCCTATCTGCATCACATTTGTGATTTCTGGAGTGAAAACAAAGCACAAAGTCAATATCTTAAGGCGCATATGCGTATATTACGTTAAGACTCTTTTAGCATGGTGGTGATCCTGAATAGACGTGTTGTTTACTTTGTGCATGATGCCAGTACTACTCCAAATGATGATTTGTCATGATCTCAGCATACAATAAACCTGCAGAGGTTCGACACATGCTCGGAGAAGCCATGACAACATGAACCTGAAATAAAGAAAACCGCCATAAATGCCCGTGCTGCGTTCAAAGAGGAAAACAGTGATATATTATGCATTTTGGGAAAAGAAGCAATGTTTTACATGCATGCTACATACAGAGAAAAGGTGTAACATCATGAAAGAGAAAATGTTTCCTCCAGTTCTCAGCCAAAAAGTAAAGGATGTAAAAAGTGGCTTTGACGGATAGGAAACAATTATTTATCAGGACACACATCCACAAAGCGCCAGCAGCTGTCTGCGCCATTTCCAAGGACTGCAGGGCCATCCATATTTGTCTCTCTTATACTCAAATCCCCAAGAAAAATACCCACAGTTCCAGCACAGAGAGAGGATTACTGCTTTCCCATATGTTGTCCTGTGCAGACACAGCCGTATCAATCTAAGCCTGGTCACTCGCTCTTTCATATACTCCTAATGTACTGGAAAGCTTTCCACAGTCGGCTGCCCCTCACTGCCGCTCCTGAACAGGTCTCAGTCCCGAATTCCACAATGGAGAACAATCAGGCTTTTCTGTTGGATTAGGGAAAAAAGAGGGGAGTAAAAGCCCCTGGTGGCTGATTGTAGTCTGGTAAGGTTATGTTTTAATGCTGAGACACTCGAGCGCTGGTTCAGTGTGCGGGAACTGTGTCAGAAACAAGAGGTCTAAATAAACAGTGAGGCCCACCAGAGCCTTTTCATCCATCATGGCCGCCTCTGACAGCAGCGTGCCGAGGAATCATCTGGAATCATCTTCTGTGGCGCTCCAGCGAATATGATTTCCCTCTCCACTCTCCTCCCTGACCCAGAAAACTGAGGCCAGCCATGTGACACACACACAGGAAGAAGTGTGTGGTCTCTGAGAACATGCACAGAATATGCGTGTGTATTGTTCATTTGAGGTTAAACATATAAATAAACCCATTATTAAAACGTGCACCGAGCTTCAAACACCAGCCAAAACACACAGTCGCAGGCCTGTCGAGCATTATACGAGACTTCTTTGAGGCAGTGGTTGCCATGTTTGTAAAAGATCAACGCTTATGCTTAAATCGCTCCATCTATCATAGGCAGATTCAAGATGACAGCACTCGTTTTTATGAGTCACAAACTAACAATGGGCTCACTTGTGAGACATGAGCTCAAATATTAGTTTTGAGCCTGTTCTTTGAATTTCTGGGGTTACTTTGGATTACTACCTCTAATCTAGGCACTAGTACGGTGGGGAATTTCCTGGACAGGAATGAGATGGGAGTGTTTCCGAACAAACAAGACTTCAAAGGGTGTGCGCTCTGCAGAAAAAGGTACGGGTTGAATGCAAACATGTATTCATTTAACAATATTTATTTTTTTCTCCCTCCTCAAAGCGTCTCTCTGCCTCGGATCAAAAGCTTAACCTTTTGACCGTGGAGAATTCCGTCGCTGGGTTTGATTTCTTGAAAGGAACTTTTTTTTTCAATCAGCCGGCTCAATAACTTGTGGAGGGCGCAGACTGCTGCTTGAAATGCCACTTGTTCAGAGACGGAAAGGAACAAGTTATTTCAGTCTAAAAAAAACAACTGCCAATTAGTTCTACTGCAGGCGTATACCTTTTACAGATGTAAACCACATCAGGTAATTCTTCACCCTTCTGACAACTCAGGTATGCAAACTTACTGCGAAGTTGCTGCAAGAAACGTTCAGTGCAATGAAAGAAAATGAATAAGACTAGGTTCTTAATCCAAAAACCAAGACAAGTGATCACAGCCAGGGGCACATCCAGACTTTTTTTCACTGTGGTGCCAAACAGGGGCACAGACCAAAAAACTGGGGTGGCATGAAGTATTTGTGAAATGTGTATGTTTTTAAACTAAAAGACAACAGAGTGACAAAACATAAATCTTGAGTGCTTATTCAAATTGTCGAGAAAAAGGTACATCTTCAAAGTCATAGTTTATAAAGGACACTGAAACATTAAAATGTCACAAAAGCTTATACTGTAGTAGCCCATTGCCCAACACAGCCAAACAAGTTGCTATGAACATAAGGCCCTCCTCTAACTGGGCACAAAGCCAATCATAGATGAGGATTATGGGGTGGCACCTGGGGTGGGGTTTTCCTCCTAAGATTTTTATAAAAACAGAGTGGCACCTCAAAAGGATCAAATGATGTATCTTTAAAATAACGTGTTATACTCAAATGTCATTAAACCTACTAGCAGCTTGTTGAAACATTGCCCAATAAGTTGTAGAGCACAAGTCCCACCTTTAAATGTGCAGATGGTGAATCATACGTACTTAAAGGTTATTGCACCCGGGGTGGCCAAATTGATTTCAGGGCGCATGCATCCCAATGTGATCCCCCTGACACGGCCCTGATCATTGCCCCATGGTCCTTTTTTAATTAATGCAAACATTTATGCCTGACTTAACAGTAAAAGGGTTTTATTTATGTGATAAAAAAATAGCTTATATGGAATAAACTGCGGGGTCTATATCATTTCCAAAGCTACTGTTTTGAAACAGTCATATAAACTCCATCTAGTCCAGCAGCTACTGAAATGACATTTTGTCCTGTGGCTACTTGCTGAGGGCAAGTCATACGAGGGCCATAAAATCCTATTTCTGGAAACTGCACCCTTCTTTAAATGCTTGCATGGTAATGTACTTAATATAATTACTGGATAAGCCTGTAATAACCTAATGACATGCTGCACTAATGTTTTATGATCTCTAACAGCTCAGTTCCGCTTTTGAAATAGATGATCTTCTATTGTGCTGTTTTAGAGCCAACTACACACATATTTTGGGTGGGCACAGCTACAAATCCGGGGGAGTTTTTTAAGAAATAATTAAGAACAGATTTGGTTTCCTAAGCTCCTCCAGTTGAGTTAATGGGATAGAGACCAAAAAAGGAGAGATGGGGAAAATGCCAAAAATATATTGAATTTGCGGTTTAATAGGCACACTGTCAGCTGTCTTTTTCAGAGAACAAAAATGAGCTGATGTGCAATTAATTCCCCACAGCCTTCCAGCTTCCAGCTTTGTATTTAAATGTTGTGATCACTTTACATTAGAGAATATTATCATCATCAGCTTGGGGAGACACACTGTTATACCCCAGGACAACTATTTTATCTACTGTACCAATTATTCTGGCAAAGTTGACTTTAAATCTTACTCAACACACTTTGTAAAGACATTAAAAATCACAGCATGAATCTTAAATCATTTCTAGATCATTCACTTATCATTGTTCAGGTTATAATTGTCAAAAAAAGAAATACCAGTCTTCTTTGTCTCAAACACCCAGTATGAATGTAGTGACAGCAAACATATTTCAACAAAGAGCAATGTGTTTTGAAAGAAAGCAGTGTACAGACTAGTCCAATATCACACACACAGTCAGTTATCACACTGTAGCCTGTATCCCGTCATCTTAGATGTCACAGGCAGGAGTCGTTTCACATGTGAGACAGCCGTGATCTGTGTCAGGCAGTTTCCGTCCCCAGGCGAGGGGTCATGACGGTTGACTTCATCTCCCTCCCCTGACTTCCAATCACTCAAACATAAATCAATACTGTTAATAACTGTTTGAACGATGTCTAAATGGGATATCTTAGCTTGAAGCGATATTAAAAGATATCCCCTTGCTCTCTCTCTCTCGCTCTCTCTCTCAGTGCCCCACACTCACAAGCTTGCTCACTGGAAAGAGAAAGAAAATCCCTTGAAATGTGTGCTCCAGAGTAGTCTTTCTTATAACTCCATCAGATTTATAAGTGCAGGCTCTGCTTTGTTTGTGTGCAGACCGTCATCAGGTACAATTCCACATGTGTAGAAAAGACAACTGCACCTCCTAAATGTAAAATGTAACTACAGTAATGCATTTGATGAATCCAGCTGTCAGAACTCAAGCGTAATGAGAAGTTTGATATCTTGTTTTTCAGATTTCCCATGAAATATTTTCATTTTATTATAAAAGTGAGCATTGATAAAGCCTCAACATTTCATTGAAATATGAGATTTATATTAAATCAATCTTCACGGATGACTACTCCTCTTAATATTATCCACCGAGGCAGATTTTCAATTGAAGTCTGATCACACAAAATAAGCAGACTTCATACATTTGATGGCCTGCCTTGGCGGCACAAAATAACACCGCTCAGGTTGAGAAATGATCAGGTTTGCGAAGGTCAAAGCCACCCACTGTGCGAGCGAAGCCTCCTGGATATCATTCAAATTATCCATTAATTAGCTTTCACACAACTGTGGTAATAACCTACATGCTTCGGACATCAGCTAAGGCACATTAAGTGTTTTAAAAGGTGTTTCTGCAGTCATGTGACCTCTATCTCATCTTGCTTTCATTTTCTACGGGGGTATGCATCACTGGGCTAAGCGTATTTACTCTGATAGCGCTGCCACAATGGAATTATGTGCGCTTGTAAATAGAGTTAGCAGTCAGCTGATCTTGGCTTTTCATTATTAGGGTGGAGGGTCTGTGTGGAAGAAGTGCAAACTGTTTTGCTTTATGATCCATTCTAAAACCCATCGAAATGACGGCCATAAAATAATGCCATTACGACTATGTATAAAAACCTTACTGCTCAGCCATGCAGGGTGATCATCAGTACGATTTGTAGGCTAACACTGGAGTAGCTACAGCACATTGAAAGTAGGATGAAGCATAGGGGTAATGTGACAATACGCTTTTATGGGACAATGTAATGCAAACAGTATGACGGGGGTTTGTAGGGCAGTGCAAGATTTTGCTTGGTAGATGAATGGTCAAGAAAAATGGTCCAATGAGTAGCAAGTAACACACAATATACTTTAAAAATTGTAGTCATTGGTGCATGGGCCTTCATGCTAATTTCAATTCTCTGTTGTTTGAATCTGTTTAAGTGCAGCGTAGATGTATGGGAAAAATAAGGACAAATGTCTTATTTAACTTACTGTTAAACTGCAATGTAAGGAATGACAACCGTTGCATCCAAAGGTCCAATGCAAAATCATAAAAACATATCCTTTGTCTTCAACATAGACCTTCTTCATACCCTGCAACACAACTTTACCTTCTACCTGTTCACCAAAGGAACTGACATTCATGAGACATTGACCAAAGCTTCTGCCAGGTACTAACAATGTGATCATCGATGATGAAAGGAACAGGTAGTCTTTTATTTGGTTTTATTTTTTGTTCCATCCAGAATGGAAGCTTTTACCCCCTCCCTCTCTTCAAACCTTTTATGCTCTGCTGTAAAAACTAAGCAATGGTGAAACTATGGTAACAAATAATCTGTTTTGCTTCAATGAAAAGTATGTATCGTGGTGGGAGACAAAGCCAGGGATAAACACTGAGGGAAGCCTGAACAATGGGCCCTAAGCAGGCGTGTGTCCAAAACTCTGCTGCTCTTTTCGCTCACAGCCATCCATCCCTGTCCCCGTGTGGCTCCGGAAAATTCTATTCTATTTCCTGAAAAATAGGCCCATACTGGTGCCTGTGCTGCTTTAATGTGAAACACAATTACATCCAAAGCAAATATGTAACAATATCATTCTTCGCCATGCAAAATAAAAAGACTTACATGTGTTGGATTGCTCACATTGAATTGCATTTCTTTAATTGCAAATTGCAAATTGGCTTTAGCTTGTACTTTATTAATATGTGAGTATATGGCACAGTTAGCTGGTTTTGCAGCAAATAAAGAAACAACATGAAAAGGATTAAGTGTTAAGATAGTGACGTATGATGAATATGTGATGTCAAGAAAACAGCTTCCTGAGGTCTGGAAATGAATAATAAAGCTCCACACATGAGACACACAGAGAGCTGTTGATTGCATTTCTAACACAATCAATTGGCTTTGCTTCCCTGTGCATGTATCATGATTAAATCTACAGTTCAATCACTGCATTGATGTTATAAATAAGTTAATTGAATATGATGGAAGTAAATATTTCCATTATGTCTGTAACTATCATCAAAGCTCTGTCTGATATAATTTCAGGCCATGATTTACATTTCCGTCCTTTCATTTCTGCCTGCATGGACTGTCGAAAAAAGATGTGCAAAGTACACACCTTTTTTCTCTAATCCATCTGCGTCATTGTAACATGTTTAAATCCCCAAATTCAATAACCCACGGGGTGTTAAATTTCATAAGTACGCTCTGTATACACCTGCAGAAACCAGCCAGCCACAGCTACAATAGCCAAAATAGTGAGTCTTGCAAAATAAGCTGCTGTGTTTTCTAGCTAGCCTTAACTGGATTTGAGAGTCTCGGATGGCCCTCCTCCAAAAGAAAAGAGAGAGAAAAAAAAACGTCTCGAGCACATCTATCAATTTGCAAACCGACTTAAAAGTGTCAACAGTGGCACACAAGCCATAAGAAACGTTCTGCTTATCCTACACCAATGCACCCCTTCATGTGATGTAATTTCATTCTCTACAAGATTCTCCCTTTTTGCCCCTCTTCTTCTGTCACTATTGCACAGAGGGGAACAGAGAGAGGAAGCCAATTCCAACAGTGACAGAAAACTGCCCACTCTTCCCCCATAAAATTAGAAAAGCTGTTCGTGGTTTTTTTATCTTCCAGATTTCCTGGGTTTTATGGCTAAATACTAAAGCACTGGAGGCTGGTCATGCTTTAAGCTACTAGAAAAAGTTAAGCTTCAGCGTTGGGCAGCAGAGATATGGGCTATAAGCTGACAAGTAATTAAACTGGCATATCTGTAACAACTGTCATCTCTTATTTCTCCACAGCCTGGACGTAAACCAAAGGCAAGAAAGCCGAAAAGGATGGAGTAAGAAAAAAAAAAGCAGGGGGGAGGAGGGCAGTGAAAGGAGTGTGAGAGAGAGAGTCTTTACATTTCTGGGCCACTGCAGGGTATATCTCCTGCAGAACAGTTTAGCAGACTTGGGCATTTAGGGGATTGTGCAGGAGATCAAAAGGGTCAGGGATCCTTTTACCAATTAACAGCAGGGAGACGGACATCAAATAAGGTGTAAATTTCAGCTCGGCACTTTTCACTGAGCTGAGCATGAAATGCATTCTAATGCTCTTTTTCAGTTTAGAGGCGCCTTTTGAACCACCAATGATGTCACTGCAGCTCTCCCAAAGACGAGCTTAATCGCTTCTCAGAATGGCGTGTAGCCATCTTGTCCACTGTGTAGGTGTCAAAGGGAGTGTGGAGTCAGTTATTGATAACAACAGGACAATACGAGTCAAGATTTAGAGAAAGCAGAGAGGAGACAATAAGCCTGCAGTGACAGAGTTTTGACCTCTTGGCTTGTGGAGCAGTATTAAGCGGTTATTGATAAATCTGCAAGCTTCATAAATGAGTGATTACTTAAAAGATTTGTTCGGGTGAATTGAAATGTTTGGTTTAACACTGAAGGCATCTCTTATTGGATTTTCATACTACACAGCAGGGGAAACTGGTATACACATTTTCCAGATTCACTGATAAAGTGATGCTGGAGGAAAAATATACCCAGCATCACACTTTGTGTAATTTCCACAGGCCTCCTTTAACCGAAGATTTAAACTGTTCTGACTGCATGATACGTTTCATCAGTGTTAGCTTATCTTCAGGGGCCTCTCTGGCTCTCCATTTTGATTTTATAAGCTTCAGTTTGGAAGTTTTGAATTTGGGTGATGACTAACGGCTTGATTGCCTATAATTTGTCAATCAGTCAACCATTAGATCATTATAGTTTGCACATGAGGAACCCTTCAAGCAAGCTTTTATTAGAGCTGCGTAGGAGGTTTTCAGATCAAAAAAAAAAATCCGACCCATTGCTCTTATAGATACAAATAAATATAAAGTAATGATCCATTCTGTAGACAAGAGAGAGAGAAAAACAAATATCTCTTAAAAACATGTTGATTTTCACCAACAATGTTGCATGCAACATAACATGTTGAGCCACGATCTCTTTTGTTTTTTCTTCTGTTATTCGCCACATCCACACCTAGAGACATTCTTCTGATTTCATGGAGGAGAGTTCAACTGCTATAATAACAATCTAGTGCCTGTTTTCCTGCTTCAAGTTCTACAGTTTAATTTGATCCATAGTTTTCATTTCACCTCTTCTGGATATATCAGCAAACATATATAACACAATGTGAAAATCCAAAGTGAAATTGAGCCGTGTTACAAGGTGTAGCAACTTATTTGGTAACCACATTTAGACAACAGCTAATGTTAGCATTTTGGCTACTTCTTAGCTAAAATAGTTACACCGCAGAAGAAGAACCTTACAGTGTGTTTTACCCATGAGCGTTCATACTTTGTATTTATTATTATATTGTGGAAAACCTGCACAAAGGACTGTTAGCGAGGAAGCAGCTGGATGCTAACATTAGCTGTTGTCAAACAGTAGATTATCAAATGTGTACCTGATGTCTTTCCAAATCTTCACAAATCATACATCATGAATATTTTCTTTTCAGCTGGCAATAGAGTGATATATTATTATGATAATATTTTCCTTTTCTTTTCTTTACATATTTTCCACGTTTGTATAACTTTTATTTTGGAACACAGCAACATTTATACATATGATTTAATATGAGAATATATGACATAAATAATACAGGCTTATGTGGTTTCTGAAAGACATGCATCTACTTAATGTGTCAACATCAAATTATTGATGGAACTACAGTTTTTTTGTATTGCTTTTATTGTTGTTGGAGATGATGGCAGACTGAGCAAAACCAGCTTAAAAATGCTTGTAGAACAATGTTTGTCAACTTGCCACTGAAACCAAGATAGCCAATCTGCTCGGCTGTGTTTTAAGACCAGTAACACATCATTTGTATGCATGCAAGGTGACTATCAAAGGGATCGGCTGTTGTACAGTATATCATGTGCAGACATGAAAACGTTTTCCTGCGTTTAATTGCACATATTCCCTGACAGTTTACTTAACAATAACCCCAGGTAGCATCATTAAAATCATCATGTGTATCCAGATGAACATGCCTGTAGTTCACAGTCCACACACAGTCACAATCACTGCAGCTTCTGCTCTGTCTTCTTCGCTCTTTCATTATGCATACGCCAGCCGGGTAGGAGTAAGTAAAATAATCGTTTGTAATTCAATAGAGCAATCTTTACTCATTTAGTTGTGCTAAAGGCTGAGTGAGGGAAAGACAAAGAGCCTCAACATTTTGCCACCGTGCTCATTATGCGTATTTTAAAACAATTTGCAATTCAAGGCCACACAGAGTGGTGGGGAGAGGGAGAGAGAGGCAGGCGCTTGGGCTTCAAAGGCTGCTGCTGGAGGATGACCCCATACCCCACTTCTGGGGTCGCCACCCCTGATGAGAGCCAGGAAGATGCAATTAAAAGAATTTAAAAACAATGTGTAACCAGAGATCGTGGTGCTTATTATCCTGTTGTGCCTTGCAATATCAGTGACCTTAGATTTTCCCCCCCTTTTTTTTTGCGTCTCTCTCTTAGGACACTTACCTCTTAAAATATCAGGCTTACCCTTTCACAGGGGCGCACTATTATTCTAGAAATGTACTTTTACTATGGCTACTAATTCTATAAGACATTACACCTCTCTGTCGCCCTACTGCTCCAGATCAATCTATATCATTATTACATCTCTGGCGATGTAAAAAGAATTGTTGGACACATCAGTCGATACAAACATTAAACTAATCATGGCAGCCCTCAATAAGAACACACTGACACTAAACGCAACAGTATCATTGTCACATCTTATAATTGCATGGGACTTCCTGTAAATTAAAGGATGTACTCATTTTGTGTCAGTAGGAGGCCATATTGTGCATCAGCTCTTATAATTCACAACACAACGTTCACCACGTATTAAAAATCAGTTGCTATCAAATTACAGTTTGCTGCAAAACCCATTATTTCTGTCCTCATATTAAATGTGATATCTGCCTGTACAACCCATGTCAGAGTCACTTTGGCGGAACAGTGATGTATTTATTTTTAGGGGATGTGCTCTCCCTCTCTCTCTCTGCCGTTCTTCCTCACTCGCTCTCGTGCAGTTATTGCTGAAACAAATGCAATCAAAATGTCATTGCAGGAATGAAAAGGAGCTGTTTAAAAATGCATCAGGAAGCCGCCACAGAGGGTTCATTAATTCCACTCAGGCTGTGCTGAGCAGCCGTGCTGAAAGCACTACTCTGAGACCCTAAACATTCTCCGACACTCCCTTATCTTTATGGTGTAATTTCCCATTTAGCGAGTTAGCACCTAGGGAGAGCACAGTGTTGCTGGTCTAATTGGGCAAATGAGAACACAATACCAAACAAGCTCCCTTACTTTGTTTACAGAGGTGTCCCTATCTGAACTCAAGTGACACTGCGGAAGCCAGAAGAAGTATGAACTGGATATAAATCTTAACATGTAATTTGAAATTGCTTATAAACCCACACCTACATTATATATGGTTTAAAAATGCAGCTTCAAATTTGCCAAGGCTATCAGGAAGACAGCTGCACAGTTTGAAGAAAGATTCTTAAAATAAATGGAGTACATTTGACAGCATCCGCATTTTTTCATTGACAGTATCAGCTTCCTATCACTAAAGTGATAGAAGTAGAATTACCATACACATCATCAATAACTGAAGCCGAGTGTCTCCTTATGTGATGGATAATAAATGACAGGTTGGAAGACACTGCAGGTACTCAATTCAGCCTGCTTGTGTCGCAAATCACTCTGGTTCAATAAAAGGTGCACACACACACACACATGCATACAAGTGCATTTACTTTAGGCTACATACAAAGGCCAGCCCCCCATTGTGCAACTCTAATTCTTTTTCGAACAGATCCAAACATATCAACCAACAAATAAATATAAAACCCTTGTGAAAATACACCTTTTTCCACACACAGGTTGTGTTGCAGGGTCAAAAAGGGAAGGGAGCTATTAGAGCTTTATTGGTAGTGGGTGGGGTAGGTCTGGTCTAGTGCACCTTATCAGCACCCGGCTGATTCTGACTGTTCTGACACCGACACGGGCAATCCATCATGTCATCACTCCTGCTGAAGCGCCTGTGTGTGTCTATGTCACTGTGAGTGAGTGTGTGCTTTTGTGTATGTATATTTCAGGTTCAGGGCATGCATGTGCTTTTTGCATATCTTCAAATGTGCGCATGTGCACCGCTACTTTTGTGTGTCCATCCATCTGTGCAGAAGGGTGCAGGTTTGGAGGAGTGTACGTGTGTGAAGAAGAGAAACAGAGAGACAGAGATGTGGGGGGGGGGGGGGAGAGAGAGACTCTATATCCAGCCAGCCAGACAGTAAGTAGTGCTTAACTCCAACCTGTCTTTCTACCTGAGGCCTCAGCCCATCAGTCAGTCAGAGCCAGGAGAAGTGCACCATCAACTGACAGCAAATCCATACTAACTCTCACAATCTACCATCATGACCGTTTCCCCGCACTGTAACTCCATGGCTCCCCATATCATGTCAGGTGTAAAAGAGCACAGCGTCTGTCCGCAGCTGTATTATACAGTCCAAACATGGAGCTGTCATGTATGTGTGGCTGCTTTAGAGTAAGGAAACTAAAAGCTCACTTTTTTTTAATCAAGAAATGAAACAGAAGACATTAATCTGTATATATAGTAAAGATGATATAGCATCATTCAAACGTTTTCATATGTAAATATTAAGAAGTACTTCAATGAAAACAGTTTCATTGGGATAATTATGTTTTTTTTTCCATCCTTACAGATTCAGAGTCAGATTCTTTATTGTCCCGCAAGGTGAAATTTGTTTTCAGCAGGAGCATACAGAAGACACCACATACAATGACAACATCACCGTAAAATCAAAACACACAACACAACACAATATTAAAGAATACAAAATATTGCAGCAAAATATATCAAGAGAGCATACCAAAATGGGATTTTTTTACGTAGATATCTAAAGTGCAATGTAGAGGTCACACCCAGGGGTGTGTGACCTCTACACACACCCCTCAATTTGACCCGGCTCATGTTCAACAATTCTAAAGTAGTTATAAACCCAAAAAATCCTACTAATCATAGTTTGTTGTTCGGTAACTCTTTACAATAAGGTACACATATTTTTCATAGTTAGAGGGAAACAAATGGGAAACTAACCACTAGGTAACCACTAAGTAGCCACTAAGTAATGGGTAGATAGTGAGTACTTCCTCATCACATGTTCTAGAGTAGCTAATGATTAGTTAATGGGAAACAAATGGGAAACTAACTACTTGGTACCTTTAGGTAACCACTAAGTAACCACTAAGTAACCACTAGGTAACCACTAAGTAACCACTAGGTAACCATTAGTTAACCACTAAGTAACCACTAAGTAACCATTAGGTAACCACTAAGTAACATTAGGTAAACACGAAGTAACCATTAGGTAACCACTAAGTAAGCACTAAGTAACTATTAGGTAACCACTAAGTAACATTAGGTAACCACTAAGTAACCATTAGGTAACCACTAAGTAACATTAGGTAACCACTAAGTAACCATTAGGTAACCACTAAGTAACCACTAAGTAACTTCTAAGTAACCATTAGGTTACCATTAAGTAACCATTAAGTAACCATTACGTAATCACTAAGTAACCACTAAGTAACCATTAGGTAACCACTAAGTAATTGTAAGTAACCATTAGGTTACCACTAAGTAACTACTAAGTAACCATTAGGTTACCATTAAGTAACCATTAGGTAATCACTAAGTAACCACTAAGTAACCATTAGGTAACCATTAGGTAACCACTAAGTAACCATTAGGTAACATTAGGTAACCATAGGTAACCACTAAGTAACAACTAAGTAACCATTAGGTAACCACTAAGTAACCACTAAATTACCATTAGGTTACCACTAAGTAACCACTAAGTAACCACTAAGTAACCACAAGGTTACCACTAAGTAACCATTAGGTTACCACTAAGTAACCACTAAGTAACCACTAAGTAACCACAAGGTTACCACTAAGTAACCATTAGGTTACCACTAAGTAACCATGATGTGATGTTGAAATTTTAAAACGGGTCAATTTGACCCGAAGACCCTAAAAAGGTTTAAAAACTCACCTTTGTTCTACTAGAATATTGCACAATATTAAGTATTTTTTTGGATTTTGCAATGGATCAAACTCTGATAAATATGTATTATCCTTTGTTAACATGAATAGTTTTGAAATGGACATGTGCAGTGCAACATTAGGATTTCATGGCAAATTAATGTAGTTTCATCAAACTTTTACATATTTTATTTGGGACATGACACAGAAATGAACCGAAGGTGATGTAATAAGACATACATCGCTCAGCTAATAGATGGCTTTTATTTGAGCCTTTTCCTCAGTCACTCACAGTTGAAGTGCAACTTGCTTTAAAAGCTGCAATAAAATCACCCATTTGACCATGCAACAATCTTTAAAAAGCCATTGAAACCTTTGAAGGAATGACACATCTACCCCACAGGAGTTTCACTAGGTAGGTGTCTTTTTGAAATGTTTTTAATGAAATAAAAAGTGCAGATTTTTAATTAGAGGCAGGAGTTTGCATTTCTATGCACTTGCCTGAGGCGAGGTCAAACCAAAAATCATTTCCCCTCATCTCAGGGTGTTTTAATTTCCTCACATAAATATACATGTGTAACACCATATGGTCAGTTACAGGGAGAAAGGGTGTAATACAAATAAAACAAGACAGCATTGTTGTTGCAGTTGCCTTGTTAGGTTCAGTTAGAAAAAAACAAACACTTTTTTATCACATGGTCAGCCCTGACTCTTTATATCAAGCACACTGGGCTCTATCTTTTTCACTTTGGTTTGAATATGTATATAACGGTAAATGCTTAATTTCTGGTATTGTTATGATTGTAAATGCTTTAAAATGAACTAGTAGTTTTAGTTTTGAAGACACATACTATTATGTAGGGTTAGTAGCTGATAACTTTATGCAGCTAGAATGGAAAATGACCTCAAAAGTGTCATGAGATAAGAAAGAAGATTAAGCGTGATGCTGCTTTGTTTTGTTTTTACAAATGCCCACCCTAGCTCATGGATGAGTGCACGCAGATACATGCTCATGGATGAAATGCAAACACACACACACACACACACACACACAATGCTTTCATGCACATGCCAGAAATACACACACTCACACTAGCCCCTGTGTTTCTGCCTTAGACTTGTCAGGAAACAAATGTGGCCTAATGCTAACAGGAGCAAAGCCCAGCTGTGGCTAGAAGATGCTATCATGAGGGGTTCTGCTGTTTTCATTTGAAAGACAAAGAGAGTGATAGAAAGGAGAGACTACAGTATGCATGTGGCAGGTCCGTTTTGAGGTCGCTGCTGGTAACACACGAGTCAAAACTCTGTGAGTGCTAGATGTTATCTGTAAAAGCAGGCAGAGTAAAGTGGAAGAATAATGTGGCTTCTCATGTTTGGTGACTCGCTGAGGTTTATGTGAGATACATAACAGTCAGAAGCTGGTGACCACATGCTGGACCTGAAGCACATCACAGGCAGGGATCAGGAGATAAAGTTTCCAGATCATGTGAAAAGTGAAAGAATATGAGCAAAGTCTTGATGAGGCAATGAAATAATGTGTTGCCTTATTCAAAGGGATTGAGCAGACGCGTTGAGGTTAATGTGAAGCTTTAAAGGTGGTGATATGTATTTGTTAATAATGAAGAGAGCTTCCTAAAATAAATTCTGAGTCCAACTCAAGAGGATTGTTGATTTAGTTGAGGATCGAAAAACTGTTTCATCCAGTGACACACTTTCTACAAGAGGAAGAAAACACGCAATATCAAAAGAGGAAATAAACAAAACTGAGACAAAATTCAAACAAATTCTTTTCAACTGTGGCATATGGAAAATAAACACTGACGTGCTAAATTATTAAAAGGTCTTGCATATTCAGAATGATAATTCAGAGAGTGATGCGGTGCGAGTTGTGAAAGCAAAATGTGCGTAAAGTGAATTATGTATAATAAAATTTGTTTTTGTATAACAAATGAACAACATTTCTCTATTTCTGTCCTGGCATCAGTTTCAATTAGTGACAGCGAGTCATCTTCACAAGTTTTGTTTCTGGTAAGCATTGTTTTGTTTGTGACTTTGTTCTCCTCTCTCTATGAAGAGATCTGTCACACACATTTGCATGACAAGTTTCTCAGTGTAGTGCTTTGAGCGGTTTGCTACAGGAAGATGCTGTGCCTTTGATTGTGTGCAGTGTTCCACCATTTCTACAATAACGGTGTTGAGTGTAGAAACAGAGTTGTTTATGTACACAACAGCATTTTCAACTGCAAACATGCAAAGTGGAGCTATTGGATGAATCCCATTTTTTACTCCTTTCTTTTTAAAGGTTTCAGAATCTGTTCATCTTTGATCTTTGAAACAAAATGATGTTTTTTTATATATATTTATTATTTAATCATTTGTATGACTCATGTCATTGTAATGTTTTACAATGAAACTCTGCATGATCTGCTTATACGGGCCACTGCTGCAGGACATCTCATTTAATATATCAGGTTAACAGCTAATACAATAAGGTATGCATCCATGCACATCTTCTATGAATACACTTACTTGTATTTTACATGGTCATAAAATACATGCAGATAGTTACGTCATCATTCAGGTAGACCTTCAATTTTGGAACACTCTCACATGCGTCAGTGTTTCATTCCTTAACAGCATGCAGACCTGCCGTTGCAGGTTGTTATGTTTTTGAGAGCACCATAGCAAAAATAACAGCCCACTGTGAACACTTGTCTTTCCCGGCCGTTTCCCACTGTTAACCTAATCTTTATGATTATTGCAATGGCTTTAGCAGCAGGCTATGTCTGTCAGCAGACAGCAGCTCTCACTGTAGGGGAGACTCCTTACACACACACTTAGCCTTCAATCAATAGGGAGACAGGCAATTAGCAGAGTTTTCCATATTTTGTCAGGCAGTTTAGCTTCATTAGATTGTTTAGAGTGAAGACAGAGACTGTGGACAAGTTCAGAAAGAACAAGAGGAATGATATCTGGTGACATATTATTATATTATGAGCATGCTTAAACAGGTATTTAGGACATTTCGTGTACAAATAGAATTTCAGAAATGAAACGTTCAAAAAATAAAAAAGAGAACATTTTGATCAAATATATAAATTTCAATTTAAAAAAAATATAAAGTGCAAAATTTGATCCATGAATTCTTTTTTTTAAATCGAAATTGTAGGTGTTCAAACTGTTCTTGTTTAGCTTCTAAGCTCCACATGTAACAACAGAAAAAGACATAAAATGAGTACAGTTCCATGAGACATCCCTCAAAGCCAATTTCATCCCATTTTTCCAAATCAGTTCAGACAGTAATATCGCTGTTGGAGAAATGTTTGTTTTCACTAATTATGTTCAGCAGTGGGTCTGCCTCTCTGTTTGGTTATCTCTCCCACTCCCACACGAGGTGTCACACTGAAAGAATTTCTGCCCCGGGCCGCTGACCTCTGAGGCCCTTTTAGCACAACACAACACCACAGGAAATCACTGAAGATGGTTCCTGCAGCATTTAGCGAGATAATACCCCCCACCACCCCCCCACCCAGTAAAAAAAAAAAAATCTTAACAACAAACAGCAGGCTGAGCTAAAACTAAAAGATGGCTGATAAGGTTATTAGCTGCTCACGCTGGGAACAAAGGGGGAGGCACACAGCTTAGATCAATAGCAGATGTTAGCAGGTAGTCTTAAAGAGTTTTATATTACAAATACCCCCCGTCAGAAGAGACTAATGCAAGACAAATCTTGTTAACAAGCACAATATGTGTGTGTGCTTGCATGTATTAGAGTCCCTACTGGGAAATTTAGAAGAAACCTGATACAAAACTACAAATAACCTCAAAAAAACTAAAGACATAAGAAGCTGACTGACAGCTAACATCCCCTAAAATCCTTGTTGTCGCATGTTTGTTTCCTGTATTTTGCCAAGTTAAGGCAGCCTGTTCTCTACTCTTCATCACAGAGCAGCTTTTCATTGACAGCGCTCAGCTGGGCATCAGCTCGCATTAACCAAAGTTTAACATCATTCAAGAGCACGAGATGACCTACTGAGAAAGTACATGAGTAAATGTGTAGCAATACAGCGCTTATTACTGTTCCCCCTCAGGCAAATACCTTTTGCTTAAGCCCCCACGCATGGGAACATTTTGTTTTATTACCTTGCAAGATAAGTCGCGAGTGAAGACAGAGGGAGAGAGAGAGGGGGGGAGAAAGAGGGCTCTTAAGTACCTGGGGAATTAAAATATTCCGGCTCATCATATCAGTGTCTTAGTTCTTGGTTTTCATGTGGGGGGCACGTAATTATAACAGTGTTTCAAAATTGAGCCCAGAAGAAAGATGGGTTCAAGTGCAAATTAATTTCAGATTACCACAACAAAGACAATCAATTCTCATTGAGGACGCCAGCAAAATGCTCTTAAAAGGGCCCAAGGTTTCACACACACACACACACACACACACACACACACACACACACACACACACACACACACACCAAACAACTCAAACAATTTGTAGGAAAAAAAGCCTTTACTTAAATTACACACAGGATCTAAAGCAGTGTCCATGCTTACCTACAGCCTTTGACTCTTTGTTTTTCCCCTCCTCCTTTTCTACAACCAGCCTTCCCTCCCTTGCTCCATTCTTTTAGATGTCTCTCTCATTAAAGTCCCTATCAGCAGTGGACGATAGCAGGCCTCATTAAGGCAGCCTGGAAGCACGATTGTACCTCTGACTTTTAAAGTCAAAGTGAAGGAGGAGCAGGTGGTGGTGGGGGCATAAGGAATGAAAAGTCATCGTGGCCTGGCAGTGTAACACAAGGTCAACGACAGGGATAGGCCGACTCGGATCTTTTCATCAGGCTAATTTCCCAGATAAAGTCAGAGTCAAACACTATCAGTGAGGGTTAAAGTAGAGTAGAAAGGTTGGTGAAACTCACTCTTGACCCGGACACGCTGACTTCAATTGATAATGGAGAAAGTTTGAGTGGTGATGGACTTGACTGTGATTATATTAAAAAACAACAATGTTAAAACTCACTAAGCCAATGGTAAACTCAGTTAAAATGTAACTCTGCCTTAAAAAACATCTAATTCACAACTCATTCAAGTTGCAATATAGAATTCCCCCTTTCCATTGATTTTAAATGTCTTTGAAGGCATCCTCACCATCAATATGTAAGTGATAGTGTGAAAGAGCTTAACAATGGCAGTTAAGATTTGTAAGTACACCTATTTTTAAAACTTGATCATTGAGCGATTAGCATGTAAACTATAAAATACAATAACGTTTCCCAAAGAGTTCTTTAAAATAATCATTCCCTCCAAAATAAAATCAGTTAGCAGAATAATCCTCAAAGAATAGAATACAGAATACATTGCACATTTAGCCAAACAAACCTTAAATAAGTTCCAAGAAAATTGGCCTTTACCTTTCTCTCTTGAAAGTATACAGTTGATCAGCTTATTTTAGGGATGCCAAAGAAGACAATGATACCTTTTTAATAACGACCATGAAAGCTAAGGAGCTGAAGTTTTGTTGACGAAGACACACAAGCGAGCCCCCACCACTCGATGATTTAGCCATAGCTAAGTTTACAGCATACATCTCTAATATGTACCCATACCTTACTAAAGGTGTGACTTATTCATAATGCCCTGGATATATACACCCACTCAATTTACTCAGATTTAAAGCTAAACATTGTAAAGGCTAGAACTACATTATCAGCTCTGCACAGCTTTGGCTATTTATCTTTGTTCTTCTGTTTTCTTGTATAAAAGTGATGACGTGCTGCTTCACTATTTGACTATGCTATCTTGAAGTGTGTCATGAATAGTCATGTATAGTCTGCATAATAGAACCCAATCATTTTCAAGAATTATTTCCATCCATGATAATTTGGTTTCGGTAACACTAAATGTTCTCCTACCTCAGACTGAGCATCCATTCTTTCTGTCAAGGAACAAGCAGGGCCAACAACACTGCCAGCCAACCAGATGTTGGGCTGATGCATTATGCCATTATTTTCCTAATCACCAGATCCATTAGATGTTGGTGTGCATCACTGGGAATCCCAAAAAAAGTTTGAAACAAATAATGTGTCCCAGACATATTTCAAAGACACTCTTATATATGTCACAAATGTAGGCACAAACATGCCAAGTAATGATGATAATGATGCTTCAGACACTGAATAGGCACTGCAATTAAATCTAAGTCATAACTCACCACTCCATTGTCTGCCAGTTAGTGAAAATGCACAACCAACTCAAGGAAAAGCTCAGCTGTGAGGGACAAATTCTGCACTGCATGTAATGTGATGGCATTTCTGGCAAAACAAACAAAACAATGAGCTCTGCATCCTCATTAGGCAAAAATATGAAAATGTGTCACATCAAACACCCAAGCACCCTTCTAAAACTCTCCGAAAAGAAAGTTCAGGGTCAGAGTACTCTCAAGACGTTGAAACATTTAATAATGTGTAAAGCGATTAGAGATATCACTAAGGGCACGGATGTTTGTGCTTTTTTTAATGTTCAAGTTTGAGTCACAAGCTCACAGTGTTCAAATAGCTGCATTTAATCCAAAACAACTAAAAATGATTTATATGTTAAACATCAATAATAGTGCACAATGTCAGTTTATCCATGTGTTACCTTTCTTTGGCATTGTTTGATTTCTGAATATGTGTCATCATTGTTTTGAAAATTGTCACCATTCTGACGCATACCTATCTGTAGCCTGCCTCTTTATGGATATAATACTAAGGAGAAGAACAAATCATTAAATGTTAATATCTGCGATTTTACGTCACTGTGCAGTTTTTATATTCTGTCATGCAGTCAAGAACCTGATCCTGCACATTGCACAGCTTTAAATCTAAATCATTGAATCTATAAAATACTATAAATATTTTCTTACTGGTATTCCGTTGACTTCCTTTATCTGCCTCATTCATCACTATATCCTCAAAAAACATCTTACACACTTAACATCTCAGCAGTCAAAGCTGTGAAAGGTTGTCCACACTTCTATGGAATGGTCCATCTCCTCTCCCCCTTCCTTCCCTTCCTTCTCTTGCTTCCTTAAGGCCTCATACCCTGATCCCTGCTCTCTTTTCTATCTCCTTCCTATCCTGCACCCTCCACCCATTCATCCTTCTATATATCCATCAACACATCCTGAGTAAGACGGCCTAAACCATTTCTCCCATCCTGGGAGCTTTTCCTCAGGGAACCTGTTGTGGAGTAGAGAGTCGAAAAAGCTGTGAATGCTGAGGAGAGGGGGGGGGGGGGGGGGGGAGTCAAGCCTCATTAGATTCTGATTACCTTTGCAAACTGAAAGCAACAGAGATTGTTTTAACCACATAATCGCAGCCGCTGAGTGCCTTGGGAATCACAGTGAACCCCCCTTGCCACCCTGACTCTCACACCATGCTTCAACACTCTGCCCCCCCCTTTCCCTTTACCAACCATCATCCTTTCTTTTATAACGAGTGCACACTGAAGCGTACAGATTAGCTCAGATGGGGGAATTAATGTTTTATTTCCATTCCAGCAGCACAATAATCCCTGTCATTAGAATAGTCACTTGGAGTTCAAAATGACTCGCGCTTCTCATCTTCGCAGTCAATTTGCATCAACAACAATTGGCAAGTTTTACAAAGCTGTCATGTCTTATTACCGGCTTGTAAAATTTACACCATCTAAAAGTTATTTTAATGAACCCACTCCTGGTTCAAGCTTTGTTAATTTTTTTAAATAATGTTTATTTTCTGCTCCTCACACTGTCAAACTCATCTGCATTTCTACTCCGCCCCTATAGACTCCCCTCAGGTCTACCCCACCCGAGAGAGCAGGTATATCTGTGTCTAAGTGCGTGCTTGAACCCAAATCTGGGGAATCCCTACGCTGCCTTCAACAATATCCCCTCCCATTCCCCCTTCACAAGAATACAATAACACTGCTGCTCAATACAAAGCCACTGTTAACGCTAAGTAAATTAGCGCTTTCAGAAAAATAGGGTTTGAATACCAACAAATCACCATAAGCACAAATACCCAGTGAAACCAATCATTACTAAAGCTCATAGTTGATACAGCCAGGGAATAAAAGGATTTGAGAAATTGAATTATTGTGTTTATTTTGAGCTGCTGGAGTGGGTAGCTGAATGGCACCATGCATGCTTTTATTCACAGTTTCGAATTCATACGTACAAGAGTTGAGTTGCTAAAATATCATTTTAGTTTTCATCAATATAAAAGGTTTCTATACCAACTACATAGGTCAGAGGGTTAAGAAGATTTGATTTCCCATGCAGAATTAAAAACAAAAGGTAGGGCCTAAAATTACCAGCAGTCAAAATGCTGCCTTCCAAAGCACTCAATGAAAACAAACTGAGCTCTACCAACTCCCAGCTAGAGTTTAAGCCCTTAAACAAAAGAAGAAAATAAAAATAATTAATATCATAAAAAAACATTGTTTACCCCACATATTCGTAGAGTGATTTTAGGCAGCTTTTAGCAAAGTTAGTTTGAGTTTATAGCCAGCTCCCTCAACGTACATCTTACATCTTACATTTTTTTCATCAATCAATGCCAATTTTTCAGGAACAAAGAAAAAGACGCTTCAGTTTGGCTTCATGGCCATGAATGTAAGCTAATTTAGTTGGCCCTGATTGAGCCCAGTTTTTTAATCAGCCACTTCAAATCACAATTCTCATTTTAATGTAATATCTAGCCTACAGTTGCCAAACACAACAACTTTTTGACATTATTCTGAAAGTAAACATTACATTCCCAGAGGTACAGTACCACTCTCTGCAGGTCTACTGCTGCACTTGAGCTTCAAAAACTATAAGACCCTTCAAAACTTTCTGTAGTACTTTTCCAAAACCAGGCACAAGAGCTATTTTTAAGAGTGATGGGACCTGGAAATGGTTTAAAAAACCTTATCTTTCAGTTGACCTGATGTTGCTAAGATACTTGTTACCCACCCAACTCTCCCAATATGGTCACATCATGAAAACAGAGAGAAAGAATGAGAGAAGAAACAAAGACAATGACACATGAGGGAGCACGAAAAATAAGATAAACAGACATAAACAAAGCAACACAGAAAAGACAAAAAACACTCAGAGAATGAAAGAAAGAACCCACATTGCAAGTTCACCTATCCTAACAAAACAGCCAGGCTTGCAGTTGTTGGGACGCTAAATTGGGTTTGGGTTCTTTGTGAGGTATCAAAATAGGATTATCCCCTTACAGTTCAAGGCCACCTTTCACTCACTCTCCCATAATCCCTTGTGGGTCACTGGATACACACCAACATAGAGTTAGATAGGATAGATTGAAACCATATTCACATATTCTCCTTAGTACATACAGCCTTTAAAATTATACAACCAGTGACTTTTGGTGTAAATAAAATCCTCAGCCATATGTATTTGGAACAACGCTTCTCCTTATGTGGTCAACTTTAATTCAATCTTTTTGTCTTTTCACTGTAAAGAACACCACTTGGTAGATCCCAACCACAAAAATCTGCTAATGGAAAATATTAACAAGTATGATAAATGAATACATCATCTGTATAACATGACATTATGTCTTTTAAAGCTCTGAAGAGAACTTTACAAGGGATCTCTGTTCTGTTTGTTTTACTTCTTTGTGAAAACCCTCAGGACCCTGATCAGTCCCATATGCTGGGGTCAAACTTAAATATGCTGTTCACCCAATGTAGCCCTGTTGCTTTTTTTCTCAGCAAAGTCACCCTTGGGAAATGAAAATAAAGACTAAAAACTCAAATTGAATTTTGTTTTGACTTTAACCCAAAAATGGTTAATGGATAATCTTTTTCATCCTTAGGAAAAACAATGGAAGAGGCACTTTTCTTTTATAAATACTGCTGAACTGTCTGTATTTTTTCTATTTGGTGATAAACAGAGGTGAGGAGTATTCTTAACTCCATATTTATATCAGTGCCTGGAACCCAGTGAACCACAGCCTATCTGTGAACAAATGAAGAGAGAGGGATGGGTGATTAATGAAGTGGCCCACGATAGCAAACTGACTCTGATAACAGTTTCTCTTGCAAATAATAAATTACAAACCTAAAATTCTTGTGGGTGGGAAATAGAAGGGAGGTACATGAGGAAAGAGGTAGGAATCGAGACTGATAGGGTAAGAGGGTGATAAAAGATCGGGGAAGGGGGAGATAGAGAAAGATAAATAGAGGGGGGGAAAGACCCTCTAATAGAAATGTGGTTAAATAAAAACAGAAAAGCAAAAATAGACTGTGAAAACAAAAAATTGTAACAAGAGAGAAAACTCATTCTGCATTCACACCTCCACTGAATCTGTGTATCCAGAAGTCACGAACATTTCTGATTTGTATCATCTGGCTGTATGTGCTACCTGTGTTAAAGGGTAATTCTAGACTTTTTGGAACTCAATCTCCGAACATTGTCTGAAGTTCATATACATGTGTCCAAGTTTTAGTTAGTAGTCAGTCATTTCTTACCCCTTTTACCCAAAATATGTTTACGTTGGTGAATCCCTCAAACCCCTTGGTCACATAATTCAAATGCACTCTGCTCAAGGTTAGGCTAGAGCCCCTGTGAGGAGTTTTTGATTGGTTATGAAACTGACTGAAATGAATAGTGATGCCTCTGTATGACCTGGAGAAGCAAAAGAGATAAGACCATCAGTGACAAGACCGACTATTTCTATAATGTACAGTATATTCTATTGCCTGAAATCACTGCCATAAGGGTAGGTGTCAGGTGATTTACAGCATGCAGAAAAAGCAGCCATTGTTTTTATCCACGGCAACTATTTACACGAGTGATACATTTGACTTTGATAATAAAGTAATATTCAGTCGAAAGTATACGTCCCTATTGAACATTAACAATTTGACCATGCTGTGGTAAATACAGAAGTAGAAAGGTGTGAAAGAGAGTGATGGGGAGGGTGGAAACATCATTTGAAGACAGATTTTGCACTATGATTGGAAAAAGAAGCAACTGTGACAGCATCACCTTAGGCCCTGGGCCTTGGGCCCCCGCAGCACACAACTCAGCAGCAACCAGAGGAAGTTGCCAGGCCCAGAGAAGCCTTGGAGGTAATTAATCATTTTAACATGAAGCCTGTCAAGATACAGCTCACTATGTCTCCCTCCCTTTGCTGATTTTCCTGTCAATTACATGTCCAGTCAATTCGACAACCTTTCAGTCTGTTTTTCGGCCTCTTGCTCGCGCCCCAAACTGCCATCTGTAATTGTTTAAAAATGTAACTTTGAACTTTCCACGGTTCAACACTCATGAATTTTGACTGTATTTACTGAGCTTCAGATTGTGTTTAAGGAAGTAGGTGTGAGGTATATAATTTTAGTTTGACAAAAAAAAAAAAAAAAACACATTGATTTCTGTTGACAAACACTGCAAATATTGTCAGTGATAAAATGTTTTCATAAGTACCATCTGATGTACTATATAGGAGTGTACCAGTACACAGAAGTCATGGTTCAGTTCGTACCTCGATGTTGGGGTCATTGTTCTGTGAATAATGATCACTCTGAGTTGATGACGTGTGCGGTTACTTTGAGATTAGCTTTAAGTGGCACAGGAGGTCCATCCATCTGCTGTTGGTGCAACAGCGGGTGCAGTGGTTATAAGTGATCAATCACTAATCCTATATACTAGTAAAGGACAGAAACCTCGGACTGGCTTGAACGCAGGATGGGACATTGAAAAGGGTTAAAGTGGCTTAAGCACTTTCAATACAAACTTGAAGCTGGGGTCCTCTGCATACATGCTCAAAGCCTTAGTTTAGTATCAGCTTCAGTAATGTCTTCAACCCTCTTGGCTTTCACCGTGATGGTTTGGGACAAATATACATACCATTATACACTTAAAAGTGTATTGGTTTTTGGAAGCGAGTTTGGTTTCAAATGCTTCCAGTGTTAAAATTCACCTAAATATTTAAAGAGAAGGTTTTCCCTGGAAAAATGAACTAATTAAAATCATCCCAATCCCTAACTCCTGTGCTGGGCCCTGACAGCCTGTCCAGTGCTGTTGTGTGACCCAGAGGGCTGGTCCCCGGTGGTGGTCCCCCTTCTCCCAATTACTGCTTACAGACTTCCCCAAAACCTGCCTCACCACGTCCATATTGCTGCCTTTCACTGTTTTCACTGCTGTGTGTGGTGGGCTTTTTTTTCTCCCTCTTCCTCTATCCTTTTCACTCACTTGTTTTCTGTTCTCCCTCCGTCCCTCCTTCCCCTCAAATCTCCTTGCCTACACCCCTTCTTGTCCTCCAGGGAACGGGTGCCGTACTAGTGCTGCCGGTGTGCTTGCCAAGAACAGATGTCCAAGAAATATCAGCCCAGTGAGAGAAAGAGAGTGGAACAGAGAGAGGGAGAGAGAAAGAGAGAGAGGAGAAGACGAAGAAGAGAAAGAGAGAGGAAGCACATGGAGGCAGATTAGGTGAACCGTAGGATCTGCTGGTGCCGTCTGGAAAATGTGGGATTCCATTCAGACATCTGAAAACCTGTGCTGCTAAGCTTATGTTTTTTGTGTTCCTACAACATTTGGGATTATTATCATTTTTCTCACACAAGTCCTAAAATAAGAAAGGTTCAAATCAAAAGGTTGCTCTTTAGATGTAAACAGAAACTATAGGCTGAATTTGACCTTAAAGGATCCCAAGAAACAGTGTTTTTTCTAGATAAACTAGAAAAAGGGTAATCTCTTTTCACAGATTCTACATAAGAATACAGAATATGTTTGCTGATGATTCAATGTTTAGTTTGAGAATGGTTGTGGTTTCAGTTTGTAGTCAGAATAGTATTCAACAACAACTCTGCAGGTATTGGTAAAATACAGGGAAGCACTCTGTGTGTGGACAGCAAAAGAGGTGGAATGCAATCTGTTATACAATCCCTGATAATATTGGTGGTCACCTGACAAGGATTTAGCTTGAACTGTTTTCAGATATCTCTAAGAAAATTCAGCTTCTAGATGTCCTCTCTCAACTTGAAAAGTTCAATATGTAATGGATTGCACTTTAATCCAGATATCTGTGTAGAGAGTCAAATACATCTTTATTAGACTACCGCTGATGGGAGCTAGTAAATGTTTTGCTTGCATTACGTTCAGAGTTGTTTTTGCTGTCCACAGAGACCTATTCTCATACACCATGCCTGCTAATACGTAAATAGTCAATGGAATCACACTATCAACAAAAGAGCGGAGAACAACCTACTGATGAGCAGAAAACTGAATGCAGCCGCTAAATTACGTGCACGGACAACGTAGCGGATGCATGCATACATTCTATTCACCGTGCAGCAGTCACAGTAACGTCACGTCAGCTCACTCGGACTTGCTGCGAAAAAACTACTACAGTAGGGGTCTGGCAGGGGAAACTCCGGGTGAAGTCAGAGAGAAAAATCCGGCTGTTTGCGTTCACACAGCTCCTCCGGCAAAAATCAGGAGTTTTTTTAGGAGTTTTCTGCAAGTGTGAAAGCCCTTTATGTAGAATCTGTAAATAGAGATTATACGAGGATGCTATTCACATAATCTGAAAGCTATCATGACCAAGGAGGCTTGACATACCCCCCAACTAAACAAAATTAAAAAACAAATTCACTAATTAGTGCTCTGATTTACCATACCCTACTTAACCAAATTTAAAATAACCAAAGACAACAACAAATTATTTAATTTTACAACCAAAATTAACCCTTTTGTTCCTTTTGATAATGGGCCACAAGACATTGAAATGCAACCTTATTTTCTGAGTTTGATACAGTATATCAGCCATTAAATCATCATGAACTATCGGTATTTTAGAAACATCTAGCTTGCCAACAGAGTGGATGGTTGCAAGCAGGTGCATTTTATTTGTACTTTGCCTGTTATTGTGCTGACATTTATCCTATTTTTGTCTTTTTCTATTTTGTCTTGGACTTTTAATAATTTCATTTGTGTGGACTTTAAATTCATGTTTGTATGAGTGGACCCCAGGAAGAGTAGTTGCTACTTAGGTGCTGGCTAATGGAGATCGAAATAAACAACAAATAAACAGTGAGAAAGAATGGCTACATGTTAGCGTTGTATAAGCTATGGAAGCCTGAGACTAAAATGGTAGGATGGATTTTGTTAAACTGCAGGGTTGGCTTTTACATTTTTCCACCATCATGTTGACACGTCATTGGGCAACACATCTGGGGTCAGTTCGGTGACTTTATTTGTAGCTTCCTGCCATTGATGTCTGAAGGGCAAACTGTAAACTGTGTGATCCAATGATTCTCTCTTCTTTCCGTTTTCTGTTAAATGGGTAAATGTAGGTTAAAGATTTACTCAAATTACAGATCCACTCCCACCTCCTCTTGAGACGACTAAGTTAGCTTAAACGGGCTACTGTTTAAGTGTAACTTGGGATAAGCTATTTTATTCATGAACTTCACAGGCAAACCATTGCAGGCATTTATTTTTGGTTTCTTGCAATAATATTTCCCTTCCTTCTCCTGGGCTTTTTTTTTTTACTTTAAGTTAACGACTTTATCAAGCATTTCTCTTTTCATGCATATTGGCTCATTGTTACCTGTGCTGGTTAGGTTCCGGTCAGTTAATCTACTATGTGCTGTAATCCTGAAACTAAATGGCTAAACTGATGTGATTCACATTTTAATATACATGGAACTTGTGAGTCCATAACTAATCATACCCAGATTCTCCAACCCTGTGACCTGAATTTAAAAAAACACATATAAACAAGAGTAGAAATTGAAGTGGAAAGAGGGGAGAGAACAAGAGCAAAAGTAGCAGAATATGGGAAAAAGAAAAAAAAGGGAGAGCGAAAACAGAAAAAAATGAGAGCCTGCTGTGGAACAAACCACTGACCCAAGTAACCTGGGTTCCTCCCAGCAGATTATCATGGGCACTGTGTGATTAAGGCCAGCCTCATTAGCATAATGATTTCCCATCCTCCCTATTCTTTTCCTCCATCCTGCCGTCCATCCCTCCCTCCCTCCTTTCTGGGCCTTGTGTTGTTTGCCACCAGCTCCCATTGCTCCTTGAGTACTTTAAGCTTGTTAATAATCATTATGGGTGTGCAGTGAAGTGGGCGAAAGGAATAATTACCTCACCTGAGCCAAACCAAATTAACCCCTTTTCATTTTCCGCCCTATTTTACTGTTGTTGGTTACCCATTCTATATCCCCACCCACCCACTCGCACACATGCACACACGCAGACATGGCATTCATCAGGGACCTATTAGGGATGTCTGTTATTAAGTGCTGAAATAATAAATGCTTGCATGCACCATTTGCTTTTGGGTAACAGAAGTACCTGTGAAGATGAGAGCGGAAGAGTCCTGTTTCACAGAGCAGGAAATACGCATGTGATCTGTCCAATATGACAAATTAAAAAATGTGAATATAGAAAAAGGGATTAAATATTTCCTGTTGAAACACATAGAAATAATAGAAAAAATCATTTTAACAATTAAATTAATGATTATGTAAGTTGACACAGCCTGACAGAATCCAGATGTGACAATGTATTATGTGTTTGGCACCTTGTGTAAATCCAGTGTACAAATAGCTGTTTGAGATAATAACACGAAACTCTGGCCACCATTTTTTTCTGCAAGTTGGGAGTGTGTGTCTACACAGAATCCATCCAGGTAAACTACTTAGAGTTGGACTCCTATTTTCTGAGGCAGTGCTCAGAACCCAACAATCAGTCACTACAGTTTTGAATGATATACAGTACAGTATCTGACCAATAACACTTATACTGTAAATGCAAGGCTATAATTCCCCATCCTTATTCAAAGTAGTGTAGTATTAGAAAAGATGTGTATTTAGACTAGAAAGGTCTTCTGAAGATAAATGTCATTGTTTATGGTAATGTGGATCTTTGAGATCAAATTTAGGCGCACCGTTGGTCTGCTTGTTTCACAATGTATTGTTACTGTGTCCTGCAGTATGTGTCGAGCCTTGTACTGGTCTTGGTTTTTACTGTGTCCCAATCGTCTTGGTCTGTCTTGATCTTGATACACTCTTGTCTTGATCATTCAAAGCTTATTCCAAACTGCAACTGGACTTGGTTGAAGTTTTGAAGACGTCTAATCGCCTCTAATCTGAAAGGCTTCTCTAGTTCAGAAATCAAGAAGCTTTTGCGATAAGAGGGACTCCAACCAAGTCCCGTTGCCTTTTAGATCAGGTTTGAATGACCATGACCTGGATGACTGAGGACCTCCACAGACTGGTCATGGTCATTCCTTGGTCATGTTTTGGTGTTCTTGTCTACGAGTCTAAGAAAGAGGCACCACATTTTATTGGAAAGAGATTCTGCAATCTTTAAAGCATCAACACATATACTTTTGATATAAACACTTAATAAAAATAAACAGTAGGTTACTTGTATTTATCTCACTTAGAATAAACATCCCCAGTCATCAACACAGTCCTCAGCAAATCTCCAACCATTATTATCTGTACGTTTGGAATCCCAGTTTTTAAACCCATACATTTGTTTCATCTTTTTTAGATGATCTCAAGTTACAGTACCATGAGCTGTTGATTTACTAATTCCAAACTTCAGCTTTGCACGCTTTTCGGTGGGTTATACACTGAGGACTGTTGAAAGGCAACAAGTCCCAAGTTTCTCCTGGGGCCTTTTCATCACATTGTTCAACTCTTGTCTGACCACTTTACAATGTGTTTCAAAAAACACAAGTACCACAAAATATGTGGTACTCCTCACACAACAAGCTGTACTTGATGAAACACTCACCGCATGACACACAGTAACAAGTGAGCAAATCTGTACAAGTTTCTGGTGAACATTTAATTCCCTGCAGTATTTTGTCCGTCATAAATCCAATTTCCCCCTCTCAGCAGAGGGTAGACTAAAGACATATGTCTGTAATAGAATAACCTGATGCTCCAATAGAGATGGATTAAGGCCCGTAAGAAATGAAAAATGTTGAAATTGGTAGGGGAGAAAGCTGATATTTTCCATATTTCACTGTGCGTATATCAAAATGACATAATCTTAAATGGGAGGAAACAGAAGTGAATACTCAGTACATATTTCTCATTTGAGTCAGCTGAGACGACCAGTTGTAATATAAAGCCGGCTTAACTGTATTAAGGATGTACAGTAAATACAACCCAGATGTTGCTCTAGTTTTTACGTCAAATATTAACTTGAAAACTGTGTTTTAAAAAAAAAACTATGAAAACTAATACAAGTTAAACAGATGAGCACCAAAGAAGCTTTGTATGATCAGTTTGTTTTAAAGGACCAAAGTGTCAAAATGCAAACATGTAAATGGTTGGTAGGGTTTCCCCCCTCCCCATTTTTTTTACATACTGTGTAATCTCATTTTTGACCCATGTGTTGTCTGGGTTCTGACAAATATAAATAAGACCATTCATAAGTTTGATTTTGTCTGTTGCATAAAACACAAATAATTGTAACATTTCAAGTTAACAGGAGGGAACTGAGGTCTACAACACATTCATAATTGACTCTGTAGAAGGCCAAAATGTATTGTTTTTACAGCTTTTGGAGCAGTCATCCTGCTGTCTGTTTTTTTTGTATTATTCTCCCTAGGGAAAACCTTAAAGTAGGACTTTTTTGGCCATTTTGACAAAACATATTATCTTGAAGACAATAAAAGAAAATTATAAATCACTCCCAAAACAACATACCATAAAGTTTGAGAGAACAGTAGGAAGCAGCAGTAGTGCACCAGACAAACATGTGGAACCTTGTTAAGTGGTGAAATATTTGAAGCATTGAAAGCTTTCCAACAGATGACTCTTAAAGGAATGTCAATGTTGCAATTTTCCAATGTCTGTATAAAAACATGAACCACTGCCATGTTGCCATTGCAGCCACGTGATATGGAGGAGTGGAATGCCTGGCTAGCAGCTAGCAGCCTATTAGCTTATACTGTATTACTCAGCTAGCTTACTTTACAGCCTTAATCACAAAGGATCAAATAAACTAACGTTTGGTTCTGTTCTTCTTTTTCTTGTAAGTTTCCACAAAGAGCAGGCTGGGAAATCTCTGAATTCCATAGTAGTCTTGTAGGTAGATACCCAGTCTTAGGTAGATACTATAAGAGGCAGTTACTGAAATGTTTAGAACTGATAGGGTGGCACACTTGAGTCTGTATAAAATCTTTAAGAATCTAGATTAGGATTTGGCACCAAAACTACTTGGTTAGCTAGTTTATATGAGATATGTTGGGAGTCAACGTTGACTTTGGATTTCACCAGGGGCATTAACACCAGTCTTCTTAAACAAGTCTTGCATTTACCCCCTCAACCCCACCTTCTCCCTAAATACTTTCTGACTTCTTTATTGTCTTCCTTTATACGTACCACGACCTCTAGGTAGACTCTGGACACTCAACAAAAAATAAGGGTCATAATAAGCTGCTTGTAAAAGGTCCTTACTGCCTGTAGAGTTGGGACGGTGACCAAACACATTTCTTGCAGACACTGGGCAACATTATCAAGCATGTTCAGACACTTTCTGGCTATACCGAAGGATTGCTTGTCCAGTATTCACTTTCCATTTAGATGGTGGGATATGCATGATGTGTTTGTCAGTAGTATGCACAACTGAATCTTTTTTTCTGTTTACTCTTTTGGAGACTGTAATGTTAATCATTTAAGTCCAAGACATATTTCCACACAGGATAAATATTCTATCGATTCTTGTGTATACAATCATTGTATCATATCATATTGTTTTGATTTGTTTTTCATTTTGTTTTTAACACTATGTATCGTAACATATCGTATTGTATGGTGTCTAATCATACCGTATCACATTACATTGTATCACATCACATTGTATCACAGCGAAATATATTGCATTGAATCACATTGCATGATATTGTATCATGTTGCATAGAATTGTAACATGTCTTATTATATTGTACCATGTTGCATTGTTACAACATTTCTCAACATTTTGGAGACAGTTGAATGGATGCAGCATTCAAGGAAAAAAGAAATCTTCACACAGCTGTCATTTGCTTTGTATTGAACCGTTTTAGTGCAACAAGTTAACCTTTTTAGATTACAAATGTCTTCATTTTTACTGAACATATCACTTATTATTTATGATTACCACATATCTATTTTAAAAAATTCAGACAGCGAGCAGTCTAAGTAGAGTAAACATACAGGACGGGTGTGTTAAAATATGAGACACATTACAGGGCAGGAATAAAAGTAAATTGTATGCATTCATATTCACTCTGCAAACAGGATGCTTGTTTACCAAACAGAAGCTATTAAGAGTTTGAAACCCCCCTGGAGCCCTGATCACTGCTCGACGTTGCAAGACAAAACATCAGCTCCAAAAAGTGATCTCCTCTTAATGCCTATAAGCACATTAAACATGGGTGTCTCCACTGGCCATCAATGACAGCATTCATAGGAGGGGTACGTAATGAAAGACTTGGAGTACAGAGGGGATAACGCTACAAGCAGAGCCATCATCACTCAGGTGTGTGGTTGAGATGAAAGATCAAAGACAGTCTCCGCCACCGGCATGCCTCTGCTGTGCTGCCGGCCAAAAAAAATCACTGGGTTTATATCAGGAAGGATAAAGTAAGGATTAAGAATAAACGAATTCTTGAACCCACAACATCATTTACACAAGAAACAACAGGCTAGGGATGTGGGAGGCCTTCTGTGTTTCAGTTTGAATGCTCAGGCAGAAGGAGACGTTACAATGAAAAGGTTTAAAGTGACTCAGACAAAGCACATTTCATTTTTTTTAAATTTTACAAACTTCATTAATCCCGAAGGAAAATGAGCAACAGATTTGAGTGATTATTAAATCCTGCAGAGATGGTAAGGTGTACAGAGTTCCCTGCACCAAGAGAAAGTAACTGAGCATTTGTTTTTATAGATGGGCCCAGACTCGAAACTTATTTTTTTGTCAGATTTTTTAAGAAAACAACACATTGAATACTTAAATGTTTGTCAATATGAAAAACGATTACAATGAAATATAAATGCTCATTTACGGTAAACGTTATCGAATCAGTCCAAATGAATTAAGTATGACAGCATTATGACACAAGCGCAGCCTACGGCCGCACCCAACAGTAAGCCCTTTTATTTACAAGATTTGCAGAGTGGCCTATGCCAGAATTATGTTTCAATCCAGTGCTACTGTAACGCCACAAATATTTGCGGTAACTACATGTAGTAACAAATCAGTTACTTTCCAGATTCAATAATGCCATTAAGGTTACTGACATTAAAAACACTTATTACTCGTTACTGTATGTGAAACAGGCGGCAACAAGCGGGTGAGGTTACACTAACGTCAGCACAGTGACATCCTGGGAGAAAGAACGTTGCGCGATGTAAACAATCACAGGCACGTGATAATTCTGCCATGATCTTTCTGTTTCGGAAATACCGACTTTATTTTTCCCCTGCTTGAGTTAAACAACAAGAATATAGCAGTGAGTTGTAGTATGTGCAGGAAGGAAAACTTCTCTTGCAAGAAAGAAGTACCGAGCTAAACAACAACAACAAGCTTCCACTAAACTAGCTGTCAGAGAGCACGGTGCTGCAGATACTGTACCCAGGTGCAGCTCACGTTAGCTGGAGGAGACACTCCATACAAACAGTCGTTGATTTAAAACACCGCCTGATCCACCATCTGTAAACCGGACTTGTAGACTGATAGACGGGTATGTTGACGACGACGTGTTTCATATCAACAGTTGAGTCTGTTGGCTTTAGAGAATTTGTAAAATACCTTGAAAACAACTACAGTGTTAAAATTGTGTGACTTATCACAACTCTGCCACAGAAACACTAAATAAGGAACATTAATGAGGACTGACACAAATAAAGTGCCGCTCAAGTTACTTTCCCAAGTAACTAGCTATTAAAATGCAGTAACTCCATTAGTAACTCAGTTACTTTTTGATGGTAGTAACTGTAACTTGTTACTTATTTTCAGTAACAACACTGCTCCTTACACCATTGAACTTACAGTTCAAGCAAGCAGTCTGCAGCCTCAGTCATTTGTGCAGGACAAACAGTTACAACGTTACATTATGACAGTCGCATCAACACCATGGACATCACATATCAACCAACACAACAGCTACAGCTCAGAGGGCATTATCTCTCACATCTATAACTCAACACTGGCACACATCTACTCAATAAAACTAAATATTGTAACAAATATTGTAAAAAATAATTTTGACGTTGTGGCTTGGGCTAGGATTAATACAACTACAGACATTTTTTTTCCAGGTGAACCTCTAACAAAACCGCTTGCTGTTGCAGGAGGGGGGGGGGGGGGGTCTCAGCCAGGAGGCAGTACATGGCGTTAAAAGGATGCTGAAGTCACAGTGTAATTTTCACTAAATATCCAAGATGATGGTTGAAGCAACAGAGTCTGAGTCTGATGTGCAATTGAACGTACTCACAGTATAAACGAAAGAGTGGAAAAGAACATACTGGTGAGCATAACAGAGTGTGAAGCAGCTCTATTACTTGCGTGACAAAGACACACACTGTTTATCAGAAAGGATGTCCATATATGCAGCCACGCGTGCCAACTCCCAGTTCCTCCTCCTCCTCCTCCAGCCAATCAACCACACTTCAGACTCATTCCCATTTCTCTTCCCATCTCTTCATCCAAGCAGTACCATGTTGTTTCACAGGCACAAGCCCATGTTTTGTTTTGTTTTCTCCCTTCTTTGTTTTTAATTGCCACCGTGGAGGTCAATTAATTTCACTCCCCCCTCTCTCTATCTGCAGCCCACACAGCTGCGGCGCACTCTGTTTGTTAGCCCATCTCCTTCCAAGCCCTAATGCCACATCACTTCAAATGGATTAATCGAGCCACTTTGTTGTTTAATCTCGCCTCGGCAGAACTAGTGGGTGGGAGGGTGGGCTGGGGTGTGGTGGGTTTGTTTGGGAGGGATGTGATCAGAGATGTGCGGGCTTGTCTGTCTTTGTTGTGGACAGACAGACTGATGGGCAGACGAATGAAAGTATGGGCAGAGGGATGGAGGGACAGAAGGACCGTTTGATAGGCAGGGTGAGGGATGGAAGAGGACAAGCAGCCCGAAACACAGGCAAGTTGGTGATGACTGACAAACAGAGAGGGAACAAGAGACAAATGGTGGCATACTTGTTACCTTTAATGTCACTTAACCTTTAGAAAATGGAATTCCCATGTGTGACCGCCGGGATCAGTTCAAAATAAAAACTAGAGACTTGATTCTTTTTGCTTTTAAGACTTCCACCTTTCATGCCACTATTATGCAAATTGTAGATAACATCAAGGTACAGTATGTCATGTGGGATAAAAAAATAACTTGACAATACCATGTTGGCCACTAAATGGCTGCAGGACATCACTGAATTTCATGATCAATCTGAAATAGCACTTTAACACTTCCAAATGTGATTCCTTCTTCCAACAGAAAGAAAGGCTTCAGACTTGTCATTGTGTCTGTCATTCAACGACCACACTATCACAGTATGTTGAAAACATGCAGGTTGAAGGGGTTGGCTGCAATCTGGCCATTTCAATTGTTGATAGCATAATCTTGTTTAAATAAAACCCTTTGTGGATGCTCAAGAAATGGCATTACATGAAGCAAAGATACACATTCAGCCACTGTGTTTCTATTGCATATGAAACTATCAACATGCATTTTCACATTGCTCTTTAAAAAGTGCACATCTCCAAAAACAAAATGTTTAAATTGTTTTTTTTGTTCATTTTTCTGCATGATAATTGTTTTGCATTAAGATCTGTGTTTATTTAGCAAAATGTGATGCAAACATGCCAGGACATCATTATTGTGTATTGGTTTGTATTGGTCATTAACAATACCCTTTACTGTTCTTACACATATAACTTATGCCTACAGATTTAGCCAAAGTACCAAACACATAAAATTCCTTGTGAAATCACATAAATGCACCCAGGCCTGCAATGCACTCACCATCGAATTACAGGCCTACAGACAAGCATGCTCAGATGATACCAAACACCACCTTCTCCAGACACACACAAACACACGTGCACACACACGCACAATTAAAGGTCCTGTTTGATGTTTTCATGCTTTCATGTTCTGATGACAATTTCATCGAGAGGGAGGGAGGCGGCGTGGTTCAAACCTTCTGGCTACAAGCTCACAGACACACGTTACTAAAAAAGACATGCTGCCAGCCTACCACCACACACTCACACACAAACCACAAACACACACACACACACACACACGCACGCACACACACAAACACACACATAAATATGTACACAGACAGCCTCCCAGCTAACCAGCAGTGCTTTTCTCTCTCCTGACCTGCTGAGTCAGCCCAAGCCCCTTAAGACTTCTTGCTTCTCTTTTACTGGATATCAGAGAGAGAACGAGTGCAGACTGGGAGAATATGATGGGTGAGAGAGAGAGAGAGAGAGCGAGTCTGGCGCCAATCCAAAGACCTTTGTAGTTGCACCAGTAAGAAATCACACTGCATGTGAGGAGAAGATTTGGGCCACTGACCTGACATTGGACAGTGTGTTGTGAAGCCATTCCTTGACATTTTAAATTTGTCCAGTTAGTTTTGCTTTACTATTGTCAGATTGTGAAGGGGAAGGTACATGTCTGTATTAGTATTATATAATGTTATGTCATCAGAAAAATAACAATGTTTGGGGAAATCACCAATTTTACAAATCAAGGCTATAAATAGATCTGTGGAGGTACTGCTATGTTAAATAAAAATGTAAACAGCATTTTGTAGCTCCGGGAAAGCTGTTAAAAGTCCGATAATTTTCTTCAAGCAGACTCAGTCGTTGAGTCTTCATCAGTGGGGCTTAAGACTACAAGATCTCAAAGAATCAGGGGATGAGGAGAACAAAGTGAGCCAACTGGACCGTTGTAAAATACTCCACATTTCTGCTTTGCGCTGGAGGCTTGAGTCTATTCACTGTTACTAGCATAACATGCTAATCTTTGACCATATTATTAGCAGTGATGTTGCATTGTGGGTAGTGTAGTTTACGTCTTCTTGCAATACTTTTGTAATTCTATTGCTCAAAACGAACTTAAACTCTGGTGCATAAGACTCACTTTTTATACATACTATTCTTAACCTAAAAAGTTGGTTGCATCCAGTGCGACCATTATGCTGTACCTGTGTAAACTGCTGACACACCCTGCCGCCACCATCACAACTTTCTCCACAAGCTAAGATCTCTGTGGCTAGTAGCTGTGCAAACTCCACGAAGCAAAAAACACACGTTACTAAAAGAGCTACAGAGCTGCACAGATACTGGATGTTGTGGACTTTGCTGAATGCAGTGGAAATTATCACGCAGGAGGACAGTTTAAACCTTTTTTCTCGGTGGTAGACCCCCCAAAACAGACGGCATCTTATCTACCAGTTTGACTTATATTTCAGTTTTACAGTACTTTTTGTCTAAGATGGGAAAAAAAGAAAGTAATCTTACGATGTCTTCATGCAAGTCTTCCATAGAAACTATTTTGATGTTAGTGGCGTGAAAAAGAGCACTACAGTATTGTGTACTTTTTTGGTTGATTGTTTGCAACCCTGAACTTACAACAGGGAAACATTTATGTCAAGAGAAGCCGCAAAGATATTTAAAATGGTCAATTACCAAACTAGATTAATATTAGAAATAGAAAAATGTATCCTAATTACACATTGACTAAACTAGTGATATCACAGTTAGTGTTTGCTGTCCAAATAGTTTAGAAGCTGTGAAGAAGAGTGACTCTAGAGGATTGAAAAGAAGCCCACAGTTTGTGTTTCTTTTTCTGTCATGTGTTTGTAAGTGTGTGTTTGTGGAAGTGCACAAAGGAACACAGACAAAGTGTGGTTTCCTCTGCTGTAAAAGCAAGGCCTTGGCTGCAGCAGTGAATAAACGGTTTTCAGTTAGCCCGAGATGGAAAGTTCCTTTACTGATAAGAGGAGCTCGAGGTCTCAGGAAGAGGGCAGGTGAGAGGGAGACAATTGAGTTGGAGGGGCCACTGCGGGTTTCCGCCAAGGTGACAGTTGAGTAATACCAGTGTTGTTATTACAAAAAACAATACCACCGACATGCAAAATCAGGTTAGAGAGTCATTTCAAGATGCAGATAAGAGAGGCAAATAATGCATATTTTTCTTTTATTGGTTGTTTTATTAGAATAACATAAAAATGTAATGCAATACGACTGAATAAAACAATCAATTAGAAAAGGAATTAGAAAAAAAGAAAGGCTTAATTTCCTCTGCTTGTGGATTACCTTTTATTACACAGAGACGAGTGTTACATTACCAAATAGCCCCCCATAAAGAACCGTAACTTTCTAATCTGTTTATAATTAGCATTTCAATGATCCTACACATTAACGTCCGACCTTCAAGAACTCTGACCCGGCTCTAATTAGTGCTAATATCCGATCGTTGCCATATATGAAACTAGCCATGACCAAACAAATGGACCTCAGGTACAGCTAATTTCTGGAGCAATTATCTTTTCATGTTGAGAGATTTAGCCGATTATCTGCACAATTTCACACCGTTTTTTTCCCCCCCGCAGTGTGATTCTAAACGACATTACACTATATAAAATATTGTTTTGAATCACTTCAAAGCCGGCTCTGTGTGGAGGCTGTTCGGATGGTATTCCTCCTGATGTGTGGTCATGTGAACATTTGCTGTGCTTAATGTCAGTTAACTCAACTGCATATAAATAAATGTGACGCCCCAGACTTCACTGTAAGCACACTGAATATATGAATGCATGTAAGCAGTAAAACCATTTAACTTCACGAGGGAAGAAAAACAAAAAGCAAAACAGCTCACAAAGAATTTAACTTTGACTGCCATACATTATTTCTTGATTTTTTTACGAGGTATAAAAAAGAACACAGATTTAGCTACTGAGTTGATAGTGGCTTTGGAGCATGTTGGTTGAATTTTCCTGCGTGTTCGCACTCCAAAGCCTTCAAAAAGCAGCTTTGTCAGTGCTATGGCACTATATACTAATATCACCGTAGGTACGCCACTACATTGATTCCATATGCTGTCCTCTAGCTTATTGTTATTTAAGAGTGCTACAGTCAGTTGACATGAAGAGTGCAAAGTCCAGTTGGGATGATGGCCCGGGATGATGGATGGTCAAGGACCACAAGTTTTTCATTCAGGAGAATGGGTATGATTCCTGTCTCATACAACAGATGTTGTGAAATGAAAGAAGTTGACTTCTTTTTAGTGTGCAGTGTATGTCCATTGCATAATGAACCCACTTAAGTTCTTAAGATTCACAAGTAGCATACATACATTAGAAATTATTTAAACCATAGCAAGACATAGCACAAGAGTGATACCAAGATCATCATACTTGGAAATTAAGGGGCACAGACCACGCTGCTATATTTGAAAAGTTTTGAGTGAGCACTCGGTGTATTTATAGTTAGTGATACAAACATGTGTAGGTGCTAAAAAAACTAATTTAGAATATATATAAAAAAGGCTGACAATATGTACTACTATACTTAATACTACGCCAATCAATCTTTATTTGTATAGTGCCAGTTCAAAACAAGTGTTATCTCAAGACACAAAAGAGCAGGTAAAAGACCTTACTCTTTGTAATGTTGCAAAAGAACAGGTAAGACCTTACTCTTTGTTATGCTATCTACAAAGACCCAACATCATTCCATCATGAGCAAAGTTACAGTGGCAAGAAAAAACTTCCTTTAAGAGGCAGAAATCTTGGGCGAAACCAGACTCATGAGGAACAGCCAGCTGCTAAGACTGTGCTGGGCTGGAAAAATGGGGCAGATAGAAGTGCAGGAAGAAGAATCGGGACAAACAAAGCAGCAACAGCAACAACAATGAATATGAGAGCTTTATAGCTATAATGTTAGTAATAAAGGTAACAGTATTAGCAGTAACAACTAAGTATTTTAATTAAAGAAGTCTGACTGAGTGGCGTATGAAGACAGTGAGCAAAAATACAGAGACATTACAGATGTAATTGGACGATTTTTTATAGTCAAGCATTAAAAAGTGTCCAAACTGTTCAATTAATCTCAATGTACATGAAGATATTCTGTGGGGAGCAGACTTCAAACATGCTGATTCAAAAGTCCCCATCACAGCTGGTGACTGAAAAGCATATTTTGCTGACGGGCTTAAAAAGTGGAAATGTTCTTGTGGAAAGGTTGCAGATTGAGAAAAACAAAAAAACATAACAGAGTTTTCACACTTCAGAATTCTCCATCAGCTTCACCCTGCATTGTGATTTCTTCGTGTTAACAGATATGCAAAATGGGGAGGGTGTAATTTCCCCTGTAGAAACACTGCCTTTAATACGCTGATTTTGTAATAGTGAGAACATTAATCGAAGCTCTTTCAATCAGTAATGCTTTTGATTGCTAATCTTATCAATCCTGCACAACATGCTGATCAAATAAGCATATTTCCTCGTGTGCGTCTTTGGAACTAAAAAAACGATAAGGGGCTTAATAACAGAAAAAATAAATTAAATAAATGTTGAGGTTAATGAAATAAAATCAACAAAAATAGTGATTTAAGTTATAACAGCAACAAAAAGGGTCTCTAAATTTAAAATTGGGCCTTTTTTTATCATGAAGATTCAGCGATCTGATCTCTTCTGAGTTTGTGTCTGGCACTTAAAAACGCAACACACCAAGGAAATACAGTCATTTAGAATCAAGAACATCATTAAGATTATACATATTATGTTATATCAACATCATATTAACCAATAAGATGAATGTATTTATTTTCTCACACGAAAAAAGGAGAAAAACAAAAATAGTTGAAAATTCTGTCACGTCTTTTTCCCAATAATGCGTCTCGCCGAGCTTTTAAAATAGGTTTCTATATACTATATGAAGCAAGAGTGAGCAAAAGAATGAAGACTGAGCAGGGGGCTGCACCTCGCTAAGAGATCATTTCATAAACGCATCCTCATAAATTGTCATCCCATCCTCCACTCGTCCAAACGTGCCATTTTTCTAATGCATGGGAGGCCGTATTCAAATGAAGGAGGGGAAGACCTTTCACACCGCGCCGGGCTATAATGGGGAAAGCTTAGCATAACTTCTGTCTGATTTCCAATGCAAATATTAGCAGTCAAGTTCAGTGTGCGGTGGCAGATTATAGTTTATCCCTCTCACACACCACAGAGTTCTTTTACGCTCTGGAAACATTTTTGCTTATCAGTGCAATGCAATGATCAACTCTCCTCACATCCTCTCGGTCCCTCTGAGACTTCAAGTGGGGACTGGGGGAGAGAGAGAGAGAAAGAGACTATGATAGGGGGAGTAAACGGCAGAATAAGAGAGGAGGGGGGGGGGGGGGGGGGGGGGGTAGAAGAGGGAGGAAGAGAATAATCAACATTCAAATGCAGTCAGATCCAGCCCAAACTTCAGCCACCACACACATGATTATTATTTTTTCCCTCTCTCTTCTTCTCTGAATCCTTAGTGCTTAAATCCTTAAATTAAACATCTTAATTGCTGTAAGCTCCGCTATCAAATAGGGAATTACAAAGACCTCAGAGGAGCCCCCCCCCCCACACACTTCCCAATCTCCACTCCCTACTCCTAAGAAACATTTCACGTATTATTGTTTATGTAATTACACAGTGTGAGACGCTGCAGCTTCTATCTCCTTTGCTTCTTTTTGTGTTAAAAAGAAGCATTAATGATGAGTCGTCACACAAAACAATAGATGGAGAATAGCACCGATAATTCTATTAGCGTACACAGTTTCTCATTGGGTCGTCTGAGGATACGTGAAAAAGCAATACTCTTTTTCTCCTGAAGCTTTTTCTAATAACACATTGCAAAGTGAATTCATTTCCTCAATAGGTTTCTATTAATATGCAATTTGTTTTGTCTTGCAAATGAAAGACAAAGACAACATTAAAGGCAGGTTTTAGAGCAGTAGGGAAAGACATATTTCCAATGTGACCACCACTGGAGCTTTATCTCTAAAGAAGAGTGGTGTATTCACTTCCTTATTATCAGTGTGTGTTGATGCACAAGGTCAACCACATCCTCAGGGGCTCACCCACCTGCTGCAGTTAAACATGAACCTGTTAAGCTTGTTTGTTATAATAAAAGAGATATCTGCAGTATCTAGTATTTTGATTGATAAACTAAGAAAATTGAAATCCTAATAAAGCCATTTTTGCCACTTTTGCTTACAAATGTTTTAAAAGTATGAACATAAATTAGTCACTAACAACTAATTCATTAAATGACGGAGAGTTTTAGGTTTATTGAAACTATTTCATCAAGAGCAATAGAGCACTCGTCCACATTTATCCGTTGACATTAGTTTCTATGCAACTACATATAAGCTGTTTATTCTGTCTCAACAAAGACAGATACAGAACAGTGTATTTATTTGAATAACCTCCCTGTGTGGAATGAGCTGCATACATAATATATCTCTACTTTTAAGCAATAAGTAGCAATATATTACAAGGATAAAAAAGGAAAGAAAACACAGTTTATGTATTTGTTTTGTTTCATACTCCAACATTTAAAGACAAGCAAGCTGCAGCACTTTAGTTGGAATGAGTGGCACTAAACACCAAGAGAGGGGGTAAACACTGAGAGCAGCGTGGCAGCAGAGCCAATTAGAAGTTACTTAAGGTCAGGTGGAGGCCCGAGGGAGCGGAGGAAACAATAAATAATTTGGAGGATAAAAAGCAAAGTGTTGCCCGGTACAAAATGCATTGTGTTTCTTTAAAGTCTTGACAATTTATTTTCCTGATGAATTATACATGTGAGACTCTGCAGCAAACATGCGTTGCCCAGCGAGGGGGAGATAATCTTCAATCTTTGTAAGTACTTCAACAATGGTGTGTATGACAAACACTGGAAGAGATTTTGTGCTGGATGGAGACGTGAAGTGCTCCCCGTATTGTAACATCGCCCAGCAGCTTTGGAATACAACAAATCCGACTGCACTTATCCTTAGCCAATGTTTACTGATTGTTTCCTGTAATAGGCAAAAATACTGACTATATTTAGCTATTGGTGTAATTTATCTGTGTAGTTTGGGAAATAAAACTGACATATTTAGAGAGTTCGGTTTACATTGAAGCATTTAAGAAAAATGTCCTGCTTATTGTCCAAGTTTACAGAAACAATGGCATAAGTTGGGCGAAGTAATCACTTTTCATACTGCAAGCTGTGACACAATTGTGAATACAAACAGAGTGAGTGAACCTGAAGAGCAGCTTTTGTATTTAAAGTTTTCAGCTGTGAGATTAAAAATTTCCAGTTGGATATATCACTGGGAACCTCTTCTCAGTAGCGTACATATTCTTTTCAAATCCAGTCACGCAGAGCCATTTGCAGCATTCTACTTTTCCCTATTCTTGTTTTCCAAAACATTAGTCTTGCAAACTCTAATGCGTGCAAATGCAATGTCTTGAGCAGGCTGCCTCTCTCTCTCTCTCTCTCTCTCTCGCTCTCTCTTTCAGTCTCTCTCTCCCCTCTCGCTTCTTCTCTCTGTGTTTAGGAGGCGGTGAGTAAATCATATGGTCAGGCTTGTGCAAAGCCAGAAAATAATGGGATCATATTCCACTCTATTCCGCCTATCAAAGTTTCAAACAAAAGCATAAAAGCTTCTAGTTTCAATACCCAGGAAATTTTCAACGATTTGACAACTACATAATGTATGGCTTTCAGTATCTAGCCTGTGAAGCCCCATCATAGCCTATGATAGCTACATTGACTTACCCACGTATGCTGCCAATGACACTGAAAGGGATGAACATTTTTGAATTACAGCGCATAAAAAGTACTTGAAAACGCAAGTTAAGCAAAAGGCATCTGCTCTGAAGCTTTGATGGAGTAGATTTTACATCTGAAAGATTTATTCATTTATTTGGGGTTTACAAAGTAATCAGTGTTGAAAACAGCCTCATTAAAAAAAACAGAATTGTATTGAGTGAGAATCAGAAATGTCACAGCTTCTACTTTAGATTTAGCACATACATTGTTTGGCTATTTCCTGCTTAAAATGTTTACAATTCTGCCTTGATAAAACCAACTAAAATACAAGCGTTTGGCTCTACTAGAAGTAGTCCAATTCCGCAGAGATGCTTCCTGCTGACTGATAAATATTCAGACAGACTTCAGCTCCAACTTTACCAGCAACTCATTCCAAAACCAACTCGTCCCTTTTTTCCCTGTTTTCGTCTGAAGTGTGTTTTCGAGGACATCTGGAAAGCAGCACCGTAAAAAAAAAAAAAAATCTTACAGTAACTTTGCATGGTTGCTCTTTTCGACAGCTGTGTCACATATGGCCCAGCATAGAAATCATACGCAAATCATAACATGCTCACTGCTGTAACTACATTGTAAAAATTCTCCATTATACACACACAATGACAGAATGACCAAAAGAAAACAATGGTAGACTGGAAGTGCACTCCATAAAGCATGCTCATACACACACCCATCCAAACCCCACATTAGGTTAGACATCTAATTTAAGTGTCTGTATAATTTAGTATATCATAGGTATACGTCAGGGCCTTTCCTCATGCACACTCCCTCTAATCCAACATTTCCTGGGGTCAAAGTGGAAAAGGGGTTGGAGCCATTTCGAACACAAGCCCTCTATTGCACGCGCCCTGATGGGGTTGATTAATCCGCAGCGACTATGGTTTGTCTTCTACAGCTGAGTGAACAACTTCATTTCAACTGATGAGTTCAAGCCTGGGTCAGGGCGGTCCTCATCTGTGACATTACAACAGCCAACACAATGAGAATTAATTTCTCTCACTCTGAAAAAAAACCCCAGCTACACACTGCCAGGCCCTGGCTTTTTTTTTTAGACTTATTGCAATCCAGATCAAACAACTCGGAGAGGAGTTATATCTCTCTGTGTGCTCACGTGTCTGTGTATATGCACTGCATTTTTCTACTTTGTTCGGTCTTCATGTGGCTTTGGTAATGTTGGTCAAGTGTAAACAATGATGGCTTTTTTCCAGGCCTTCTCTACATTTTGACAGATGATTGTTTGGAGTCTGCTCCTCTGTAGTTTCCAGCTCCAGCAGGAATGAATGTGCTGAACACAAACAGGTGAAGCAATCTGCAATACTCATTTTCACGAAAAAGTGGTGCCGGGGAACAGCAGACTTCAAGCGATGTTTGTCTTTGTTTGCGAGTCTGTAGTATGGGTTCCATTTGCATCTAATATAACCAGTGCAGAATCAGAGAAAAATGAAAACTATTTTTTGATTTCTGCATGGTTTGCCATCTGTTACCATACATCTGAATTCTACATCTCGGCTCTCTGAGGCATTCACTCACTTTCTCTCTAATTCACAGCCATTTATCTTTTCTTTTTCTTTCTTTCTCCCTTCGCAGTCAATCGTAGAAAAAATAAGCCAAACTCTGCGCTGGCCTCTCAAGCATCACCAGTGTGCAGAAGGTTTCATCAAAATATTTAAACATGGGCAATATAAACCTCATGTCCCGAGCTGTGTGCGAACTTTCAGTTTGAGTGTTTTTAAATGGTGCAGCTTTTGCATACCAACAGAAGAGCTTAGGACATCAAACTGTTTGATTCAGCAGCACTGATTCAAGGACACAAACATATAGGCTTATGTGGACTGAAGGCATGGAAAAATGAAGTGACTTTTAAATGGGTGAGCATTAATAAATAAGCAGAGCCTTTCAATAGACTATGTCCTGTTTCCGCTCTGTGCCTTTTCCACCTGTCTGCCGGGGCGTTGACAGAAAGAGTGCTGGCATTATTACAAATAAATATTGGTTTGAATATATGGCCCTGTCATTGCTCTGTATTATGGTTATGGTTTCAGGAATAATTGAATCTGTTCAGATTATGATCTGGCTGAATGAATGGATTGTTCCAAAAGGGGGTCCAGGTTTGGCGAGGGTTGATGTGTGGGGATTGATTTCGGTGTTTAGCACGGAGGGGCATATTGTAAAATGGGCTTGAGGTGTCTGTATGGGTTTGAAATAACGACCGTGTGTTATCTTTGCCACATGGAATATTCATTGCCCCAATTATTCAAACTTGCAGAGCGCCCAGCCTGCGTTCATGTGTACGCAAGAGAAGATACAGCCAGTGAAAAGTTAGGTGCAATTGTGTGTACATAAATCAGCATCACATTATGAAAATCAACACAGCTACAAAAAAAAACACCCAGTTGATAAGAAGTGTTACCTGCAAAGCAGTAGAGGTACAAAAAAAATCCTTCAGCCTCACAGACCTCCCAAAGAAAAAAAATCTGCTTTGATAAAGTTTTCATCCTGCTCAAGTCTGCACTTCATGTAGGTTAAAAAAGGATCCTCATAACAGACAAGGAAAGCAGCCCAGAAGTTGTCGAGATTGAGACGATAGAGCGCATGTCGCCTGCGCTCTATCTATGTGCACTCACATGAAACATAAGTTGGGCAAGAGCAAAGACAAAGAGCTTGTCTCCTTCAAGCATGGGGGAAGACAGAGAGAGAATATGTAACCATCCTTAAGTAATTTTGTTTACTGGCCCTGGCTCCTGTGCACTCGGGGTAAAATCTCCAGGCACTCGCCCATCTATTGAACAAAACTCAGCAAATTGGTACCTCAGGTTTCTTTCTCTTTGAGCTCTCTCACCTGGGAGTCGGGGGAAGAATTGCCTTGTAGGCCTGAACTGCAAACAGCTTTCTCTCTGATCTGCTCCCTTCGCCCTCACACTATTTGAACTGTGTTTTCCCCTGGCATTCTGGGAACCGTTTGCTCTCTTTCTCTCTGAAAGAAAAAGGCTGTGTTCTTCATACATTTTTTAAAGTCTGGTGTATGTTCCCTCATGCAAACCCGAACACACAGTCATACAAACAGACGCAACCCCCCCCCCCCCTGCACTCGTTAATGCTTTCAGGCCAGGTCTGTCAGTACCTGGATGTTTTTTTATAAAGTACGAGGTCCGCCGACTTGCCCCAATTTGTAAACAACTTTGAACGACATGAGCGCATTAGTGTCGGTTCTCTGTAAATTCAGCGGTAAGAAATGCCAAGTACATGTACAACACGGTACTTTGATGAAGCTGTCATCGATCAATAATTCATTACGACTTTGCTCGGCTATACAGGCATCTCAATAAGTTTTGAAGAAAAAGCAGAAATGAATCAAATGAAAGCAGAAAGATGAGAAAAAAGAAACACACACACGTACACCGTGTTTATATTTAATGGTTTTTCGCTTTTGGAAATGCCATAACGAACTTGGTCAGCATGTTTAACAGGACCAGAGGCAGGAAGGAGGATGAGAGCTGTGAAGGGTAGGAGGGGGGGGGAGAGTGAAAAACAACTTCGTACAAGCACCTTTGGTTTGTTCTCATTTTGTTATTTAGCTCCATAAAAAGAGGAGAAAAAAATGCTTTGGCCACCATCTTGTGGTATTTCCTGCTAATCCCCACAACCTCCTGCTCAGCTTTGGTGCTGGTGGTCTGTGTGTGTGTAGGTGTGCGTGTGCATTTTCGGGTGTTTGCATGTACATATGTGCACCTGCGCGTGTGTCAGGGCTCTAGTTTCTTGTGTGTGTTTGTGTATGTGTGTGTGTCTGGCCAAAATCTAAATCCATGCCAGGACAGCAATCCAGTCTGAAAACACAGCTCCTAATCCTTTAACCTTCAGAACAAGAGGAGAGGGGAAAACAGCTGAAGGGCCCTGCATGGTGAAGCAGAGGGAGAGAGACAGACACCCCGACTAAGACCCAGCCAGACCAGACCAGGAGGCCGCTGATATTCATTCATCCCTTCTCCTTTTTATCCTCGAGGCAGGAAAATGGATTTCTATTTCTGGTGGCTTGATATCGCTGATCATGGTTCATAGCCCCCTTTCAGGGCCTGGAGTTAACATCGCGGGCTAATGTCAGGATACGAACACAGATCAGAGCCAGGGAGATGGGTCCTGATGGCCTTCCAATCTGCCAAAGCTGTGATGGCTGCTTTGCTGATAGTATCACAGTAAATTCTGTCACTGTCACTCTCTGTTTCTATCCAGAAGCACTCACAGTTTGTGTTGGCAAATCTTAGCGGGAGCTTTGTGTGTGTGTGTGTGTGTGTGTGTGTGTGTGTGTGTGTGTGTGTGTGTGTGTGTGTGTGTGTGTGTGTCTTTTTCCAGCTGTCCATGACTGACAAGATATCTGATGGCATTGTGCTCTGTTTTATGTACTGTGGCTTCACCTGAATGATGCCTTTTGCTTGAAAACTTGAGGATCTCGAATAAGAGGTGTAATAAGAATATGACTTATATACAGTGGTGGAAGGAGTACTCAAATAATAAACTTAAGTGAAAGTACTAATAGCTGACAAATACTCAATAACAAGAGAAAGTCCTGAAATGAAACTTTTTCAAAATTCAAAAGTTAATAAGTATAGGCACCTAAAAAAAGTAAAGTATCAACTTACACTGCACTCAGAATGCAGAAATGAACTTTTAAGAATCCATCCATTTCTATTCTATAATGATGCCTTAATTTGTTCATCACTTCAGTGTTGCGGCTGGTAAAGGTGGGGTTAATTTTAAGGGTTTTTTATAATTAGTTGCTTTTTTTAATCAATAATCAAAAAACAACTTTAAAATACAAGTACTGCACACAATGTACAATATGTCCCATTGAGTTTTTGCAAGGTTGACGTATGATGTGGCAGAAGACGGACACGCACAAGTACCTCAAACCATACTTTCATAATGTATATGCGCACAGTATTTATGCAAGATAGCTGCATTTTCAATACATCTGGTGAACTTGCTTTGATTCAGGGATGAAACTGACTGAAATGATGGCTAATGGGTTAATAAAACCAACAGTTGTTGTCGAGGACATCAAGCGATTTTTAATGATGTGTCACTGTGTAATTATCCTCCAGATTAAGACATTTTTTAACAGAATAACTTCAAAAACTTTTTCATGACGATACTTTACAACTATAACTTTTTATTGCCTATATTTACCACCTTAAAACCTGCATAGACATCAAACCACAATAAAACAAGTGCTCTGTACAATGTTTCAATAAGAAGGTATAGTATTTGTTTCATAGATCCAACCTTCTACTTGTCCAGTTTAAAATTCGACATCATTTTGCATGCTATAAGAACTGCAGCTTTACCTAAGCTTTGGCTGTATTGATATTAATGCTGAGTGATAATTCATGACAATGAATAAATAAAATGTTATTCCTATTCTGCTGTGTCTGTATAGCCCCCAGCTTTTTTCCTGAGGCCTCGGTCTGGAAAGGGGAAATACATAAACAAGGAAAGATCTGAAGAGGCTTGGCCAGGGGCACTGAATGCAAACTCTCTCTCTCTCTCTCTCTCTCTCTCTCTCTCTCTCTCTCTCTCTCTCTCTCTCACACACACACACACACACTCTAACACACACAAACTGATGCATCACAGACGAACAAACAGACATACACACGTGTACTGCACATACATATGATAAGTGCTAAACTGTATCTATCTACCAGTCTCACACACACACTGTAACATTAATGGTCAGCATGCCAACTGTTTTAAGAAATCAGAGGCTCCTATGTGGATTTTTGATTCTTTAGACTAAAGGCTTTGGCTCCTGAAGGCAGGTCGTGTTCATTACACCCTTTTTTCATAATTTTCTCCCAACGTCAGCCAAGCTGAAGGATTAACTCCTCAGCCAGACTTTTCACCGTGCTATTCAATTATAAATGTAAGATTGTGTACCGGGGTGGAGTACAACACAGTTCTGGAGTGCAGCTGCTTGCTTTTTGATAAAGGTTTTCTTGTTTTTACATCTCTTAAAAGACATTTTTCCCTCACAGATTCATATTAAAGCTGCTGGAAATCAATATGCAAACACATACACAAAAACATGCAGGAACCTTTTGAAAGTCTCTGATGCGTCTCATGTGTACATTTGCCTCTTGAGTATCAACAGCACAAAGGCGCTGGAAGTAGTTGTGGGGCATGAAAAAAATAGTCTATATTGGTCTCATACTGCTGATATATATTGGTCTTACTGTATACTGCATGATATTTGTAGTGTTCTGCATTAAATACAGTTCTAGGGTTTTATGTAAAATTCTTGATTGCAGTTCACACCAACTTTAGAAATGAAATGCTTTCACAGACAAAAAACGTTATGCCTATGTCTCAAAGTAGCAACAACAATACAACATCCATGTCAAGTGTCAGACAGACAATTAACTAGACAAGAGGCAGCAAGAAGCAATACAGAGTGTTAAGGTGACCTGGTGCCAAATAGTAACAAATTTACAGTTTAGGTCATGTGTACTTGTGTATACTTTATATAAATACATAATGACGATGTATGTGCAATAAATAAGATGGATGAGGCAGAACATCTAGAAATGCTGAGTTGATGTTAAGTCATAATAAGAACAGTTTAAACAGGAAGAAAGGATATGTTATAAGACAATATCACACATAACACAAACTAAGAGATGTATGTAAGATATATTTTAGTAGTCAAAACACATTTTCAAGTATTCGAGGCAGATGTACAAGAGGCATTAGTTGTGCAGAAGTACTGTGCAGGAAATGAAACAACACCTATACAAATTCACTATCTATAATAATACAGAGCGGTAAAGATAAAGGCATTTCATAACACTTCAATGTATTTTTCAAGCAGTGGTTACGTTTGGACGCTTGCAAGAAATGTTTATTATTATTGAGAGTAAGCAGTCAAATACCACAAGAGTGTCGCCTACTATGATATATCCCACTAAAAATGTGGACAACATAAGTTGAAGCATTTTTCTGTAGGCCAGTGCTTTGTATTACATTATAATTAAAAGGGTGCAGCAGCAAATTCCACCTCCCCTGCCCATTCAACAGGATCTGGCACACTACACAGAAATCCTCAAAGACTTTTTTTTGAACTGGTAATCTGCCTGTGTATGTTAATGTACCAGCACTTCTTCAGAATGTTTCTCTTTGTTTAGCAATAGGATCAGGTTTAAAGTTACATATGGTGCACTTAAAGGAGAGGGACACAGTTTTTATTCAGTGCAATTTAGCCCACTAGGAAACAGGCCAAACCATCACAGAAAAGGGTTATCACTACATGGCTATGTTATAACAGAATAATGAGGATTCCCTCAAGAAGCAGTAGAAAAACACATGATAAATGTAAGAAAATCACATATAAAACAAGTTATTATGTGAATGATATTGTGGATGTCTGGTGGATTTCTGGGAAAAAGTCAAGTCCTATGGTTAATCTAAAACAGTATGAGCAAAGAGAGAAGCACATGTGTTACCTGTGGTTTTTTTAAAGCAGAAAAAAGGTCCTGCTAGCACTTAAGTAAACTCTTGTTAGCTTCTTTACTTCAAGTTTTTACAACGTTAACTATAAAACTCACAATATAAAAAGATAATGATCATGTTCCCTTTCATTGGTTTAGGAGGCCGTTCCTTACAGTGCATTACATTTCCAGTGGCAGGCAGTTTTCTTCATCCTCCATACCATTAGGGCCATCAATGTTGACAGGATCAATACCTGTGTTTTGGCCCCAGTGCCCCTGCAAGAGATAGCATGTCACTGCTGACAGACAAATATCAGCGCTCTGCCCTGTGACGGAGGGGAAATCACAGTCCTTTTCCGTTAAGATCATCCAACATGGTATTGATTTGCCCCGTGCTAATCATACATCAGAGCTGAATAAATGGCTCAGAGGCAAACCTTCCATTGTTCACGATTGGGAGATGTAATAAAAAAGAGAGACATTTCTTTTATTGCTTGTAACTCGGGGCTAGTCACATAATCGTGCCTTGATGGGAAAAGGTCTGGTTAGATCAAGCTCCGTCAAAGTGTTGTCGGTACTTTTTAGTGATGATCCCATCCGCTGAGGCAGGTCATGATTATAGTGTGTCTAGGTGTGTCTCAGTGTTTGTGTGTGTGTGTGTGTGTGTGTGTGTGTGTGTGTGTGTGTGTGTGTGTGAACATTACAGTACAGTAAAAAAGCAAAAAAGTCCTTTTTTACCTTTGTTTGCTGTCTCTTAAAATATATAAAGGAAAGAGTTAAAAGAGCTGTGTGTGGTAATGTTTGCTGTGTTGTAGTTATTGTCTGTATAAATAACAGATGTACAGTAGCACCAAGATGTCACCAGTTGGTTTGTTGACTGTTGTTAAGCAGCCTTGATTTTGGCGTTGTAGCCAAAGAGGTTGGCTTCCACATATTAACATATTCTGTCAGCAAAATGTTTCTTTTTAGAGCTATGCTCTTGACACCCAGTAATGTTTTCAACTAAAATACAATAATCCAAACTGCCATAATTCAGGGACTTCTTCGCGGCCATTAAATGGTTATGTCAGTATGGACCACAGAACACACTCCCAATTAGAAGGGCCCCCCCAACCCACTTCTGAAAAAAACAACACAGCACCCACACAGCGTTGGCACTACAGTTGTTACTATATTAAAGATAGCACATTCTTTGGAGACTAATGACGAAGTTTGGAAGTCAGTGCCAGTTGCTGGTGCTGAGATAAGTCATTCTACACGATGACATCATCTCTGCTGTACAAATTCAAATTGTATTTACTAATCTGCAGAAAGTGATGACACTCTCTGTGCCACCATGTTAACACCAAGCTGTACATCAGCAATAGCGGACATCATTTCAATCTGAATTACATTTCGGCCACTGCAGTGAATCACACTCATGTGCTTTGTTAGGAAGTATGCCTCCGTTGCTGCGTTTGCCTTCTTCATTGGTTGGGTGAATAGAGATTTCTGCTTTTTAATTGTTTCTTTCAGCTCGTTCACCTTTGAGGATAAGTATATTGCTATCCCACACAGTATTTTACAGTTGGGCACTAGTCATATCTCGTTTGTGATGTTGACAACAACTGTTTGCAACATACTTCTTATGATGCTTTTAGACACATCTTTAGGGATGTTTTCCAGGGTCACAGGGTTTTTTGGGTTCCCGAAACATCAGACACCCTTACCCGAGTGGCTTCGACCAGATCTGCGTATCTGACCTTCTACCTCTCAGAGGCCTTCTCCATCCAGTCTTCCCAGGGAACTGTAAGCTCCAGCATTACACCTGTCTCGATGTTTCTTACAGCAGAACTATGCCTGGTCTGAGGGTCTTAGGGAACCAGAGCTGCCTCCCCAGTACAACCAACAGTTGACAGTCTCAGACCGTTGTGAGGAGTCCTGTTCCTGCATGTCAATGCCCTCTGTTGTACTCTGGGCTTCTCTCCAGCCTTGATGAAGGTGATGAATCGCTGTGCAGGCTCCCTTCAGGCGCATCCCACCAGCTCTGGTGGCCTGCTCTTCCTCTACACCTGCCCACAACTCCTGCTGAACAATTAAAGTGCACTGTCGCTGGCTTGGTTTTAGATGGTTGTCGGGTTGCTGCCTAACCCAGCCCATCCAGACGTCACCTGACCCATAGCATCTTGTGTTGAATCCAGGACAAGGACTGCTCCACAGTAACCTTGGCATTCCACTTCCTCCCCGTCTTCACTTCAATACCAGCACCAGGAATCTTGGGGTCCCTGGACTCCCAGTACTGGCTGATTTTCCGCTGAAAGCCCTCTACTGTTGATGCTGGGACATAGTATATCAGCAGGGGCTTCAAGATCAGTGGGAGGATAGTGTGCTAGTAAATCCAGGTCTTAAGCACATTGAGTCTACGCCTGTCGTATGAAATGTGCTATATAAATAAAGTTGACTTGACTTAAATTTGCCTTGAAGGTTGTACTTGTCCCGAACCACTACATGGTTCTCCAACTCTTGCCCTGCCGCCTTGATGGACTCAGTGTCCCTTACCCAGGCTCTTCACTGACTTCTCTGAGATTGTTGGGATCTGAGTGCCTCCCAGGGAAAAGCGGAACTGGTCAGCCACCTTCCCTTTACTCAGCACGAATTACCTGGACTTTGCTGGTTTTAAACTCATCCATTCCCATGAGATGAGGTTCTCCAGACCTCTCAGCAGCCATCTGCATCCAGGGACTGATGTTGTGGTCCCCGTTAGGTCATCCATAAATTACCAATTACATCTTAAAGACAGCTATCAGAAATTCTTTCTTACGCAGCCAAAGGTAATATGAGCCTTTGAGGCTAAAATGGCTCCAGCTTCCAAGTTACACTGATTCGCCTAACCTTTCCTTTGGGCTTTAATTTTATAGTTTCATCCACACTGAATCTTAGTCAATAAATCACAATGCTCCAAGCATAATCAAAATAGGAATGGGCATTCCAAATCTATATTTACTTTTCTATAAAACCACTTAAACATGTCACGCTATTTCTAAACCTATAGTCAAATTATTAGTCTATTATCTGATTTGAGAGCAGCAGTGTGCACTGAAAGCTACAGGCCAGTGAAAGGTTAGAAATAAATCCATTGCCATGTGGAGAAGGTGCAATAATTATTTGAGCACCAGCAGTTCTTGATCTCCTGTTTCCTTCCATCTTTTCTGAGTACTCTGTTATCGGCACTATTCCATCAAAAAGCGCGCTGATAACAGACTGGAGAACTCAATTGACCTTGAGTGTAGGACAGTCCACACTTGTAGAAAAAGAGGGGGAAGGAAACCATCTTTTCTATTGTAAAAGCCAACCTGTTCTTAGAAATGTTGACGGTAAAAAATCAATCAGTTTTATTTTTTGACGATTTAAGATCATCTTTTGGTTAATCTACGTACAGTATGTACTTTATTATGGAAAGGGACTTCTGTGTTAAACTGACGACTTCCTTTAGGACTAAATCAAGTTACAATTGTAAGCTTTAGAAGGGTTGACATTTGAGGTATTTGAGTTAGCTTTGAGGTGCCAGAGCTAAATTTTCAAATATTCATGTCAGAGTTATTTACATCAATAAAATATTCCTGCGGCATCTTTAAAACTTCCCCTAAATCTTCCAACACTGTAATTGGTTTGTTCAGTGACATGTGATTAGTAATGAGGAAGTGAGAAAGTGTTGTTGTGAAGCTGATGACATAATGGAGAACTTTAAGAAGTTATCTATCTCCATCCTGCTGTTTCTTATTACAAGAGTGATTGACTAAGCATGCATCAAACCCTCACGTTAAAACAATAATAAACGTACTAGTATGGTAATGAAATGCTTGTGGTCATGTGAAAAGAGAGAAAAAATAGGCTGCCAGTTGAAAAAGGGGAAATGAACAATGATGATCAGATGTGGTTTTGGATTACTTTTGGAAACAACTGTTGAATTTGTGATGAAAGGAGAGTCTCATGCGGTCATATATACTGAATTGCGTTGCACATGTGAAGTTGTTTTTTTCATTACTGGGTATTTTTCTCATCATTGTAGACGAGAGCTTAGCAATATTAAAAAACATACAGCATGCAGACATACAGGAAGTCTTCTTAGGGAGAAAAATTATGTTTTCTTTATTTTGTTTGTTCGTTTTATTGTTTTTTTTGTGAGGTGAACTTGGCCAGAATGTAATTTCAAAACTCTTTCCCTGTCAAATGGCGATATAAAGCTAAAATAACGTATCAGTAGAGTTTTCCAGGACAAAATCCTGCTTGTGTGGTTTGGCATCCTACTCAACACATGTTGATATCCCTCTTAAGTTGTCAAAAACATGTCGGCAAAATACTCAAATTAAACTAGAGATTGTTTTTAAATCATTCACAAGCTCATGACAACCCGTTAAAGCATGCGTCAGAAGTGAATGTCTGCTTTCTAAGCAAACGGAGGGAGATGACCCTGACAGAAGCTGGCGGCTGTCAATGCAGTGGAGAAGTGCCAAATGCAGAAATCACAAACCTTTAGCCTGCCACATACAATAATGATTCTCCTCTGACAAAAAAAAATGCTGACCGCTAAATTATTCATATTCGAGCTATGAATAAATAAAATAAACAGGCCCCACTCTCAGTCTACAAATCTAGGAAGTATTTGCCCATTTAATCATCAAATTTTAACAGAAGCTGCAACACATTGCATAAGCACTCAGGACTCCCGGGACAGTTAGAAAGTTGACCAAATGCCAATAAGTTGTGCCTAATTTTCAAGAGCCGTTTGCCTCCTATCTGATTCTTTTGCAGCATATCAAGGCCCAAAGTACAAAGCCTGTCTCTCTCCCTGGGTCTCTGGATAATTAATGTGGCTTTGTTGTGTGCAGCACATGAGCATTCATTTCTAATTAGCAACAGACAGCTTCTACAACTACTACACACAGTCTTTTGGAATATAGCTTCATGATGTTTTTCCTTCTTTTTTTTTTGAATATACCTAGTAGGTGAGTCAATAGCTTGAGCGACCCACTGCTAAATGAATATAACACCACACATGCCTTGCAGCACAGTTCCTAATGGCTCTCTTCTCTACATGTAAATGACCTCCTGTCCTGGATCTTTGATTGCAGATCAATGACTGTTTGCTTTATTCCAACATTCAGCGCCGGTGAACCACAACGCCACGGGGGCAAATGTTGAACAGAGAATTTACAGGTTTGCTATCGAGCACTTTGAAACAATAAAGCTGCTAGTGAGCTATTAAACAAACGAGAGAATAAAGTGGCTGCTGTGGCCCGAGATTAACACGATAGATACAACGTCGAAGGGTGTAATTATTCTTTACTGACACAAACGTTTAGCCCCCAGAGCGGAACAGTGTTTACCACAAATACCACCACGCTTGACCTAATCATGGGCTGAGATTTACCTGACTGCATTTGAAATGTGTTACAGCTGATTTGTCTGTCGGAGTTGGTAGTTTGTTGCTATCAGCACACTGTCTATCTTGAATTAGCGCTGCATTTGATCACTGAAATAACTGACAGACAGTGGAACATTATGTTAACTCTTACAGTTTGAAACCAAATTCTTATTTCAAAATAAGAAAAATGTAACGTCTCGTTAAGCAGTTACAAATAACTTTTAGAATATTCATACACATACATAAAAGTAACAAGTAAACATTGTAAATTAGCTAGAAGATCACTTTTTATCTGTTTAACTCTGGCAAAAATCCTGTGTGTGTGTGTGGGGGGGGGTTTGAACGTGTGTGACCATGCTTGACAGGACTTGATTCTTATATTGATTTCTACAAGCATATCTTTGGACACGTCAGATGTTGCTTTGTTGTTTATCGTACAGGAGACATGTGGCGTTTTTCAGTTCAATAGACATAGGTTGGAAGTTCAGCTTGAGTTGAAAAAATTATCACAGGATTCACAAAGCACGCCTTCATCCGTAATGCAGGATAGATGTGTATAATTGCATTGTGAGGGACTCCTCAAAGCATATACATCCAGCTACATCCAGACCAGCAGGGACAATAGAGGACAGACTTAGCCTATACTGCCAAATCCTGACTGTAGAAATATGGCAATCTCTATATTGTCCTGCCAATGCATTAAAGCCATGAACCGCATTCCAGGTCTGGGTTATGTGTGTGATTTGTCCGTCTTGTGTATGTATTTGGTGCGAGTGGGCTTCTGTCCATGCTTGTACATCTGACCACTGATGAGCATGCATGTGAGGGAACATATGCACACACACTGATGTGTGTGTCAGATCATGTGTGTGTGTGCAAAGGTGAGTGTGCATACGTGTTAGTGCCCATGTGTGTGTTTGTGCATGTGTGTACATGTGGGTGCACTACCTGGCATGTCAGCTGATGTCCCCAGTAATCCAGCAGTGGGCCTGTTGTGGATTAGTAGCAGGCTCCAGGGGATGGGAATCCCATTCCCGTTTACAGCTCTCCCTGGCAAGAAGAAAAGCGAGGATGCCTTCTCTCTGCTGCCTTCACACCGGTTGGAGCCTGAAGGTGTGTATGTGTGTTTGTTGTTTGGATGACGTATATATGTGGACATTGAATGGATGCTGTGCAGTGTATGATTTCAAAAATGTAATTCTGTTTTTACCCCATCCCCCAATATTATATGAGTGTTTAAACTCCTTTTTTAATTGTGTCACTAATGAATGAAATAGTGACTTAAAATTAAAAATTTGAACAGAAATATTTATGTGTGCAATTCAGCCATTATAACATTCTATGTAAATTCTTTAAAGTTCCCAAGTGCAGAAGAATTCTCAAAAAGACATGTATTTTAGCCCTTACAACAAGTTATTTGCATGTCACATAAAGGCTAATAAGTAAAAATGCCAACTCTCATTTTCTTCATTCTTTATTATTCTTGCAGAAAACAAACATTTGATAAAAAAAGATTGCTATTTTCATAAGGGGAACAAAACAAGAAAAATAAAAGTAATCTTCAGGTCTTTACTAAAAGATACTCTTTGTGGGATCATGTTGTAGAGGTGTGGTGACATTTTTGTCACACGCACACACTTACATTGTAACACACACCCACACACGGGTCATTGCGTGGCAACAACATGAAATTTCATCACGATAGAATTTGTTTTGAAGCCATTCGAACACCATCCAACACAAGAGCTGACCTCTTAACCCCTGAGATACAACCTTACCTTCTCCCCAGTGACGATATAAATGCCAGCTTTCTTCCACCCAGAGAGATAGAGAAAACATTTTATCAATGTGTGTTCGTGTGTGTGTGTGTGTGTGTGTGTGTGTGTGCGTGTAGCTAAGACTCGCAACTCGATAGCACAACAAAAGAGCTGTGGTGGCAAGTCCCCACGCAGACATTATATGTCAGCATCCCCGTCATACTGTTAGCTTGTCCCAACTGTACAAAGCCATCCTCATTCAGGGCACCTAACCAAGGTCAGCCTGGATTAGCCGCTAGTAACCCTATCAGGTCCAGCACAATGATTACAAAGCCCAGTGACACTGGCTGTCAGCAGACTCTTTCTAGGCAACCCTATCTGCCCGACCCTTGGCTTCAGAGCCACCGGAGAGGGTGAGTCCATTTCAAATTGTTCCCCCTTTGTGTCTCCCTTTATTTCCCCTCTTTGATTTTCGGCGACTCGTTTGGTTCATCAATCAGCCAGTCGGGATGTGTGTGTGTTTGAAATCCATGCTGCACATAATTCCTATAATTTGTGGATTTTTTTCACCTTCCTCTTCCACATAAAGCCTGTTCTTTGTGCTTGTAACTTCTGAAGCCAACAGTCATCCCACCTGAATCCCCCACCCTAAACCCTCCACCATGGAGAGGAATTAGCCCTTTAGCTTTATGCTATACACCACATGATTTGTTCTTGAATGAACATTTGTTAAAGAAATATCATCAGCTTTGAACTCATTGCACTGCACCCTGGGAAAAGTATTCTGTTAAAGAGATTCCTATTTGTAGTTTGCCAGACAGCACTTGTGAAAGTGAGGAAAGAGAGACGTTTTTCAGCCAAGAATTAGGAAGCAAGGACATTGTTCTCCTTGTCTTCCCATTTCAGACAACATGTCAGAAAACAGCAGAAATAAAGACTTGTGTTTCACTACAAGAGCGGCTGTTGTTCCCCCTCTTTTTTTTTTCAAGAGGAATTACACTTCAAGCGCATCGCTTATACTGCTTCACTTTCCTCCCCGAGAACTGTTTTTCCCAACATCCATGTCAGTTAGCGGCATGTTAGACAAATCAAACCTAAAGAAAGACCTGCCTTGTGAATTTGTTTTAAAGAAAAAACTATGATAAACAAGAACAAGAACAACAGCAACAACAGCGCTAGCAGCATTACATATTCGAGGCAACATGGCAACCGATGTTCTCCACTCCAGCACATCAGAGGCATCCCTGCTTCAGTCGCCCTAAAGGTACCCGTTTACAAAGTGATAGGGCTTAGGGTTTTTAACTCGGGGCGAGAAGCTGATTTGAAACCCCCTCTGCTGCCAAGCGCATGGACGGCTGCTGATTAGAGGAGGGTTGGCAGCAGTGGGCAGATGCCAGGCGGGGAGAGAGATGACGGCCTGTCGCCAGTCTGCCACCCAACCCCTCGTCACCACAGTTGCCCCCTCCCCTACTGACCCCTCCCTCGTTGTACAGAAAAAAGACCAAAGACATTTCCGTGGCATTCCCAATGGGGGGTACTGGATGAATTGTAGTAGCGCTTTGAATTAAAATGCAGCAAAAATTAATTTGTAATAACAGACTGTAAGCACATGAAAAGCAAACTTTTTTGTATTTTCTTTGATGATCTTAGGAGCTTCGTGGAGTTGTTTTGATCATACAAGGCTGACAATAAATCTGCCCAGCTAACTATGTTACACAATAAACAATCACAATGAAGTTTTTCTGCTTCCTTCTGCACACCCACACACACATGAGCACAAAAACACACATGCAATCTACTTTGTGCAAGTGTTTGATACTAAACATTCCCTCAGAAGCCCACATAGGATCACACATTTTGAGCTTGGTGTCTCAAAGTAAATAGTAATGTTTATAGAGCATCATACAAGATGTTCTCAACTGATGCAAAATTGGGACTCTGTCCAGAGTACAACGCCTCACTCAATGAAAACCACAGAACGATCTTGAAGTCAGACTAGGAGACAACAAATATGGCTTTTAGGGGGAAAAACTTAATGCACCATTCTAATAAGTCACACTGATTTTACAGTGAACAATAGCCAGGCTCCAGCTTTAATCATACAGCTTTATTCCAGACCATATTGATTAATTTCAGGTCGATATGACTACATAACTACTCCATTTCTCTGCTACACCACTGCACTGTTAGCCATGCACCCACAGCCGTGCATATTTAAGAGTGATAGACTGACACACGCATGCATTTACACTTCCACCTGCCTCCAACAATGCCCCTAAATGCACCCACCTAGCTAACCCACTGACCTCAAGTCTCCTTTTTAATGGAATTCAATGACTTAAAAGTCGAGAACACGCAAAAGGTCCACAGCAGCTGCACTGCAGAGGTTCAAAAGCGTATGAAAAATCAGAAATCAATATTACTTTAGTCACATATGTAATAAACAAAGGGCATGACATCAAAGCTTTATCCTTCTACTCTGGGCTATTTACCCAACCAAAAAGGGTTAGCTGTTAGCAATCATCAGACAAAATAATACAAGCAGCTATACCAGGTCTGCATTATTCAATGGCAAATTCTGTTGGGAGAGTATAAATGAAAAATCAATGGCTGTTTCCTTCATTCATGAAGGATGACATTTTTCATAAAACCAATGCATCTGGTGTGAAGTTTTCTGGGTGAGGATTTGATATCCATATCAGTTTATACCTTCAGCTTTCACACAAGAGCATTTATAACACAGAGGCATTAAGACACAAGTATATATATTTTGATTGACTCTTTTCATAAACAAAACCGTATAAATAAGAGGAAATATTGATATTGTTATTGAAGAGTAACACATAACTTGCATGTTTGTTAGTTCAAGGTGTATTTAAAGAGAGGGCATGCAGTGTCTCTCAAAATGCCATAAAAGCCAAATAATTAAAAAAAACTGGTTATTTTAGAAATCAATAATTACCACTTTTTAGATATAGTTGTAGTCACTTAGCTATGTGTAAAAAAATCATCCGATGCATTTTAGACAAAGTATTTACTTGATGACAGCTCGTTTTGAATAATACCTCAATAAAACCTATGAAAAAATGGTATGTGCAATTAGTTTTTTCTTCAAATATATTTATAACATATTATCATTCATGTCAACATCATTTAACAAAAATAAAAAGATATATGTCAACATATTACACAGTTTTAAAAGAAATAACAGACAATTTAAGTCTGACCTGGCTTTAAGGTCAGGTGAGACAGGTATATGTCCGCCCCTACATCTTTTTCCTTGTCTGCCTCTCTGTTGGTCTGACCTAATGCCTTTCTGTCTCACTTCATCTGCCTGTCTCTATACCCTTCTATACTGTCTTTATTTGTCTGTCTGTCTCTCTCTCTGCCTTGTCTTTCTGCCTGTCTGTCTGTCAATCTCCTCGCTCCCATCTCCTATATCTCCATCAGGCCCAGACTAAAATATCTTAGGAGCCCCAGCCTGTCTAAAACTGAGACCTGGAATGTACTACTGTAGTGTAACACACACACACACACACACACACACACACACACACACACACACACACACACACACACGCAGGTGCACTTTCACAACTACAATATGCATATGCACACAAACAATTACATACACACAAATGCTTACCATATACATTTTCACAAACCCAACAAAAATAAGTTATAGACCAAACATTCTCTCACACACACACACGCACACACACACGCATGCACACACACACACACACACCCGCACGCACACACACGCACGCACGCACACACACACACACACACACACACACACACACACAGCCACGCACGCACACACACACACACACACACACACACACACACACACACACACAAACACTTCTAATAGTGAACTACAGTGCAGTATGGGTAGCCTTTGGTCTGTGTCTAGAGGAGACAGTGCCCCCTGGTGTGGGCCAAACAGAACTCCCAGTCAGCCATATCTTGACCCAATCTATATGGAGTGGACTCATTTACTCTTCTGAGATTGATAAGTGCTGCCTGGGAGAAATCACCTACATCTACCTAAGTATACAAACCTTGGATAGCAGACACTTGTAGTATTAAAGCAAACTTTTATATTTTCATAAACATCTAAGACTTTATAAAGCTGAAAATAGTTGTTAGGACAGCACATGTTTGGTCTTATAACCCTGCATACACGAGTAATTGACACTTTTGGATGTTCATCAGTGTTATCAAAGTGTATTGCTTCACTCAACTGATATCGACTACACTGTCGAATCGCAGAATATGTTTAAACCTCCAAATTCTAATACAAAGTGTAAACAGGTATTTTTCAAGTATTTTAAATTAAACTTTTTTCTCATACAATGCCGCCTGATAGATGTGTAAAGCAAGTTAAATTACTCTAAAGTCATTATTATGACATATGTGAATAATGTATATGCCTATGTATTTAGATATATTTTAATAATTATTGAAAATAAATCAGATGTGAAGGTATTTAGTCTTAAGCTTTGTATACTTTTTAGCAAAGTCAATTTGTCAGTGATATAGCAAGGGAAGCAAACACTTCTTTAAAATAACATTTTGAAATATATTTTATTTTTACTGGTATTCATTTTTGATAAGGGGACTCTTTTTTTATCTTTAAGGTGTCATGTTCTAATCAGAATTAGAAATACTTTAGTAATCCCCGGGGGGAAATTCATGTCTCAGAGTAGCCCTATTATGAATGTAATTAAATCAAGATTTAAATAGAAGGCATCTTGAGATACTGTGTATTAATAAAAACAGACATATATGCTCTTTGTACATTATAACACATGCATATTGTAAGGTCTTATAAATAAATTAGTCATCCCTGCTAACAGGCCAGCTGTACTGCACCTATTCAAATAGTACTGTTGCTGTTTACAACACTGGCAGACCACACTGCAGTGCAGGAACAAGCACCTGATGGATGAATACATTGATTCGGATGAATACTGATGAGGAGGACTGCTAGGCCACTCTTCTGCCCAACAGTTGCCACCTTGACTGCCCGTTCCAAAAAACGCTGTCACAGTTTCAGGTTTCCGGCATGCTGTGCTGTATCGCTTGTCTCCAACAGAGGTCATAATGCCTGTAATCACAATAATAAAGGACAAGGCTGTGCCCTGGTTTGCAGGGAGACACGTCCAAAAGCGCACACACAGATACACAACAGTGTCGACAGGTGAGTACCCAAACACAGGACATGTGCAGAAGCAGAAACTGTCAAAACTCAGCGGTAATACCACTACGCACACAAACTGTCACACACACTCAAAAAGTGTTAGTGGTAGAGGCGAGATTGTCCCTCATAAAGCGATAATAACGAAACCACCAACAGCTCTGTTATTGCTAATGAATAGTACTGTTTTAATAAGGGATGTGCATATATGAGATGCCCAAAGTGGTGGGAGCTATGGAGACGGGTACACAGCACAGGTCAGCGTGCACACTTATCGCTGCTCGCATACATTCATGGTTGTGTCCGCGTTTGATCGCCGGACTGACGGAACAACCAGCTGCCAGTAGAGATGTCTAGCCTTTTTATACTCTCTCTCTCTCTCTCTCTCTCTCTCTCTCTCTCTCTCTCTCTCTCTCTCTCTCTCTCTCTCTCTCTCTCTTTCTCCCTGCGCTCTCTTTCTCGCACTCATTCGCTCCCTCCCTCTCTCTTTCTCTTTTATGTCCACGTAACTTTTTTGATCAGACATGCAGTCAGACTCTTTGTGTCAACCTGACCTTAAAAAGTAACCATAAGTAAAACAAAGCTATGAGAAAAATACAAAAAAACAGATGAACTAATTACAAATCGATCCTCCCAAAATCAACATATCTGTTCTGTTCTACAAAATAATAATAATAATAATAATAATCAATCATCTTAACATTATTGTTTGGAGATTAAAACAAACTTAAAATTATTTAAAATAAAACTCAAAATAACTCACATTTTAAATTCTTTCCCATATCACCTGAAGTAAGTTTCCCTGAAACAGACGCTGAACTAAGGTATAAAGAAGCTGTGGACCAATTCATTTTCATGCGCAACAGTTACTTCATTATGTCTTTCAATAATGTGTCAGATCACGGAATGTGATTTATAATTCTACACTTAAAACAACTTTTGAAGAGAGCCTACTTGTAGTGTAGAGTCTAGGTTTTGTTCCTCGGCTCCATTTCTGTGAGGCAGAAAGGGGGCGGGGATGGGATATTCAGATGAGCCGGAGTGACAGCTCCAGTTTCCCCCAATGCTCTGTGTCTGAAACTCCACTGGCTCCTTCCCTGCTAACTCCTCACTTCATAGCGCTGCGTACTAAAAACATCGGACGCTAGGGGATCAAGACGCATGCCACATTGCCTCTATGAGGGCACTTTAACTGATCTTTCGGGGGTTTTTCCCAGTAAGGGGGCTGTGGAGGGAGGACTTTTTTATTCTCATTGTCTGATGACTGTTTGCACGGCTGATTATTGAGTTGATTGTTTATAATTTTGGCTCTTGTTGCCCGACGCTTTGCGCGTTTTTTTCCTCCCTTTTTGGAATCGGCGACCATCGCGCGCTCACCAATGTCCTATCCTCAGGGTTACCTCTACCAGCCCCCGGGCTCTCTGGCGCTTTATTCGTGTCCTGCTTACGGGGCCTCGGCTCTCGCTGCCCCGCGGAACGAAGACTTGGCGAGGTCGTCATCTGGCTCAGCCTTCAGTCCTTACCCCGGATCTGCTGCTTTCTCCGCCTCGGCCGGTGCGAGTTTCTCCAGTCCGCTGTCATACTCCACGGATCCGACTGCAGGGTTCCCATCTTACATGGTAAAAAAAAAATCTCATAATCTCGCGTATTGTCCTGTATGATAGGGCTCTAACGTCAGTGATCATGTCGACTACTTGGCGTTTGTTTGTGCGCAAAATGTTCATCTGCATTTGTCTGGCATTAAGCGTGATGAAATCGTTTCAAGTTAACGTTGTTTTTGCTATTATTCACTCGTCAGTAACTTATAAAATGTTCTTTTTGATTGCATGGTTAATAAACATTCGGACTTGGTGGCCTACTCGCCGGGTTCTTATTATAAAATCGTTGACCCTTTAGGCTTAAATGGCATTTTTAAGCGTGAGCTGCAAATTGCAAAAGCTTGACCAGTCACTGCGCAGCTAATAATGTAAAACAGAACACCAGCTAAGACCTTTATTAAGCCTTCAGCTTCTAAGATGTTAATTTATGTGTCATACAAAATTAATATACCACAAACCATAACTCTTTCCTCTTCAGCATACCTCATTAAAAATCGCCGTGGATGAAGTGTCTTTATGACTTCATTGTGAGCTGAATAAACCCAATTTTTACATGAAAAGCACGACTCGCTATTAAAGCGTTTTAGGAAAGGTGCATATCAAGTGATTTGCTAATGGGATTTGTAATGCTGCAGAGAGGAGATATGTTAACACATAGAGACTGCCACAACAAAACAAAAGAGGAGCAGCTGAAAGAAAATGAGATAGTTGATAATTGATTACAGAAAATTGAAATTTCCTTTTTATTATTTTACGGCCATATTACCGGGAGGCTTGTTATTAGTTAATCCGATAACGATCTCAACCATTAGTGAACCATTAGCCCATGTCTTTCTGCGGCCTGCTTTTACGCACGGTGTGTTAAGGCTTCTTACCCAACGTGCCATTAAAGAAACTTTTGAAACAACATAATGAGCAGGGTTGACAAATGATTAAAGCAAACAATCCTATGATGAACCGATATTTTGTTTATTTTAAGAAATATACTCAATTTCACTTTTGAATTTGAAATGTAATATGTAATGTTATATTTTGTTTCACAAAAAAAAGATCAAATCTGCCAGTTCGCTTACACACTTAAACATCGGACAGGATTTTAATAACAACAAAGTGTTAAATAAAACAAATTGTTTGACTGTTTTTTTAAATGTTGCTTTATGTTATTGTGCAACTTGTTCACATTGTATCGGTTTGTTTTGCAAATTAGCCACAGCAAGCCGGATTGAAGTAACATTAAGAAAACTCTCTCTATAAAACAACCACAGACGCATGACTTTTTACAACTTTCCCCCAGAGCTCTCCATATGACGCGCACACGACGGGCATGGCCGGGGCATTGAGTTACCACCCGTATGGAAGCCCGGGGTACCCCTACCAACTCAACGACCCGGCTTACCGCAAAAACGCCACCAGGGACGCAACGGCCACCCTGAAAGCCTGGCTACAGGAGCACAGGAAGAACCCGTACCCGACCAAAGGCGAGAAAATCATGCTAGCCATTATCACAAAAATGACCTTGACCCAAGTCTCCACCTGGTTCGCCAACGCCAGGAGGAGGCTCAAGAAGGAGAACAAGATGACCTGGGCGCCCAGGAATAAGAGCGAGGACGAGGACGAGGAGGACGGGGACGGAGAGAGGAAGGAGGTGGAGCGCTCTGATAAGACGCTGGACAACAGCGAGGCTTCAGCGGAGGATGAAGGTACAATCTGGCGACCGAGCCAATGATCCATTTAACAATTCAGAGGGAGGGAGTGGATGCCCCTTTTTATTTACTGCTCAAGTTGTGTAGTGCCAGAATATTCTGCGTATAGGCCAGATACATAGAAATATAAAGGATATAAAAACATGTATTTCCCACAGAAAAAAAATCCAGTTTGACAAGGTTTATTTTTAGATTTAAATGTAGTGTATCGTGTGAGTATCAATGTTGACTGACTTACGAAAACGATTTTTTAAAGACAGGTCAAGATTTGACCTGTTAAGGTAAATCATTCTTTCACATGATTAATTGCAGGTCAGTGGCAAAGCGGACACAAAACATAACCCACAGGAGTACAAATTATGCAATAAGGCTGGTTATTGTTATTGAATTTTATAAAGTGTTTATGCAACATTTATGAAAAAAAAATAAACATTATGACATTGCATTATCATTGAAGGCTTTGAAATGCAGCTTTATATTTCAAATGATAATTAACTCAATAACTGTTCAAGCCTAGATGGTGCAGTTTGATTACAAATGGACATGTTTTTTTTGTTTAGCTTTTGTAGATTACTTTTAGTTAGTTTTAGATGCATACAATATTCATTAATTTACTTTGAGAAATCATCATTTTATTTTGGAATACTAATGTCATTACTATTTTCTTATTTTTGTTATCTTCTTTTTCAATTGCAATTGTTTTGTTTTTAACGATGTTTTTTATTCTCAATTCGTTTCAGGAATCAGTTTGCACGTTGACACCCTGACGGACCACTCGTGCTCGGCGGAGTCTGACGTGGAGAAGATCAGCTGTCACGTGGGAGGGGAGCTGAGCTCTGACCAGGCCGGGGACAAGTGCGACGAGAGCGGCGACGAACAGAACCACAACCCGCGCGCACAGCTCTCGCCCAAATCCGTCACATCGTCGCCCCTCACGGGAGTAGAAGCTCCTGTTCTCGGTCATCACCACCCCCACAACCACCAGCACCTCCATCACCTCCACCACCTCCACAGAGAGCGCGAGGATCTGGGCCGGAGCCTCGTCAGCAGCACTAATATAACCACTAAACCATCTTCCTGCCTTGACAGCAGAGCCTCTACAGGGCCCCCTCAGAACACTACAGTCAAGCCTAAACTGTGGTCACTGGCAGAGATTGCTACCTCGGACCAAAAGCAGCAACATCAGCAACCGGGGCAGCCTGCAGGGCAACCAAATTGCCCCTCCTCCAGCAGTGGCCTCCTTACACCTTCCACGCCTTCCACCAACTCCCCGGCTGCCAGCTCCCCCTCCCTCTACCCGGCCCCCTCCATCCTTGGAAGACCTATTTATTACACTTCTCCCTTTTATAGCAATTACACAAACTATGGCAACTTCAGCCCCCTGCAGGGCCAAGGGATCCTGCGCTACACTAATTCATCCGGAGTGAGTCTGGCTGCAGCCGCCGCTGCCGCTGCCGCCGCTGCTGCTGCAAACGAGTGTCTGAGCTCCTCTCAACAGGCCGGGGAGTCGAGCACAAACCCCAAACACAGGCCAGACTCCCCCCTCGTTAAAAATAATCCGAACCAGATTGTTGTTGTCGAGCAGCAGCAACAACAACATTTCAGACCCGTAAATTTAGAAGCAAAGAAAGGTACGTAATAAAACGATGCGCTTAACAGGATTATTTAAAGAATTTAATTAATCTGGTTTTGGATCCGTAGTTGTATTTTACTCAAGGAAAATCGCTCTATGGTGACAGTAAAATGAGTCGACTTGTTTCCAATGCAAATCAAGTGGTTTTAAGGTGACACTTTCATCTTTTCCAGCAGCAATATCATACAATGTTCCGGTTGTTTTTGCCGTTTTTCAAGAAATATAAAAGTTTTTTCAACGCGAATTTGCATTAAAAACAAGTGGCATTATCTGACACTATTAGCAAGTTTCCACTTGATTCATGTTCAATACGATCCTTAGGACTGAAATGAGAATAAAACACCAGAAACTGACCCACACAGCGCAAATGAACGTGTACTATGGTCTATAAATCGATTTACAGCGCATTGCATTATCTGAAATGATCAACTTATAATTGCTTTCCTTTAATTTAACAATTTGCCTATTTTGTTATTTCTAAATGTCATTGGATCAGTAAGAATAAGGTGAAAGGGTTTTGATTTGCTAAAATCCCAGAGAGAGTCGAATTCAAACAAATGCGCAAAAGTACACCTCACGTTAAAATAAATCCATTCAAGATAGGGCCTAGATAAACCCAACCACGTGTACCTGCACACACACACAAAGACCCGTGCGTGCACACAGACACACAGTGACAGCCTGAGCAGAGAAATGTTGCCATAGCTTCGAGCAGGAATTATATTTGTAATATTTCCTCTGATGCGTGTTTGTTATCGTATGTGCACAGTGGGCCCCGAATCTTACCTTTTAGGTTTAGGATAATTAAAATCACACAGGGTCAGCCAAAAGCAAACACAACAGATAGTTTGCTCCGTGCATTCATCGTGCAACTTTTACATCTTCAAATGTCACTGAGGTTGTTATGCACACTCAAAGCTTTGCACTCGGGAGTGCATAGACGATTTCTTTTTTTCTAAACCGGTAATTAGGCAGTGGGGATTTAATAAGCACTTGCAGTTCATGACTGCTGTTTTTGTAGAGCCCGCCTGTGGAAAACTTTGTGTTTTCTAGGTTTGTGGAGGGAGTTGATCATTTGATCATGTGGGATTTTTTATTTCCACGCTCTGCAGGTAGGTGTCACAATTGCTTTGGGTATAAAGCGAGTAAGGCCACCACCTTTTAGCCCCCATGTTCTAACCCCAATAACCTTTACTCCAAACCGGATCTAGTGCCACCATACACACGGAATAAAAGCTGCTACCGCTTCTTCAGCTGCACACAGGCTGAGACACATCAGATTATAATTATAACTGTATCATTTCAGTTGATTTTAATTGATTTGTTTTTGTTTTGATGCATTGTGGATAATCATTTCATAATTATGCTGGTTTGAAACAGCTCTCCCATTATATGTGATTTACATGTTATTTCTCAGGTTCCTATAGTTTGCTTATTTGCCACGGTATATTATTTTAGTATAGCCTATTTACTTTTGGAAAACATAATTTGGCCTTTCTGTGAAACCGTTTTTGTAAAAGGAAGTGTCTTGGGGACGCACAGCGGACGGAACTGAAGTGAACTTGAGGACTTCAAAGTGGAACAGCCTACATTTGATATTTATTTTTTTAAATGATGGCGAAATGATGCCTATAATTTATGCAAGTTGTATTGCAAAAATGGAAAACTGACATCGTCTGTGTGTTTTGTAAATATATATATTATGGACGGTTTTTATTTGAGTCGCATTTGGGAAAAAAAAGCTACACAATCTTGTTATCAGGAGAACTTTTACTAATTTATATCTTTGAATGTAAATAAAATCAAACGCGCTGGTATCGATGTACTGGCGGGCTATGATATTCATTATTCAAAGGAGAAAATATTAAACTGTTTTCCCAACTATCACATCATTCCTGGGGAGTCATTCTTTATTTATAGACCTTTATTTAACACTGGGGCGTTTTATTTTTATTCACCCTGCTCTCATTGCGCTTTTATTCTGACAGTCCCACACAGATGGGAAATGTTTGATGAATCTCGCTTTTCATAAACATTATGAGTTTTCACAGATTGCACAATCCATTCTGTCTAAATGGACCATCATTTTCCTTTAACGCCTCATTCTGGTCAGGGGGATCTCACACGGTCACATATTCACGACCTTGATTGGGATAAACGACATACTTATTTCATTTTTCTCCCCCTTTTTCTCTCCTCTCTCATCTCGCCCAGCCTGCCGCACATTTATTTTTCAGTGTGATTAATACAACCGTGGGACACATCGGGCATTATGGGCTCCCAGCGGGGCCCGTCCCTGGAGCTTTTTTAGCCTGGTTCAGGATGGGTCAGCCCTGCCTGCTTCATTACGGCACGGCATTGAGCAATCCATAAAAGTCTATCTAAGCATCTGCCAGCTCCAATGGGCTGTGTGATGGGCCCTAATCGGACAGGCTTTCCTCTGCTTTTCATCATGGCTGTGTTATTACTGCGGCTTCGGGACACAGATAATTAAACAGTTTGGGGAAAAAAAGCTTAGATAGAATAAAATAAGACTTAATTGCAGAATAGGGTAATAGTAAAATAGCCTAATAACAGGCTAATGTGACCATAATGCTAATTCTACTTTAAAAACAATAACATTAACGCTTATGTTAACATTACCATAATGCTATAGTCTACTACAACCACAATAACAACAACAATAATAATAATAATGCAACAAAATATTTTTGAAATAAAAACAAAGCTCATACTCATGATGGAATGTGCAATGCTAATGCCTTTAATATTAATGAAATGCATTAGTTGTTAATTTTTAATAATAATAATAATAATAATAATAATACAAATAATAATAATAAAAACTAGTCTTTCTATGTATTTTCAAACCTCTTAAAGTGACATTTTATGCTTTTTATAGTAGAGAATATTTTGTCACACCACACTTCTGGCCTTACAGGGTGTGAAATCCTCAAAGATCAAATATCCAATATTCCTGTCCTCCAAGAGCAAGCCTCCATCATCGCTCCCAGCCAGACTAAAAGCTAATCCTTCATTTTCCAGTTGAATTTCAGCTTGAGTGTTGTCCAAATCTCATGGGACTCCCTTTCACCTTGGTTTTCCTCCTCCTTCTCTTCCTCCCTTCTCCTCCCTTGACTCATCCATGGAAGTAATATTCGGCTGCCACCGGGGATGCAGTGGAGGGTAAACCCAACTTTACTCAGTTAACCCTTTTGGCTAACAGGAGTCTTTTTCACGTCAATGCATGGTGAATAGTGTCACAATGTCAGGAATGTGATGAAATCAAGGTCTTTTAAGGATAAAATGGATTTCTCTTGTTCTCCTTTTGATTACCACTTCCTGATACTGATTTATTTTACCTTATATATTTCTTTCACAGGCAGTCATTCACACTATAGCCCCTGGCTAGCTTCTTCCTCCTCAGCCCAAACGCTTTCATTCGGAGATGATTTATTGAAATGCATGCTTTATTCTCAGGTGGGCTCCCCCTGAGGACTCAGCACTGTTGTCAATAGCTCTAGAGGCCTATACAAAGCACATAGGGGCCCTATCTCTCTCTCTCTCTGTTTTACTCTCCCTTTCTCTAACCCACTGCTGCACCCTCCAAATGTCAACATTTGTTCTCAATAAAAAGAGTTATTGTTTCAGTTAAAAGAAAAAAAAAGCTCTGCAACCAGTCCCCTTTGAAAACATGAAAAGAAACTTCCTCCCCACCTCTTTGTTTGATTGAGAGCAATGGCAGGTGAAAATGGGAGCAAGGCATCCAGCGCACATGACAAACCTCAAGCTGTGAAGCCTGTTATGAAACGATTGTGAATTTATGCCACAATTAGTCACAATTGTACAGAGGTATTTCGGCTCCTTTTGAAGAGCTCTCTGCCTCGTGTTAGCTAAACTATTTGCAGAAGAAACAAAAAGAGGTGCCCTTCACTGCCTGGGTATTGATCCTCAAGGGCAAAACAGGTAATGTACTGTACAGCCAAGTGTACTGTGGATGTAGCCTATAAGCCTATGCTTTAAAGTGTGAGAATCATTTCAACTTATCAAGATATTCTTTAATTCCATGCGTTGCATATCAAGTACAGTCATAATCCTATCATATATAGCTTACCAAAGAGGCTGTGTTCATCCATGCTAAGGACTAGTTGTCATTGGAAGCTAAACTGATGCTATCGCAGGGCTCATAGGCTCCACACGAGCGCAGACTGGAGAGCAAGTGGACTCATTCCCCTTATCGATGATCAAATAAGCAGCTCGCATATGCAGATAATTCATGAGCTCTCTGTATCTTTTATCCTCCCATCAACCCTTTCTCCTCCAAAATGCTTCAGACATTAATCTCGGACGCACACCTGTGTACTGCCCCAAACAGGAAGTGAATGCAGCTTAAGTTTTATTGCAGCAATGGATGGGATTTTATTAGGTTTCAAAAACAGTTGCTGCAGTAGTAGATGGGGTAGGACGTTAAGTTAGACCACAAGGACCTCGTGAAGGGTTTAGAGCAATGATAATATCAATAATGATTATGTCTAAGAGCTGTTTGTGTTTTTAATTTGATAAAGACACAAAAAAAAGCCCCTTGTTGTTATTAGGATAGATCCTTTTTTCATGGCATTTTCTATTTTTTTTAAACACCATAAAAAGTAGATTTAGCCTTTACTTCAACCTTTTCTCAAGTCCATCTATTCTTACACTTTTCTTTATTTGAAACTTCCGCCATTAAAACCTAACCATAAATACTACTACCGTTCAGCCTATAGGCCCAAACTAGCGCTAATATTCAGGGGTAACTGAGAGACGAAAGAGAGCAGTGCACAAATCAGGTACAGGTGTGTTGAATAATGCACATCAAAGTGGACAAGGGACTTTAAAAATGAGTCCGGGGTCCTGTCCTCTCGTAAAGGTGTCAGGTGAAATGTTCACTACTCTTGATGATCAAGGGGAGTACACTGTGAAGGACTTTGACACACTTGTGCACACACACGCAGATACACATACGTACTCATTCTTGCATGCTTCTGCCACACACACACACACACACACACACGCACACACACACACACACATACACACACAAAGTACGTCAGACTCTGAGACGCTAATGCTTGTCTACACGATGGTCTAAACAAGGCCATTAGGAGCCCCTACTTCCACTCCTAATTGACAGTTATGTTTAATGCCTGTGGTGAGTAAACACTTCAGAGCAGTGGACTGCACCTTTGGGCTGTAAATCACACAAAAAACTGGAAGCTCGTGTTGGAGGCCACTGCAAAAAAAAAAAAAACTCTTGCAAAGGTGAACGTGAAAAGTGAGCTTAAAAAAAAATCCATTGTGGGTACAAATGTCTACAGTGTTTTGTGTAATTTTCACAAGATTGCAAACACCTAATACAACACTCATTAGGTGCAGCAGCTGTTTGCACGTATTCTTTGAAACAAACTCTTGTCCTTTCTTGCTCTATTCCCGTTGTCACAATGCTTATGCAACTGTACAACAAACATAAAGCATGTAATTACACACTATCAATCTGTCAGTATGAAATTCAATATCCTCCATTATTAACACAAGTTAATAAGCCAGTCCTATCACATGCTAGCAGCAAAAGGTCTTGGCAGGTGTTTGAATGTCATCCAAAAGTCCAAAAATAATATTGATTCATGATTTGAACGTGTGATTCAAAAATGGAATGCAGAACAATACACTTACAAGTTATGACACACATTTCAGAAGATGTTTTATTGTTAAATTCTATGACGCACATTATGGTATTTACATCAGATGTCATGTAAATGATGATGTTGTATTCATACATGCATGCTACAAATGCACACATTTTGGGCTCATCCTACTTTATAAAAACAAAAGACATATGAATGGCAGAGTGGAGGCATGAAACACTATCTTCTTCTATTGTGTCACAAACTCACAGTGCAATAAACAGAAATATGCTCACTAACAGACACACAGCACAAACCCAGACCTGCAACACTTCTCTCTGTGTTTAAGTTCATGCACACACGAACACACCTTTTAAACAAAAGCTCTAGCAGTTAAATGAAACCTGTGCACATGAAAACACATGCAAAAGTAGACACAGTATGGATAAGCACATGCAAATTTATACAGAACACACAAGTAGACGAACAGGCTATATGTTGAAGGATAAAACAATTAAGTGAATCACAAGGTTAGATCTTTTAGTTTGAGTGGCTTGCAAGGGGAAACAAAATGACTATTTCAATGTATTATACATCAAACATGCAGATGAAACACAAAGAAAAGAACAACTTCCTGCATCTAACTTAAAATCTTAAAATACTGAACCTTTCAACTTTTATTTTCTATGTATTGCAGCAGTTTTGCATTATTCTATTTACAAAGTGATTCAACACAAACTGCACATCTCATACAGAGCTTTGGTTACATTTTGGCACTAGTACTGCATGTATGTTTGGGTGAATTACAAGGGGTGCATGTGTTTCCATGTTTTTTGTACATAAATAGTATTTGAATGCTTCCTTACACGCTGTGATGTGCGTCTAAGTGCAGTTAACACTCAGTTAAACCTTCATCCTGAATTGCAAACTGTCAGCTTTTAAGATCAGTGAGTCCAACAAGTGGATGAGGCAGACATGAGAAAATGTGGTTTTCTTCTCCTGTCTGTCTGGACTGTTAAATAAATGAGCTCAACATGTCTGCACAGAGCCTTTTTTTTCCCCATCACGTGCTCTGCGAGACATATCAGGGAAGTGATTCATGTTAAATAGTATCTGTCAGACTTGTCGGCTAATTAAACGGAGCTTTGCTTTAAGCGCCTACTTTAGTGTCATGACTTTTCACTTGATTCTTCAGCTTTCAAGCCGAGCTACTCTCTCTGAGTAATGGGATGGTGTGGAAATCAAATGGCATTAAATGTAAATGCATTGAACAAAAACTATGACCCAAGATGTTAGTTTAATGGAAATAACCTGGGAGACATGCCTCGAGGCAGAGTTTGAGGCAATCCACGTTGTCGACCAAAATGTTCATTTTTTTGAAGTGCTCTTTAAACATGTTGCATCACTTCAAATTATATCTTGATGCAATAAATCAAAGGAAGCTGAATAAACCTCTTAGATAAGTTTGGAAAGAGCAAAGAGCAAGTCATTTTTTTTCTCTCACAGGAAGATATGACCTGAATAACTGCCCTCAAGAGTTCATTTTCTTTAATGTGTATCTACATGTTTGACATCTACCATGTTAAGTTTCATTAGAGTTCATTTTTAGAATTTTAGAACCCTATTGGAAGACAAGAAAACCAGTTCTCCAGACATAAACCCATTCAACCCATCAACCTTAAGCCATGGATAAATATATGCTGTTGGTACTGTGAGAAGATGGTAAACATCATATCCTGACCTCTTTACTTATTTGTTCTATAAAGGCCACACTACTTCCAGGATTGGCACCGGACATTGGCACTTTAGGTTGATAGTATATGTGATACTGACCTAATTCATAGTGTAGTTGTGTGGCTAGTTCAGATTTGTACTATCCGTTGATTACGGGTTAAACAATAAAAATAATATATAATGATGATGTACATGTATGCCAAACAGTTAATGTGAAAAAATGAATGTGAGCCTAGACTTGCCCTGAGCTGGTAAACATTTGAATATTTGCAGATTGTGCTTTCTTCCCCTTCTCCAAAATATGACTGATTAGCTACCCATGCATGTTGTTTCAATAATCTAAATTTCATTGTGTGTCATCCAACACCCCTGTTCTTTCCACATGACAAACATTCCCTCTGAATTTCCTGTTTCAGATGTCGTGTCCTGGGTAACACGTAAAAAAAAATTATACGTGAGAGTACTCGGATTACTTTTTTGTTTGAACTAGTGACGTTATGCGTTAGTTCGGACAACTCAAGTAATCGTTGTTGAGTTACTTTTTCATAAAAGTAATTGGTTACTGGAAAAACAAAACAAAAAAAAAGTTTTTCTGTTTCTCTCTGACTTCTGGGCAGGTTAGCTGCGTACCAGCTGAGGGTAAACCTACAGTGTAGTCAGTGTGCATGCAGAGATAGCTAATTCAACAAGCGAATTAGCAGAGGGGACATTCTCTTTGTGGAAATATGACAATCATGTTGACATTTTAGACTAAAGAGACAAGTACAACATTGTGGTTAAATATAAGTTCAAGAGCCTGTGCTGCATTGTTTTCATTAAAACAGCTGCACCTCATACAGTATGTATGCCTCTGCCCAGGTCACTGTCAGACTGTAAGCATTATAAAGGTCTGTCAAAGTTAGAGCATTTTTTACTCCCCTGTTATTAGGCCGCAGAGTTAGAGCTTATGGGCTGTAAACTAGGCTATGCAATGACAGTAGAGTCAGTAAATTCAAAGGTATGTACAGGAGGCTACTTCAGTCTAGAAAATATAACCAATGCATGTCACGAATTGCAAAAGGGTTTGAATTTTTGGTAACGAAAAAGTCCTCTTACAGATTGCTTTTCTCAGTATTCAACGCAGTAATATAACAACTTAATTTAAATTGGCAGTACTCTTGTAAAGTAACAAGTTACTTTTAAAAAGTAACATTACCCAACAATGTTCAGATATATGTTTTGGAAAGTCAAAGCCCTCGTTGCTGATTGTCTGCATAATCCCTAACCTCAGCCACACATCACAATGTCTCCCCCTCCTTTCTTTCCCCCTTCAAGAGCTCCAATTGTACTCTACTCCAAATAGGGTCATTCCCCAGGAGGTGTGGAGCGGGGAAGGAGACCAGGGGGACTGCACTTTGCCAAGCACAGTCATCTCTCTTCCTCTCTGTGGACAATCCTCTTTCGACTCCCAAACCACCCAGGAATATTAGTCTTATTGCATTTAATCACTGAATCCTCGCGTCCAAAAGATTTCAATTCATTAAAGGCACTCAGATATTCAGGCCAGCTGCTTCCTGGCGACCGACTATAGACAAGGTGGAGACAGACAGGCTGTGTGTGTGTGTGTGTGTGTGTGTGTGTGTGTGTGTGTGTGTGTGTGTGTGTGTTCTCTCTCTCTCTCCTTCTCTGTGGAGACAGGGCAACCCAATCCTCAGCAATGCCTCGGCTGTGCTCAGCACAATCCAGCGACAGCTATACCTAATCACACTACACAGAGGTGGTTCTGCTTATACTCTGTGATTGTGTGTGTGTCAGTGTGTGTTTGAGGTGAAGGAATGTGTGTTGAAAAGTACACATATCCGCAGACACATACAACTGTGCATGCACATGTTAGTGTACAAACACACACAGCTTTGCAAGGTTTTTAAAGGAGAGACTGTTGATCCTTCCACAAGCAAGCGAAGCGGCTTACATCTTTCTGTTACAGAGGATTGGAGGTGCATTCTAATATAATTACGCTGACCGAAAAAAAAAAGTGCTTGTATAGGAGGAAGGAGGTGCTGCTGCAACATCTGAAGCTTGATGCCATCCAAAGGCACTTCTGTGGTGACATATAGACAAAGAGAGAAATTAGTGGAACAAGGCGATTGTAGCATGCAGCATAGCTGCAGTTCAGAGTGGACACGTAAAATGACATTTAAGTCCACCACAATACAAATTGGACTTCTTTTCATGTCTTTGTTCCTCATTTTTTGGAAAGAAGGCTCCTTTCCTCTGAGCTTTGACGCGTGTGAGGCGAGTGCAATTGTGTGTTCATGTCCTTATGTTTGTTTGTGTGTATGCTGCCAAGAAAGAGTCATATCCATGTGTCCATGCACATGTATGTGCGTGCACGCTTATTTTTAATATGGAATCATGTGTGTATGTGAGCACATTTGCACAATAAGACATTAGTGTGTGCATGTCTGTGGGCCTCAGTGTGTATGTGAGTGCACGTTTGTGTGTGTGTGACTGTGTGTGTTTTATGCAGAATATACTCCACAGACCAGATGGCTGCAGAGTGGCTTAGGAATCAATATTTAAGAGGAAAACATACCAACAATGCATCTGCATGTGTTTGCTGTACCCCTGTGATAAAATATTGACTCTCTGGTTTTTGCAAGAATTATCGGCTGCGGTCAAAAATAGGATATGGGACTTAGCGGCCTGTAGCTGCTTTGTGGAAGCAGTGATGACGGCTACACATTCGTGTCAAATGTGAATGTAGACAGGCAGGGTGGATGTTTGTCATGAAATATTGCCACCAACAGCAGATGTCAAAATGTGTTGCTGGCAGTTGCTGTTACTTCTGTTTGAATGAACAGAAAGTAGGAGAGAGAGAGAGATGCCTGCTCAACAGCAATGCTTTATGCTTGATTAAACGCTTAATCCAAAAGTGCTACAAATACGTCAGTCTAAGCATAGTGCTTCATGTTTATAATACTGAGTTCTACTGCTGAAAGACTGACACATGATTGACGGCTGACATGGTTCTACTAAGTTTTAGTTGTGATAGTGTCAGCTATACGACAAGTCCTGTTTTTTTGTGTGTTTTTTTTCAACCAATATCTATAAATAATGTCACAAAATTATTGGTTGATTGATTTCTTTGGAACATTCATGTAAATAAAGAAAATACCAAACACTAAATCAACAATAACAAGACTGAAAATCTCATTTTCAAAAACAGTACGTGATCAAAACGGAATAAGAGGAAGTAAGAACTTTTTTATACCTACCCCTTATGAGAAACTTTGATCTTGGTGTCTTGTTGACCGCCGTGGACAAAGACATAGTTTGTGTGTTATATCTTTGCTGAATATTAACTTCTACATCATGCCTTTGTAATGATCTCATACAATACATTTTGTCCCGCTCCTCTTAAAACAGTCTAACATTCCAATTACTGCAAGACCTTGCCATTCAAAATGTGAACGAAGGCTCTTTGGCAGCTTACTGTAGATTTCTTCGACGCCTGATGGTCTTGTTTGCTTTAGCAGAGCAGAGAGAGGCATCGGTATTTAATGTAGTCTGTTGTACAAGCTAACAAGTTCAAAACACTGCACAGTGTATTTAAGTAACCCAACACATTGCAACTGTGTTCACATCTGCCATGCATGCAACAACAACAAGAGAAGAACTGTAAATACCTTGAGGCGTTAATGATGAACTTCTCTTGACCTTGTGCTGACTTTTGGTCCAATTTTTTTAGGAAGTAGCTTCCCTAAATGTTCTGAAATCTCAAGATCAAGGCCCATGAACATGCAGCTGTGCATCAGGTTTGTGCAACATGAGAAAAAACACACCAAAGACAGACATTATTTAGTGGTAAAGGATTATGAATTTGAAAATAAACAGACAATCTCTCATTGAGGAAAGTCGCCGGTTACAAAACAGTTAACCACACTGGTACAGGACATACATTTCTCCCATCTCAGTCCATCTTCAAGACAACTACAAATATTCTGTTTCATTCTCCTACTGCACACCAACGGGTATCTCATCAACAACAAATGTCACATTCGCTCGATAAAACATTTTACAGTCGACAATATCTTTACTGTAATGTGATCTTTACCACGGCTAAAACTAAAATCATCTTTATTTTGAGTCAAAAATACAGTATGTGAATGAACGGAACAGCTGATGGGGCTGCTCGGACATATCGTAGATTTCACACTACACACAGATTGAGTTCTCCCTCTCATGAGAAAGTATGCAGTTAGGACATTTGGCCTATGAGGGGTATGACTTATATGATCCACTGAATCACATCTGAGGGGAGACAAAAAAATCAGCCAGAGAGCCCACAGAGCAGATCGTATATCAAGGGAACATACACCCTGTTATTCCAGGAAAGGTGACTGGGATGTTTTATAGATCAGAATGTACACTTATATAGGAGGAGGGAGAGAGGGAGGGTCTCTATTTATAAGGCTCTTTCCATAACGCCTTTTTAATTAAAGTGATGATTACAATGCATACTTTACATATGAGGAAAGGTTAGGCTCAATTTGTAGACTTTGTCATTGAAATGCATCCCTTTAGACCCACGTATCTTCAGGAACTGTTACAAGGTTAGGTTAAGATACACTTTGAGGGTGATAAATGGTTGCATCCCCTCCAAAATAACGATAAAGACTGGTGAAAGGACTGAACTTAAGACTACACCCTTGAGGACACACAAGCTTGGGTGCCAATCAGATCAATATTAATTAAAGTAGAATTTGGGGGGGGGGGGGGGGGTTGTGTTTTTTTTGGGGGGGCTATTTGCAAACTTGATTTGGATCAAGCATTAAAAAGGGTATCATTAAAAATCATAGTTAAGATTAATGTTATTGGCCTGGCACTTTCACAGGAGCAGGGAGTGCTTTCTAGAAACAGCGTGAAAGAAACCACACATTAAACAACACACTGTTAATTACAAGCACACAATCTAAGATAACTGAAACATGAAACTTGAATGAATCATCACAAAGCTTAAGAGGAAGCTTTCAATTCTGAAAATCAGGTGATTGCAGCTGTTTAATGGGAACAAGTGAGAATATTTTTCAGGTGAAAAGTACAAAATGTTTGTCTTTAGCCAAAATCTGAAAGCATGCAGTGTCAGCAAATGAAATATTAACAATTGAACTATTGTCACAAAGCTGGCCCTCTTTTAGTCTGGCTACATTTGTCACATACTTGTATCTAATAATCTGGTCAGGATCCTCTCCTGACTTTGATCTAGTCGGCAATATACTGTAGATCCTCGGCTGATGTAATGTGCATAATGTAAACCTTTGGAACCATGAGGTCACATTAGTTATGCCACAGAATGGATCCGTGCAGTTACAGCAGCCCATACTGTGTGCACCGTATCAAGAGACGTGTCATATGCCCCCTTTTATGACAGCGTGCTCAGAGTCTGAAGCAGAAAGCTAACAGAGAAGCAGAGTTAACAAAGAAAGTTAAGCAAGAGGATAATGGCCACTAAAAATATGTATTTTTTTAGTACTGACATTTTGTTGTTGTTGTGAAAGTAAGAATTCTACGGAGCCCCTGAAGTCCCCAAAAGTAAAAAATAAAATAAAATAGCTTGTGTGCACTCAAGATATTATTTTTACTTGTTGGGACTTCGGGGGCTCCGTACTCGGGCTTCAGGCTTTGTCAAGCCAGCTTACTCAAAGAAACACGGGTATGTTGAACTGGCTTTGCGATATACCCTTCTGGACTCTGGAACAACCAACAAGCCTAACCAAGCAGATCTTAAAAGCCTTTTTGGACAATAAAGAGTTCAAAGTTAATCTTTCTTCTAATGATATTAGTCTCCCCTTACCTGGTTGAATGAAAGCTCCGCGTAACTGTCAAGCCATAAAGAATCTATTCCTTTTATTTTACTTTACAGTCTAACATTAACACGTTTATTTACACACACAGAGCACATAATGATTCATTCCGCCTCGCGGGTCTTTGGAACAGAGATGTGTGGAAGAGCTTTAATTAAAAGCATGTCAGAGCAACCTCAAGTGCAATGCCTTCACCTGACTTCAATCTTTTTAGCCCATCTCTCTTATGTGGCTGCCAGGTTGATAGAAGCACACTCTTAAGTGTTTACTGTGCCAAAACAAAACCACTCAAACTCAAGCTCCAAACAGCTCCAACAGGCTACATGTTTTTTTTTTCTCAGCAAATGAGATGTCAGCTTTAATGTTCATAGAAGTGGACCTAGGTCTCATAATGAGTGTTGGAAATGGGGGGCGTGTACAGATGAAGAAGATAAAACAATCATCTCAGGAAAAGAAAATGGGAAGACATTCCTTTGAAATATACATCCTCCTGATTCAGTTGGCTTTGTCTTTCTTATTATGCAGTGGTGACTTTGGTAGGTGATAGAAAAAAAAGTCTTTCTTTATCATGTGTCTCACCAAAGCTTTAGAAGTGTGAAACAGTGTATTCAAAAGCCTCCTGTACTTTAGAGATCTTATTGAATAAACAGCCAAGATCTCTCTGTCGTTTTATTGCACATGAAGGTACTTCAGGAGCGTCGCTAGAGCCAAGACAGGTGCGATATAACCTTGAAAGTTTATATTCGATGTAGATTTTAATTTCCAATTCAACATCAGTCTCCATCATGATGGCTGCTGTTCTGTGTCTATGTACTGATATCGCGAGAAAGCTTTTATCCCGACAAGAATTATCGTCATGTTCTAATATTGCGAGATCTCGTGACACGACCTTTGTAGATGCTAATTTCAGTAAGAATAATTTAATTTGGACAAAGGAGAAATTACAAGAGATACCCACAGTTTGTTTTTTAAAAGAGAATCTTGCTGACCGCTCACGACAGCTTCAGAATATGTTGTTCTTTATCATTTCAGTGCACTAACAGTTTGACGTAATAAGTTGCCAGTAACAACTCAAAGCAATTTTAGCTTGCATTCATAGCAAAAGCAATTGAAGAAGTTGTATTTCTATCAGCAACTATATATTGTCTCAAAATGAAATCCATCATAGCTTTATTTATACAAGCTTGAAAATGGAGAAATGAATGCAGCAGAGCAGAGGTCAAGGTTGGAAACTGCGTTTTTTTGGTCATCGCGGCATTAACTTATTAATTCATTTTTTTCAGTTGACAACACTATCCGCAATGACTAGATCCCTATGTTCAACAAGGAGAAACTGACCTTGATGAAACATCTCTATCTGGTGAATAAACAACCTTCAAGGTTGTATCTACCAGCTAATCATGCGAAGCCATTGTTGATGTCATTAAAGATGATTGACATTGTTGTAAACCTCTCCTTCCATTTCAGTCTTAGTCATTCAGCCTTTCTAAAGTGATGCTCTGCAGTCATGTTAACATCAAACAGTAGGAAAATATTGCAAAGAAAGCAAGAGCCATAAATAATTGGTGACCCATCTGGTTTCAGCACCAACATGTGATGTTCCAGCTGATAGCCAAATACATATTTACATAGCCTCTCTTTTTTTCCCATCTTGACTGTCAATGTTATTTCTTAACAATGTTACAAAGAGGATCTGACGTAGAAATAACACTAAAATTACACGCTGACTTATTCTAAGCATTTATTTGAAGAGCCCCGTGCCAACAAGAAGGAGCGGAGACCTCTGAACACTAATGAGAGTGGAGTGTTGGTCTCTGAGGATCCAGTCTATTGGTTCCTCCGTCTCCCCATACAGTCCGAGGCGACTAGGCATGGCTTACAAGATCTGATTAGGTGTAAATTAAAACTTCATTAACCGTCAGTGCTGATTATCAGGATGGTGGAAGAAGGCCTTTGTTTAAACTCATCTTATACTGCCCACATTGCCTCTTTGATCGTGCATGCATGTATAATATACGGTATATAGCTGATTTATCCTGTATGTGTTCAGCTGTATCATCAAACCACACTGGGCTGAAATGGGGTGAAGGAGGTCAACCCATTGTTCCCCTCCAGGACTAACATATTATGAATAACTTTTTGGAGTGGTTATAATAAAAAGAAAACATATCCTCATTAGAAATGAGTAATTTCAGCAAGCAATTCAAATGCTGAAAAATTAAGACTTTAAAATGCAAAAAAGGTCCTTTCTAATCTAAATCACTTCTATATGTGAGCAGGATTATAGAAAAATGACCGTCCTGGTTTAAATAAACCTTGGTGTTAAACTAAAACATTGGCTAAGGAAATAACCGTTACATTTTTAAATGACTTGATATTCTAATAGCGAATCCAACCCACACATAGGTAAGAATCATTCCTTGTCAGCATACAATTTATTATTACTGTAAATGAAAACAAGCTGCTTCGTCAGTATGTATTTTTAGTTGGCCAGGAGAGAGGGTTGTTACATACAGGTCCAAATATAAAAGCTGAATTATTTTCAGCAACATAACATTACAAAACATTATTTGCTATCAAAACCACAATGTCTCTAAATATGACCCAGTAGGTTTGGTGCCTAAACCTAACCACATCAACTTATCAACTTAAAACCTTTTTTTTTTTTAAGTCGGGCAACATTTTTATGGGCTGTAGAACATTAACCCTTTGGTTCACAGGGGACACAAGCAGCGATCTCTAATTGCCAACACACAAATAATGAAATGTGTGAAATGAGTCAATTACTTTTTTCCCGTGCAGTGTCCCATGTGCCAGCACTCCCACATTCACCCTTCTCTGACTTTCTTTGCAACTTCTCAACTTCCAGTTACTACATGTGTGCTTTGCAATGCAGATGGAGCAGGACACTGTTTAAATCCTCTCTGCATTTACTTGACTCACACGCACACGCACACACACACACACACACACACACACACACACACACACACACACACACACACACACACACACACACACACACACGCACACACACACACGCACACACGCACACACACACACACACACACACACACACACACACACACAAAGAAGGGAATTAGGGGCTTTTCTAAGAATCTGCAGGCTTGGGTAGATAACATTGAGTCCTAGCAACCCAGAGGTGTGTCTGCAGGCATGCATTAAGTGTGTGTGTTCTTGTGTGTGAGAGCACATTTGTGTTTCAGACACTAATTGTTTACCATCCCATTGTGCTCTTCCATCTCATCTCTGCGTGTTCCTCTGCACAAACTACATCTTTCATGTGATACACACACGCCCAAACCTGCGGTGGTGACACACATACATCATCAGTTTATCACTTTGACATCTGGCTGCATTATATCAGCTTCATTATGAGCACTTTCATTGACATTACCTTGACTCACCCCATAACACCTGCAGGCCGCCACCCACCGCAAACACATTCATAGTTGACTGTGCAATGGATCACGCAAAATCTTTCAACATAAATTGTAGGAACACTTTCCTCCTAAGATTGGAGGCGCTTGCCAACAGGGTCAGGAAATCCTGAAAGTCGGGTTTGAAATAGACAGAAAGAACAGCATATTCCTCTACACACACATACACATGCACACACACAGGAGGGTACACCCTCATTGCATGTTCAGTGACAATACAGGTTTTTGTCACAAGTTTGTAAGGACAAGATGCAGAAACTCTTCAAGAGAACCAAGATCGCGTATAACAAAGATTCAGGTGGGACTCTTTTTTGCTGAAGTCGACTCAATCATTATTGTATTGATGTTACCCTCTATGATTTTTAAAAGTTAGTTTTGGGGCATTTTATGCCTTTATTTTGGAGATAGGACAGTGGTTAGTGGTGAGTCAGAAATAAAGGAGAGAGAGAGTGGGGAATGACATGCCGGAGAAGAGTCACAGGTCGGATTCAAACCCGGGTCACCCGCTTGGAGAACTATTGCCTCCTTACATGAGGCGTGAGCACTAACCACCAGGCTACCAGCGCCCTCTATGATTTACTCTCAAAATACACATAAAAGAGGACTTAAATAGAAAAAAAGGTGTTTCTAGTTCATGTCTCTTCCAAAAAAGCCTCAGGCTTGCTCAATTAATGGAGGGTTTAAGCAAGTGCACACACATGTGAACACATCAAAACCTCTGCTTAGGGGTTCTGCTCAATGACAGATAGGTTACAGCCCAGTAAAAATTAATGATGAAGACAAATTGGAGCAGCACCTGGCCGGCGATTTATCAAAGCCCTGCAGCTGAGGTGGTGCTTTTTGCCTGCAAGGGAATTCATTTCATGGCCAAGTATTTGAAAAACCACCAAAAAGGAAAGGGGAAAGACAAGAAACAGTTGGAGACATATATGTACAGAGAGATTGTGCTGTAAAAGACTCGCTGGTTAATTTTTTGTTCAGTTATTTGACAGCCCAAAGTGCTACACATTTTTTTGTAAACTAAAGTATTCAAAAAGGCAAAGAAAATGAAAGAGGGATCAGAAAGACACAGAGGTGAATCAAAGTTCAAGCTGCGAAATCTTATTCGATCACACATGGAGATCAAACAGGGACTTTTTCTTCCCCAGGGAAAGTTATTAATAATCTTCCTGACCACAATCCATTTTGACAAATCACCACGCAGGGCATCAGGGTAGTTTGACTGTGTCGAACATTGCCTCACACCCACAGTTTGATAACCTCCTCACCTGCACAAGCTCTACCACCAACACCTCTCCTGCAGGATATTTGATAGAACGATAAGCTCAGCTCAGATGGTGAAGATACTTTTTTTTCCCACCATAAATTTATCTCTAGTGAAGAAAAGAAAATTCTCAAGGCGATAAGAGAGACATGAAAAGGATGTGGGAGGAGCGGTTCCTACACTTCCATCTTGAACCAGCTGTCAATCAGAATCTTCTTGAGGGAAAGACGAGCGGGGCGAGCTCGAGTGCCGGTCTTTGAAATCAGAAATGGCCAATTAGTAGCTGTCAGGTGTCGTTTTCTTCTACCATATTTCATGAATTATTTTTGTGATGCCATGTGATCTACAGCAAATGTGTTTTCTGGAGCTCGTCAGTGATGTTCAGGATTTTGATGAAGGTCATGTTACACCTTCAAAAATCCACTTATAATGATGCAGAGGAAGGACTCTGACATGAAGGAGTCTGAAGTTAATTACAATGGTTAAAAACTTTCTCTGATCCACGAGAGATGATCATAAACCTCACATCTTACACTGAATTCACTGTGACTGCAATCCAAAATCAGTTCAATGCATTACCCAAAACCAAAGCATTAATGAATCACTGAAACACACGCATATGCTTCATCTTTGCTGCAGACACATGAGAACATTTCCTGCAAGCAGAAACGTGTCTGATCCTGACTTGTACCTTTATTGTGATCAAAGAAAAAAAAAAAGGAAGTTTTTGAAAAAGCAGATATTTCCTAAATTGAAGGTTTTCATATGTAAATGCATTGTGTCTTTCTTTACATAAGGCTTATAATTTGATGAAAACAATCTTTTAACTGTGTCAAGAGGAAGCTCAAATGAACTTATGTTAATCACCATTGGGGTGCTAATGTCATATAATAGGTTAACGGTAATTTAATTAATTTCTTTTGCACAGATGTTTTCATGTCACAATTTTGGTTGTCATTCAAAAAACTGTAGTTAAATTTCTTTCAGTAAGGGCATTGAGACTTCTCTAAGCTCAGCACTCACAGCTGCAGGTGTTTCAGGCAGATCTCACAGCTTGTGAAAATCCTCTGCTGATCGTTGTGACCACTGAACATCCTTGAACAGTTTTCTTTTTGCATTGACATTGTTAAGAATAGGTGATTTAGACAGTTGTTTAATATTAATTATAAATGTATAATTTATAAATAACCTCATAAAATAAAGATTAAAGATGTATATTCACAGATGGATGCTTTACTGTCTCTGGAAATTTCACACGGTAGCTTTCATCTTTGTGTACACCTGTGCATCACTTTAAAAGTTAAACAGTAAAAAAAAAAAAAAAAAAAACATACACAGATACACAAAAAGTAGACACATATAGACACACATGATACAAACTTACATGCACACACTTCTGCACACAGTACATTAAACTGTCCTCCACTACAGTGACTGAACACAGAGTACATCACTGGAGGCAAGGTTACCTTTGTTGTTTTGGCTCTCCTTGCCAGATGCCTTTTGTAGGTGCCTCTCCCTCAAGCACTTTGTGGATGCTGGAATACACACACACACACACACACACACACACACACACACACACACACATGCACACACACACACACACACACACACACACACACACACACACACACACACACAGACATACACAGGGACACACATGCAGCATAGCATGCACTCACTCACTGATGCACATGGACATATTATCACAAGCACGCCAACACATACAAGCTCACTAACACACACTCATGTTGCACCTCTACCCTGTGACTCCTCAAACACACATGCACATATATGTCTGCTCACACGTGCCCTCACACAGTCAACCCCCAGCACCCCTGGGTGATGAACAACATCTGCTTATCCGTCCCTCCGTCCCTGCCCCTGGCGTGGCTGCTGGCTTCCTCCTGGCTGCTCTGCCACAATGTCATCTCTTCTGCCTCTCTGTCAGCCATCTTTGAAATGTGTAGTGACAATCAGGCTTTTTTTTTTTTTTTTTACAAAGGACGCTTCCCTAATGTCAGACTGGGACCAATGGATCCACTCTGCACAGAGGCCTGTTGAAATGATGGGGTGTCATCTTCCAGACCTGCTTGGTGTTTCCCCATGGTTCAGGACAAGACTAAACATGATGGGACCTCCTTTTGTTTTAAAGTGGAAAAATAATTGATTACCTGGTAGAGGCCACTGAAGGTCCCAGAAGATTGTTGGACATCTGTCCTTATTGTCCGCCATCTTGGCTAGACCTCTTTTTTTTTCCTTCCACCATATTTGCTCTAAATTAAAAACAATATAATTTAATTATTGCAGTGATTCCTTGTTAGTCAATAACAAAATGCAGGTTGTAATTTGCAATATCAATTAAAAACAAATTAAAAAGCCTGACAAAAAAAATCTGTTCCTTGGCTTATACCAGATGTGCATTTTTATTGACAGTTCAATATCAACATGATTTTTTTGTCAA